>JAHGAU010000022.1:0-600000 GCA_019925105.1 Niebla homalea
TAACCCTAACCCTAACCCTAACCCTAACCCTAACCCTAACCCTAACCCTAACCCTAACCCTAACCCTAACCCTAACCCTAACCCTAACCCTAACTTATTTATTTATTTATTTATTTATTTATTTATTTATTTATTTATTTATTTATTTATTTATTAACTTATTTATTTATTTATTTATTTATTTATTTATTAATTTATTATTTCCTTTTTATTTACCTTTAATTTATTTTTTAATTTATCTTTAATTTACCTTTTAATTTACTTTTTATTTCTCCTATATTTATCCTTTATTTACCCTTTTATAATCCTTTAATAATTACCTTAAAAACCCCTTTATTTATCCTTTATAATACCCTTTATAATCCTTATATAATTCCTTATATTCTTTTTATTTATCTTTTATCCCTTTTTATAAATTTATTATAATATCTTTTAAATCTTAACTCTTTTTCTTTATAACCCTTTATAATACCTTTTATATTTATTATAACGCGCTTATAATACCTTTATAACCTTATTATAATAACCTTTATAATACGCTTATAACCTTATTATAATACCTTTTATAATACGTTTTTAATTACTTTATAACTTTATTATAATACTTTTTATAATTCCCTTATAAACTTTTTTTTAACCTTTTTATTTATCCTTTATAAATCCTTTATAATCCTTTTATTAATATCTTTATTTATCCTTTATAACCCCCTTAAAATACCTTTTTAACCCTTTTATAATACCCTTATAATCCCCTTATAATTCCCCTTATAACTCCCTTTATAAACCTTTATAATTCCCCTTATAAACCCCCTATAAAACCCCTTATAAACCCCTTATAATACCTTTAATAAACCCTTAATAATTCCCCTTAATAACCCCTTAATAACCCCTTATAAAACCCTTAATAAACCCCTTATAATACCTTTAATAAACCCTTAATAATTCCCCTTAATAACCCCTTATAATTCCGCTTATAAACCCCTTATAAAACCCTTAATAAACCCTTTATAATACCCTTAATAAACTCCTTATAAACCCCTTATAACCCCCCCTATAAACCCCTTATAATCTCCCCTATAAACCCTTTATAACCCCTTATAAACCCCTTATAACCCCCTATAAATCCCTTATAACCCCCTATAAACCCCTTATAACCCCCCTATAAACCCCTTATAACCCCCTATAAACCCCTTATAACTCCCCTTATAAACGCCCTATAATACCCCTTATTAACCCCTTAAAACCCCCTATAAACCCCCTATAATACCCCTTATAAACCCTTAATAATTCCCCTAATAACCCCTTATAACTCCCCTTATAAACCCCTTATAATAACCCTTATAAACCCCCTATAATAACCTTTATAAACTCCTTAAACCCCCCCTATAATTCATTATAACCCCCTTATAATACCCCTTATAATTACCTTATAATTCTTTATATAACCCTTATATTCTGCTTAAGTATTAGGGTTTAACTTTAATAATCCGTTTTTAAATTATTACTTTAATTTACGATTAAGGTAAAAATATATAATACGTATTATTACGAATAAAAAACCTATAAAAATAATATAAAAAATATAAGTTATCTTAAATTTTTTATTTAAATTAATTTATTAAATTATTCACTTTATTTAAATTAATTTATTTATTTAATTCACTTCTTATTTTATTAATTCATTTATTTACTTTATTTAATTTATTTTATTTAATTTATTTATTTAACTTATTTATTTAATTTATTTATTTAATTTATTTATTTAATTTATTTATTTATTTTATTTATTTTATTTATCTGCTTATTAAGCCGTCCACCACCCTTAAACCCTACCGCTCGTTCATAGTTTATCTTTTACTAGCCAAAACCCCCTTGCGGCAGCGGTTTTCTCTATAATTAATAGTACTTTACCCCCTTTTTTTATTTTAATATAAAAACCCTTTATAATTAACTTTTACCCTGGATTATTTACCCTGTAAAAATGAATTAAGCTTAATACCCTTAATTCATTTAGGGTAATAACTAAACGGTGAATTCAGTAATACTTTATTATTTTATTATTTTATTATTTTATTATTTTATTATTTTATTATTTTATTATTTTATTATTTTATTATTTTATTATTTTATTATTTTATTATTTTATTATTTTATTATTTTATTTTTTATTTTTTTATTATTTTATTACTTTATTAGTTTATTACTTTATTACTTTATTAATTTATTTATTTAATAATTAATTTATTTTTAGGGTTATTTTTTACTTTATTTATATTTTATTTATTACTTTATTTATTACTTTTTTATTACTTTTTATAACTTTTTTATTACTTTTTATTAATTTATTTCTTAGTTTATTTCTTAATTCATTAATCTATTTATGTTTTAATTATTTTATTTGTTAATCCATTTTTTAATTATTTTATTTATTACTTTATTTCTTAATTAATTAATTTATATATTTCTTAAGTGATTTATATATTTATTTATTTCTTAATTAATTTTCTTATTTATTTATTTAATTATTTGTTTATTTTCTTATTTATTTATAAAGGGTATTTTCGTGATAAATCATTTATCCTTAGCCTTTTATAATAAGAGATTTTATTTAATTATATATTTATTTACCTATTTATTAATTAATTTATTATTTATTTATCCGTTTTATAACCTACTTGTTTTTTCCTTTACTTATTCCTTTCTTTATCTATCTATTTATTTATTTATTGTATTTTACCTATTATTTATTTATCGTTATTTCCTTTTTTCCTTTTTTTTTATTTAGCTTTAAATTCCTTGTTTATTTATTTATTAATATTAACTTTTTAATATAACCATTAATAAATAATAAAAGAACTTGTTTTTTTCTTTTAATCTGAACTCGAATATTCTATTATAAAGGTTTTTTTTAAAAAAGGTATAAGGTAAATATTTAAAAGCTTTTCTTAAAAAGATATTTATGAATTATCTATCTATTTATCTTTAAATTGAACTAAGGTGAAATTATGCAATAATATCTCAATAAACCCGTTAATCTCCGTATTTCTATAACTCCTTTTTAACCGTCTATAAGTCAAAATATCCTTTAATTCCACTTTATCCTTGGTAAATAGGTATTGGATATTTTCCCAGTGTTATTTTATCGATAATTGAAAAATCGGCTGGTCCTTTATATGGTAAAAATAGGTAAAAAGGGTTTCGAAGACCAGGCTTTATCGATATAAACAGGATTTTTTTCCAGTAGGTTTATAACCCTTATTTATAGGTAAAGGCTTAAACCGGGTATAAAAATCCTGAGGTAAAAGACATTTAAAACATCCCGAGTATTTATCCATATCCTGATAATGGAGTCTGTTAATCCAAGTCCTTATAAAAAGACGTATATCGTGGATATTATGATTTTGACATTTATCGAAAGAGTATTGTAGTAATACCGGTATATCCGAATTCGTATACATTTCATAGTTAATACAGTTTTTAGACCAGTACTATAAAGTCGATTCCAGGTTATCCAGATTTATTTCGTTTTTCCGGTTTTCCAGTAAATATCGATCTTTTAATCCTGAATTATAAGATTCCTATAATTCGAAATCTGTAAAATCGATATTTATAGGTCCGGTAAGGTCCGTAGATAAATCCTCTTCGATTTCAATATTAAGTTTTTCCTTTTAAATAAACCCAGAGCAAAAATCACATTTTTCCTCGTTTTTCTCACATTTTTTCCGGTTTATAGAGCCGTCTATGACCAAGTCCAGTATAATCCGTCGACATTTATCGTTTTCGACGTAATCCTTCATATCCGGATCTTCGGGCCGAGATAACTGAGGGCTATAAAGGATTATAGCTTCACTTTTTTCCCCTTATCGGCCGGCTCGTCCACTTTCTTAATTATAAGCCTTTAAATCCCTTAATAAACCGACGTGAATAGTAACCCGTATATCCGGTAAATCCAGTCCCATAGATAAAGCCGAAATAGTCGTTAAAATAGGGGCTTTTTTATTGCGGAAATTATCGAGTATTTGGCGTTTTTGATTCACAGTCCCGATTTTTACGTAATATTTAGGTATATCCAAGACTTTACTGACTTGATCCGTAAGGTGAATTGTCCCATAAAAGATAAGGATTTGGCCACTTAAATAAAGCCTTTTTTTCGAATTTATTAAAGGTAGTAAATTATCCCTTAAATCATCCACTGTAGCGTATTCTTGAATTAAATATCGAATATTTGGTTTTATAGTCGGTTCCCGTAATAAAAGTGTATTGGATATATCGATACTGGCTAGCTGGAACCAGGTATTTTCATTTTTTGGTAATAAGGAAGCCGTTAAATAAACGAGTTACGTTTTATATTTAATTAAGGACTTTAATTCCTTAATTTTCGGCCGAAAATCCTTGGTAGCATCCAGTAAAATGTGAGCTTCATCAACAATAATACGGTCCAAACGGCCTTATCGTTTTGATCGATTTAAAAACCAATTAAAAGGTTCGGTAACGGCTATTTCCGGGGTGACCAGTATAATATTAGCCCAATCTTTAGGGCTTTTTGAGGTTTACTCCAGACATTTAAGGCCTTAATTTTAAGCCTTAAGTAATATTTCCTCCCTTAAAGATATAAGGGGTAATATTACCACGGTAAGTCTATTTGGGCCGGCAATAACGGTAAAGACTATAAAAAAAGCACTTTTTCCGCGTCCAGTACTAGATATAATAACGATTGGACTTTTTCCGGATAGAATTGCCGTTAATCCGGTTTTTTATAAACCCCGAAACTTTAGATTTTAACCGTATAATTGCTAAAAAGCCGGTAAAATTTGAATAGATTGAAATCTTTGGTATTTTTCTTTATAAATTTCCCTGGTGGAATTTATAAATAACTCAGATTTCCAATCCAATTTTTCCGGTATAAGTAAAGTACTTAAAAATTGAAGGAATTGAAAGAGCCAGATGGATAAAGTTATGAATTTTTCCCGTTAAGTATGTGTTTGGCCCGGTATTTCGTCCAGTAACCGGGAGTATATATTACTAGTAATATTACTAATATGGACGGCTTGTAAATCGATAATTTCGTCTTTTTCATCGTTATCGTCTGGATCAATAGCGTTTTCCCAGTCTTTATTAGTGAATTTGCCGTAATAACGTCGAAAAATAGCAATAATAATATGCCGTTAAGCCAGGGTTTTAATATTTACTCCTACCCGGGACCGGAACTCCTTGGATAAAGCCATACTGAAAGAATTGGACGTCTAGGTATTATAACGGTAAAGGATATCTTGAAATTCCTGTTGATTTAAATCCTTTTTTTGAATTTCGTCCGAGTCACTATTAATTACCGTTTGGCGTCTCAATCGTTTTTATTGTTTTTTTGATTTTTCAGTTTTTTTAAGGTTTTTGGTAGAGTGAATCCGTTTAGGCTAAAGGTAAAAGGTAATATTTAATTTTTCCAAATATAAATTCGATAAATTCGTTTTTAAAGGAATGTAAAGCCAAAGGTAATAAATAAATAAAACCGATAATTTATAAGGTATAAACCGGTTTATAACCTTAGTCGATCCAGTAGTAATAAAGCCTTTATAATATAAAGTAATAAATATAAGTAGGCCGTTCTAAATAAAGATATTCCGTTTAGAATTTAGTTAATTTCGGTATCGAATTAATTGGATTTCAGGGCTTTGAGCTGGACTACCCTAGGTAAGCTATAATAAAACCATTAGCTCTTCTTTGAATTTCCGGTTTTCTTTGAATAAATGGTAAACTTCATCCAGTTTCTAGTGGGTATCGTTATTTTTAAATTTAAGAAAACGGTTTTATAAGGTCGGTATTTGGTGGATTTTTTTATAGAGCCAAAAATCACCTTTAAAAGGTAATTTATTCCGTTCGTCCATAAAGAAATTCCAGTCCGGTATACTGTTGATAATATCGTCAGAAAAAGTGGTAAAATCCACGGAGGGTAAATCGTCTTGACCGGTAAATAATAAATTATTAAATAACCGGGATTTAGCGGTTTCCAGTAATCCAAATATTACGGAACGGTATTGATCCATAGTTAATAAGAGATTTTTATAAAAAACCTCGTCATTTTCCCAGGATATAGTACCTTCCTTGGTGGTATTGTAATTAAGGGTAAATCCATAAGTCCGTAATTTAGAAACGAAGTTAATAGGCCGTGGTGGGGTATCGGTACCAGTAAGGAATAAGTGATTTTTCGTTAATTCAACAGTTTTGCTGAATAAGGTACTGGTAGGTAAATCGGAATCCGAAGTTAAAGGTGAATTTATCGATATATCTAAGTCGATAATTTGATCCTCAGGTTCCGGTAGACTGGGTCGAAGGGTATAAGCCCTTAAAAGGATAAGGGCTCGAGAAAAGGTAATAATACCACTTAATTTAGTGGTATAATTCGTAGGTGGGGACCAGGTAAAATCGGTGCTGATACCGTGTATTACTAAGCCACTAAGTAAAGGGCTTTGGTAATCGTCCTCAGATAAATCCTGGTGTAAAAGGCTTAAAAAAAAGCGTAATAATAAATCCTCAAGTTCATTTAAAGAATATAATAAATCCTTAAAATCATTATCGGATGAATTATTAGCGAGTTCTTCGTCAGATTCACTAAAAAAAAGGTTATTAGTATATATATTTAAATAAAAGATAAAAGTGATAAAAGTAAAGGTAAAAAAAAAGGGTAAAGTAAAATATAAAAAAGGTAAAAAAAAAAATAAAAAAGGGTAAAAATCATAAGTCAAAAAGTAAATATAAATAACAAATAATAAATAACAGGGAAAAAATAAAGATAACTTACTTTTCTGACTGATCTTTTGCAAATCTCAATACTTTAGTAAATAAAGTAAGAGATAATTTGGTATATTTATACCCTGGACGGTTCCCTGGAGTGAATAACCTGGTATTCCATAAATAAATGAATATACCAAGCCAAACCTCGGTATAAGAGTGGATCGTATCCAGACCGATATATATTATAAACGGTTTTTCGTTCGTAACGTTACCGGTTTCTTTGCGGTTTATATATTCCAGTGAATTCCGGCCCACGGTACTTGGCTTGCTGACTAAAACCGCTTTTTTGAATAAAGCCTTAATCGATTTCATTATTAAATATAATGATAAAATCGATAATTGCTCTGGATCGTTCGATTTTGAAGTCGGTTTTACCGGGGGTTTTAGCCAAGACCGGGCTATAACTGGATCGAAATTGGATAAATGGGTAGCCCACCCGGTACGGGCTACCCAGGTATTAGCCTCGAATTTTTCCGGTTCCGTAATCGTTATATTCGTGTTTTCGGTAACCGTTTTGGTTCGTTCCGTTAATTTCTTCATTCCAACAATATGGATAAGGGCCGGTATATCCGATGGGTCTGTAATATCATCGTTATTTTCAGTATTAAATACTTTAAATAAATAACGATTCGATCCTCGGGTATATAACTGTTGGAATTTAACAGATGTCCATTTATTATTCGATTTTGGTTGGTTTTTTCGATGAAAACCACCTTGTTTTTGGGCCTAATAAATATCCGGGTGATCGTTCCGCTGGTGTGTCGTTATCGTATTCGGGGATAAGTAAATATAAGTGTAATGAATATACTTTAAACCCGAAGAAACGGGTAATAAAGGTAAAGGGGTAACCGGTCCGTCCGGAATATCGATATTATCTGAGTAAAACTTAGTAATATAAGTAAAAATCTTATTCCGGGTAGTAGGGGTAAGGTAAGGGTATTATTTATCCAGGTGGCCGCGTAATTCCTAGAACCGGACGCCGTATTTATGATCACGGCATATTAAAGCCTTATAATCAGATAAATAAAGGAAGGCCTTTTCGGTAAGGGCTTGAGGTGAATCCATTATATAAATGGATATAAATAATATATAAATAAAAGGTGAAGGTAAAGGTAGGTAAAGGTAAAGGTAGGTAAAGGTAAAGGTAAAGGTAAAGGTAAAGGTGAATAAAGGTAAAGGTAAATAAAGGTAAAAGTAAATAAAGGTAAAGGTAGGTAAAGGTAAAGGTGAAGGTAAAGATAAAGGTAAAGGTAAGGTAAAGGTATAAGTGATAGTAAAGGGTAAAGGGTAAAGGGTAAAGGGTATTTGGTTTGCTTGGGTATTGAGTAGATTGAGTGACTTGAGTGTGATGAGAAAAACAGAAATTTGAAGGGGGGGAAGGGTAATTATATAGATGAATTATTAGCCAAGCCTTTGCCAAGAGAATTATGAGTCATAAGGCTTAAATAAGGCCGAGACCGGGCTTAGATAGCTAAGCCACTTAATAATTTAAAAATAAACAGGCCGGTTCCGGACTAATAATTATTGGTGGTGGCAGTGCAATAATTTGGGTAGCAGTGCAATAATTTAAAAATAAAGATTTATTTATGGATTATTCTCGTATTCAGACGGATATTACGGCCGGATCTTAAAGCCTTAGTATAGGGAGGCGACGCTAGCCGTTACCCTATGTTAAGAAATGTTAAGACCCTTATATTATTAATAAAATAATAAAAGTATTATATAAGTTTTTTTTTTTATTATTATTAAGTAATATAATCTTAAATAAGGTACGGATTTAAGTTCTCCCGTTATCGTTATAAAGCGCTTTTTTTAAGCTATCTTTTAGATTAAATAGATTAAATAAAGGATCAATAATAATCCGGATGCACCTTAAAACCTTAAAGAATTACTCATAAACCCTTATAGGTCAATATTACCGTAGCCGTTAATGGACGGATTTTCGTTTTCCCGACACTATTAAAGAGCGGGGAAACGTATGAAGAAAGTTAAATTACCAGATTTTACCGGGGAATAGCCGATAAAAAAGTAATAATTAGCGCCGGGAAGCAAACTTAAACCCTATAACCCGGAATTCGTAAATATTTAAAAATCGATAAATAAATAATTACTGCTCGGACGAACCTCGGAGGTCTCGGGATTAATAGGCCGTACTGAAATCTACACCTTTTATATAGAGAGTGAATAAATCCGGGCCGGTTCTACCCTGGAAAGAGTCATTTCTAAAAATGACTCTTTCCTGGGTCAAGTCCGAGAAGGCCGAATTAACGCCGAGTGAGCAAATGACTCTTTCCAGGCAGGAAAGAGTGAGAACTAGGTGATAGGTATTAACCTCGAATTTTTCCGGTTCCGTAATTATTATATTCGTATTTTTGGTAACCGTTTTCGTCCGTTCCGTTAATTTCCTTATTCTAATAGTATGGATAAGGGCTGGAATATCCATAGGTGAATCATTATTATCGTTATTATTATCCGTATTAAATACTTCAAATAAATAACGATTAAATCCTCCGGTATATAATTACTGGTATTTAATGGAAGTCCATTGGGTATTTAACTTTAGGTGGTTTTTTCGTCGAAAACCACCCCGTTTTTAAGACTTATAAATATCGGAATGGTCCGTCCGGTAATAAGCCATTATATCATTCTAAGAGGAATAAATATAAGGATAATTATTATATTTAATACCGGAAGAAACCGGTAATAAAGGTAACGGTGTATTTAATCCGTCCGGAATACTTATATTATCTGAGTAATTCTTAATAATATAAGTAAAAACTTTATTCCTTATTAAAGGAGCAAGTTAAAAATGTTATTTATTAAGGTGGCCGCGTAATTCCAGGAATCTGATGCCGTATTTATGATTACGGCATATTAAAGCCTTATAATTAGATAAATAAAGGAAAACCTTTTCGGTAAGGGCTTAAGGTAAGTCTATTATATAAATGGATATAAATAAAATATAAATAAAAGGGTAAAAGTAAAAAGCGATAGTAAAAATAAGCGGTAATAGGTGGTAAAAGTAAAGGTAAGTAAAGGTAAAGGTATTAAATGGTGAAGGGTAAAGGTAAATAAAGGTAAATGTGGTAAAGGGTAAAAGGTAAAAGGTAAAAGGTAAAAGGTAAAAGGTAAAAGGTAAAAGGTAAAAGGTAAAAGGTAAAAGGTAAAAGGTAAAAGGTAAAAGGTAAAAGGTAAAAGGTAAAAGGTAAAAGGTAAAGGGTAAAGGGTAAAAGGTAAAAGGTAAAAGGTAGGTAAAGGTATAAGTAAGTCGAGTAATAGGTAAAAGGTAAAGGGTATTTAATTTACTTGGGTACTAAGTAAATTAAGTAACTTAAATATAATAAGAAAAACCGAAATTTAAGGGGAGGGGAGGGCTATTATATAGATAAATTATTGGCCAAGCCTTTACCAAGCCTATAACGATTATTTGGAAGTGAATACGAGTTTTAGGGGCTAAGCCTACTAATAATTTAAAAATAACCGGGCTGTATAAAGGCTAATAATTAATAGCGGTAATAACGGTGGTAATAATGTAATAATTTAAAAATAAACCGGTCTGGGCCGGGTTTATCGACGTATTCATAATAATTTCATAATAAGTACCCAGTTTTACCTTAATGGGTATAAGTTAATAGGCTATAAATCTATAAATAGCCCTTTATTATATAAATAAAAAGGGGGTAATAAAAATATTGAAAATAAATCCTTTTTTTTTTATTTTTCTCAAATTACTTGATAATTACTTACTAATCTTTGGTTTTTCTTTCATTATACTGTTTAAAATAAACCCTTATATAAGGGGATTAAGCTATAAAAAAAAAAGATTAAATATTAAGTAAGTTATTAATAAAATAAGAATTAGATTTTTAGATTTAAATAACGTTTTTAAATATATATTTAGATATAATGAATAGATTTTTTTAATTTTAACGTTATTTAATAACGTTTTTAATCCTGAATTTTTTGGTTTTTTTCAAAAAATAAAATAGTAAATAACCTTCAAGATATACCCCCTTAAAGAGTTTTTGGATTTTAGCGCCGGGAAGTAACCCTATACTTAACCGGTTTAAGTTCCAGAATTTAATAATATAAATAACTTAATAGTTAACCATCCGATTGATTTAAAATAAATAATATTTAAAAGCTTATATTCAGATTTACGCTTTTTTTACCGAAGCTTTTATCATTGGATATAAGGTAATAAAGGAAATAAAACTTTAAAATTTTAATTATAAAACCCGGTAATTTTATCCTTTATTATTTTATAAATTACTTCTTATTATTTACCTTATTTTATTTACCTTTTATTAATTACTATTTATCACTATTTATTATTTACTTTTTATTATTAAACCTTTATTATCCTTCTTAAAGTAAGGCTTTAATAGTTAAATAACTAATAATCTTATTAATATAAAGGGGTTTTTACTGGTTAAAGGTTATAAATAGTAATAATTAAATTAAGCAAGGATTTTTTAAAAGTCTTAACATAAAGAGGCGATGCTAACGGCCACCCTATGCCAAGATTTTTTAAAGATTACTTAAAATAAAAAAATTAATAAAGGAAAAAGGTAATTATTATTTTTAAGTAGATAATCAATTTATTAATATATACCGGATTATCGTAACTCCGGTACCGTTATAACCGTTATTCTTTATATTATTTTTCTAAATTAAAACTTAAATAAAAAGGATTAATAATACTCCGGATACACCTAAAAAAACCGTAAAATTAAAACCATCGGATATATAGCTTAATACTATAATAGGTAATAATAGACGGATTTTTATTTTTCCGACATCGTTAAAAAGCTTTTCACTCAGGCTATAAAGTTAAATTACTAGATTTTACAAAGGAATAGCGGGTTAAAAAGTAAGCTTTAGCGCCGGGAAGCGAACTTAAACTTGAACCTCCAGAATTCCAAAACGTGGTAAAATCGATAAGTAAATCGCCCGCTGACCGATTTAGGCCAAATAGGGCTCGTTTTAAAGCCCGTACTGAGATCTACACCTTTTATATAGAAAGTTAAGGATTTTATAGAAAAAAACCCCTCTAGTGAATCACTTCAAAAAATGATTCACTGGAGGGTCTAACGGCGGATCGCGGAATTCCCCCCGGGTGAGGAAATGATTCACTGGAGGGTCGAGTGAATCACAACTAGGTGATAGGATTAATAATAATCCAGATATACCTTAAAAACTTAAAGAATTATTTATAAACCCTTATAAGTTAATATTACCGTAAATATTAATTAACGGATTTTCATTTTTCCGATATTATTAAAGAATAGGAAAATATTAAAAAAAAATTAAATTATTAAATTTTAATAAGGAATAACCGATAAAAAAATAATAATTAACGTTAATAAATAAATTTAAACCCTATAATTTTAAATTTATAAGTATTTAAAAATCGATAAATAAATAATTATTACTTAAATAAACCTTAAAGGTATCGGGATTAATAAGCCGTATTAAAATCTATAATTTTTATATATAAAGTAATTAAATCCGGGCGGGTTTTACCCTAGAAAAAGTTATTTATAAAAATAATTTTTTCTTAAATTAAATCCGAGAAGTCCGAATTAACGCCGGCAGGGTAAATAACTTTATCTAAGTAAGAAAAAGTAAAAACTAAATAATAAGATTTAAATTTATTTTATATTATTATAAAGCTTTTTTTTAAATTATTTTTTAAATTAAATAAATTAAATAAAAAATTAATAATAATCCGGATATACTTTAAAACTTTAAGGAATTATTTATAAACCTTTATAAATTAATATTATTATAATTATTAATAAATAGTTTTTTTAAATATTATTAAAAACTAAAAGAATATATAAAAAAATTTAATTACTGGGAAATAACCAATAAAAAAATATTAATTAATATTAAATAATAAACTTAAAACTTAAATACCGGAATTTATAAATATTGAAATATTAATAAATAAATAAGGATTATTTAAATAAACGTCGGAAATATTAAGATTAATAAGCCGTATTAAGATTTATAACTTTTATATGAAGTTAAAAAGTCCGGGTTAATTATACCTGGGAAAAAGTTATTAATAAAAATAACTTTTTTCCTAGGTTAAGTCCGAGCAGGCCGAATTAACGCTAAGAGGGTAAATGACTCTTTCCAGGCAGGAAAGAGTAAGAATTTGGCGATAGGTTTAATTTAAACCGGTTTAAATTAAAAGGAGTTGAATTAAACCGGTTTAGATAAGGAAATATTAGATTAAATCAGTTTATATTAAATATATAAATTTTTATATAAATACTTATATTCTAATAAATTCTTATAACTTTTTATATGATTATAAATAAGCTTTATAACGTAAAGAAAATTAATTAATTAATAATTAAATATCTTTACCCCTTTCTTTATTTACCCTTTTTATTTTATTTTTATGATATTCTTATTTATAACTTATAACCACCCTTATTTACTTTACTTTTATTATTATTTTTACTTTTATTTAGACTTTTACTTATTATACCTTTACTTATTATACCATTATTTATTATATCATTATTTATTATACCCTTATTTATTATACCTTTACTTATTATACCTTCGCCTTTATTAAATTACTTATAACCTTTTTATTATTCTTTAATAAAAGGTAATTTATTATACCCGTATTTATTTATTATAATAGGCTTAAATATATTAGATAAGGAACTTAAAGAATGAATAAGGCCACTTTTTACGTAAAATAAAACCTAATCCTTATATACCCGTATAGAGATAAGCTTAAAACTACCTTAATTTAAATAAAGAACTTAAAAATTAAATAAACCTTTTTACTTTTATTTTTATTTATATCTTTATTTAAACTATTATTTATACCCTTAATTTTACCCTTATTTATATCTTTTATAAACCTTTTATTAAGCCCTTTTAATAAATAATAACGCTTAATAATTATATAACCTTACTATAATAAGCTTAAAAATACCGTATTATAAATAAAGAATCTAAAAGTTATATAAGGCCCTTTACCTTTACCCTTAATATTATTTCCACCTTTACCACCCTTACCTTACCCTTATTTATTATACCCGTATTTACCGTACCCTTACCTATACCTTTTATTAAACCCTTTAATAAACTTTTTACCGGGCCCCTTATTAAGCCCCTCTAAAAGTCCTTTAATAAGCTTCCTACCGGGCCTTTTACTTTTACTTATTTTACCTTAAACCTTACCTTTAATAAACCTTTTATTAAGCCTTTTAATAAGCTTTTTATAAAACTTTTAAAGAAAGAGGTATAGGTTAAGAATATATAAATTAATAAATTAAAACGATTTAATATTTATAAATTAATTATATAATCGGATAAATATTATTAAAATCGCGGTAAAGTTTAAGCTATTATTATTAAAGTAATGGTCTATATTTATAATAATTATTACTCGTATAAAAATATAAATAAATATTATATAATAAAGGATCTAAGGGTAAGCTTTCTTTTAGAAGCGCCCTTAAAGTAACGTTTAAACGGTTTATTATCGTAATATCCCAATTTTAACTTAATATATCCTAGATTCCTTTCTTTAAATTATATTTTAGACTATAACGCGGGTAAAGAAGGCGCGGATAAAGTAAACCTTATTAATAAGGGGAAGCTTAATAAGGATTCATCTTTATTACTTAATATAGAAATTTAAGGTTATAAAGATGAATACTATACTTTAACGTTATAATATTAAGGCCTTAAGTCCTTATAGAATTAAATCTTTAAACTTATTACTTTACCGAAGTATTACTTTATAGCATAAACCAGCCGAAATCGTTAACCTTAATTACCCGCGTTAACGATCCGATTTACTAGTATCCGCAGGAAATCCTGGTAATTCTTTTTAGGTTATAATTTTAATAAATATCGTATTTATATAAGGTTTAACGATTCCTTAATCTCCTAAATAAGGTTATTAAATTAATACTTATCCCCTCTTTATCCCTACCCGTATATTTCATTATTATTATTATTATTGTTAACGGTATAATTAAGGCTTATAAGCGTAACGTTAAGCTACTGCATATCTGGATATCGTTATAACTCGAGTATTTAATATTTAGTAAATATTAACTTCTAGGTTTTCTATCGTTAATTAAGTATTTACCGTACGTAAAGTAATATTAATAAACGTAAATCTTATAAATACTCGGGATAAACCTTATAGGTTAAGACCGTCTGAATCTGGTATTTCGACGGGTAAATTCTTTCTGCCCGTACTATAGGCCTTTAATAAAAGCCAAGTCTAACCATTAGGCTTTATATATGGTTTCAGCTTAAGCTCGGTTATATCGTATTCTTTAACTATTTTTCTCGACTCCTTCTAGAACTATCCGGCCCCGGTAATAATAGAAATTTACTAATTATCCAGACCGGTATTAAGGCGTACCGGCGTGAAAGCGGAGGGGCGTTTTTATTTTATATTAAAAGCAGGTTATTAATTTACTTCGTTCTTAGGTATCCTTGGTAAAGGTAATAACCTATAGTTATAACTTTTTCAACGTATAACCCTCGGTCTGTTTAATCGTTATATTACCGTAAGACTGTCCAAGAAGATGCTTGGTACGTCTTATTCATTGTCCGATAGAAAGCCCGTAACTGGTACCTTAAGTAATAATACGGAAGTAATAAGTACGGTTTACTTTTTTACGGGCTCGGTTATCTTAAGGTTCTAAATAAGTTGGAATAATAAAGGACCGGAGTATTGATAAAGCTATCGCGTAGGGGCCTTTAGCTGGATAGTCCTGGCGGAGTTGCTTGTTTATTATAATGGAGAAGTTAAGTACTATCTAGGTAAAGGCTTACCTGGCTCGGATGATTTCAGAGGAGGGAGGGAAAAGGAGGAGGGTCCGGGGCTGCTGAAGCAGTTAAAACGCTATAAGTATATCCTGCATTCGCTACGATAGAAACCGAACTGATAACTTTAAACTTAGGTATTAATAGGGATCCCGCAGCGCAGAGGTAGCGACATCGACTTGCATTATCTTTACTCTGTTCTCCCTGAATCCTTCTTGAGAATTTCCCGCCAGATATATTGCTTATTGGGTAAACTCCTATATTTCCATCTGCTCAGTAATATACTCGTTGAAGTCTTTGGCTCAAGTTATTCGGTCCTGCCATAAGGAATTATCTCCTCCGCGTAAATTCGGCGGACAGGCCTTGCTTTTCACCTTAGGTCTCCCGTTTAATGTTCAAAAAGAGGAAAGAGTGGCCTTATGATTTGTGCTTCTTCTTCGATTCATGGTCCTCTTCTTGGAGGCAGGCGATGCATTTCTTGGCGTGAGGTCTTTCTCTAGGATCCCATTCCGTCATCGTTAGGAGAACCTTTGTCACGCGTGTAAGCATATTCTGGCTCGAGTGGCAAACGGCTTGACGAATGTCATTATAGTCCTTTTGAAGGCGCTGGTTGAGTCTCTTGTCATATTGATACCAGGATTGAAAAAGTGCAAAGCCTAGCATCCATAGGTCAATCTTTTGACCGTAGAAGCGAGTCCTCCCATCTTGCTTCATCTCTGGAGGCAAGTACATCCAGGCAGCGATAACGGTGTTGGTATGTGTTGGCTGAAAGGAGACCTTGCCAAAATCGCAGAGGGCGGCCCTTTTCTCAGACGGATAATAAAGTATGTTGGCTGGGTTGATGTCCCTGTGGATCCAACTTTTCTCGTGTATCTTGGCGAGTCCCTGAAGAAGCTGATCGAGCAGCGTGACTGGAAGCTTACTATTACTACCTAGGCATTCACCCCAATTGAATTGATGAAAAGGGATGCCTCGGTCCATGACGATGTAAATTTCGAGAGGAAAGGTGTCCTTCGGCCAGGGCGTCCCGCGAGAGCTTGTAGCTTCAAAAAACTTGACGATGCCTGGGGTTGAATGGGCGAAATAGCGTAAGGCGGTGAGCTCCGTGTCGACCAGCTCATGTTGATCGGATTTTCGTATGGCGAGTTTCTTGATGGCGCGAAGATCCCCCGAGCGAGGATCAAAGCCCTCAAAGACGGATCCAAAGGATCCTTGTCCAAGACCATGGCGAAAGATGGCTGAAGTGAGCTTGATGTCATTCTGGAATGGGATGCCCGAGATTGAGGTTGGAGGCGAGACTGCACCCATGTGGGCCAGTCTGGCATCGTGCTCACCAAGGTATTTTTCTTCCCTGGCCGGAGTGTCGATTTGAAACTCCAGGAAGAATACCATGCCCCGGACCTCCAACATACTGCAAGGCTTTGACAAGGCCACTTTAGCGCCACTCATTAGCATCTCACCATCCAGACTGAATGTTTCAATCGCATGAAGCATCCAAGCGCGCGAACCTGGATGTAGGTCCAGGAGGATATGCTTGGCCGCGACACCATGTACGGCTGGCTTGGTAGGGGCGACGATCATAATCTCGACATCTCGTTTGCTGCCGAACCTCTTCCCAGAACCCCTCCCTATCTTCCAAGCCAGGCCAATTGAGGTGGACGGTGCTTGCAGGTTGAGAGAGAAGTATCCCAGCTTCACCGATTGAATACCCTGATGCTGATGGGAGGCTGGCTCCTCATCTGACGTCTCGTCCGAATGCCTGATAGGCTGTGCATCTGTATCATCATCACCGTCCAGGCGGCCTTCACGTGTGTAATGGATGAATGCTGCATGGTGTGGGTCGAGCTCCTGTTTGGCCTGTAGCTCTAGCAACATGTGCATCGACAACTTGGCTTCCCGATTCCAAGGCGTGATGCGCAGGATCTCAATTGGGACATCCTTACCATCGCTTCCCTGTTGAGAAGTGCAGCTTTGGGGCGAATTGGGCACCGTCGGAATCGTGGATTGCGTATGCGTCGTCATTTCGTGAAGGGCGCCGCGTGAGTGTGAAAGTCAAAGTCCTTCGATGTTTGGGGGCGATAATTCGTACGGAATAGAGTATTCCAAATGCGGATTTCCCCCACGCCAAGCCAGCCCTGGATCAGCCCTGAATCAGCCCTGAATCAGCCCTGAATCAGCCCTACAGCGATCCACAAAACGGGGCCTTGCCTCAGACGTGGGTGTGGCTTTGCCACGCCTTAGCCACAGTGGGCTATGGAGAGGCTCCCACACCAAGGTACATAGCGTCACTGGCGGGCTTTCATAATTAGACACTAGCCTATCAGGGCTACCTTCGTGTTCGGAATATCAAGGGTGGTCGATCACAGACTAACACAATTTAACACAATCTGTTTGTAGCATCAAGTCACCTTTTGTCACCTTTTGTTTCGTCAACCTATCGACGCTCCTTATATTGCGTCGTCCAGAACACCCCTTCCAGATCACTCCCAGAAGAAGAAGCCGCCTGATACAATGACTCCAACCCTGAAAGTGCCCCCTGACGTGCACACTCCCCCGCCTCTCAAGCCCTTCTCCCCGCGACCATGGCACACCGGATCGTATTGGACGGCATGGTCCGAGATGAATCGTGTGTATGAGCAGAGACTACAAATAGACCAAGAGCGTGCTGAACAAAAGGCCTTATCGGACAACGAAACCGAGTTCTCCGATGGACCTCAGGAGCCTCTGTCACCCCCTCCAACACCGCCTCAGCTGAAGAAGAAATGGAAGGACTGGACCAATAATAAGGAGCCTCGAAGCAGCAGTATTCGCAAGCCAGGTGGTGCTACCAGTGCTACCAGTGCTACGACTTCCGGCAGGGTGGCGAAGTCGCGCCGAGCAAGATCGCCGACACGGACACTTCGCAGGCCCAAGACGCGTTCTGTGCATTACCAATACGTCGAGCTGTCCCTCCAGAAGGGCAAGGTGAATGCCCCAGCTCTACAGCTCTGGAATATTGGCATGCAAGCCTTCTGGAGCATGAGTGTAGGTCGACGAATGGTCGCGTATCACCTTGCAAGCTATTGCTGACATTTCTACCGAATAGGACGATGAGGGTCCCGGCGCTTATGGCTCAACGATTTCGCATCAATAGGCAACCGCACCGATTCGTCCAGAAGAACCTTTCCGGCTGAGAAACCGCGCCATGGCTCAACCGTATGCCGAAGACATCTGTCATAATCCCGGCCCTCAAGTCGACCAACTGCTTCAGCAGCAATATAAGCAGATTCCGTGTGGTACAGTAACCCTAAAGATTGTAAATGCAAAGGAGAAGGACACAAGTGGATGAGAGGAGACGGACATAAATGGAAACATGCTCGATATACCGCCCACTACCACTAGTACGGCTGGCGGGCGCGGAAAGGAATTTGGAACACAAACGTCGCTCCTGGGCAATAGCAAGTTTGCCATACCACCAAAGTCAGAGATGCGCCATCTGGTCTCCCATCTGGTCTCCCATCGGAGGGTGACGTCTCAAAATCACAAAGCTTTGATGCATAATCATTCAGTTGGGAGCCTCTCTGCAAGCTGCATCGAGCTCTCTCTCAGCAACGCCATCCGGACGAAGATCTGGCGGTCAGCGCAAGACGGGTACTTGCACACTCCTAACGGAGCCTTTTCTTTACGGAGCCTTTTCTTTGTCTTGCCCGCACGGCAGGCTCTCACTTCCTCTCCGCCCCTCTTTGCCCTTCTCCCACTTTCTCTGTTCCCCCATTCAACCCAGATTCTTCTTCACCTCCCCTGGCTCAAACGCGGCGAGGGAGAGAACTTCAATCGCCAGAATTCTAGAGCGGCATACCTCCATTAATGTCTCCACCTCCAGTCACGGCGCGGGAAGGAATGACCTCGCAGTCACTCACGGCGATTATACTCCCGCCTACGGACAGCCGAGCAAAACAACAGGATACTGTCGTTGATAAGCAAGGATCATCAAATGAAGAAGCAACAGGTGGAGAAACCACGGAGGAAGCGACACCGATCCGAGAAGAAGTGCATCAACGCCAACGCCAACGCAGCATACCAGACTCAATCGGACCTGAGATCAGACCGTCTGTGGAAGGAGAAGAATCGGAGTCTGCACGAGCAGCTGCTGAGGGTGAAAAGCAAGAGCAAGAGCAAGACGAAATCCCAGATCAACACCAGCAACATCGATCCCCACGAGATACCACGATTTCCTTGCCACCCGAGACTGTCCCTCCCGTTGGAGAAGAAGAAGCGAAGGTGGTGGTGGAAGAAGAAGAAGAACAGGGCACTGCTGAGCAAGATGTACACCCAGGGCACGCCGGCGCTGGCTTTGAACTACACAAGGTCTACGACCGTGACGAGATTGCCACGGTGACGGAATTTCCCTATCGAAGCGTCGGAGACACACGCACCAGAAAGGCAGGTTTTGCTTTTGCTATCATCAGCCCCCGGCTTGCGTAGCATGCATGAGAGCTCACCAAGTAACTAACAAACAAACAGCACGGGAAACGCCGCATCGAAGAGACATGGGTGGAGTGGATGCCCCTGTATCTGACGCCCCACGCCCTCGACTGGGTGGAACACCGATATGGGTCCGTGGTGCAGCGCAAGGTTGCAAGCCAGAAGGGTGGGGTCAGCTGTTACTTGGTGGAATTTCGAGGATCGTGGGAGAGGGGGGTGGTGCCGCGGTGAAGTGAGACTGGGTTGTGTAAGTCTTCTTGCGGTCCTTTGAAGCTCTGCTGATGGATGGCTACTGACTGACGTTCTGCTTAAGTCAAAAGCGTTGAGCCGTCGAGCGTCCAGCGAGCAGACTGAGTCGAGCAGCTCTGGGTCAAGCATGGCCTCTGATAACGAGATCTTTGAGCATCACAGAGCTCCCTTGGTATACATCAGGATCTGATAGAAGGCTTCTCGTGGCATAGCATGGTAGAGAGGAGAGTTAGGATGGAGTTTGGCGAAGAACTGTTGGCACCATGATAGATCTTTAGAACTAGCGTACCGACAACTTTCCGAATAAAAATACATTATTATTAAAATACTGGCCCACTCAATCCTGTCTGATGGGCGGTGGGTTCCGCCCTTTGCTTAATAATCACAGTAGCGTAATAGGAGCCACTGCCCTTTGATTAATCAACAACCGGTTCCCCCCACTACGAATTTGGGGTCTGCTTGATCGTCATTTTATCTCGTCCTCCTTTAACGTTCATCTATTTTCTTGTATTGAACCAACTTCATTCACTTCTTATCGCGCCCAGTTTGTCCCTTCAAACTTGCCAAGTCAAATCACACCGCTGCCATGCGAGCCGCCGCAATGCATTCTGGCCTAGCCAGGACGATTGCATATTCCGATCGACTATTTTCTCCTTCATGCAGTCGACAGAGGAAAGGCGCGGCACCGTCTCTGCTCGGATTATTATATAGCGCGACATCATCCCAGGTCCTCCAGATTCCAGAAACGCCTTCTTCGTTACCGGTGACACAGTCCCTTATACCTCTCACCCTCAATGTTCCAGACACCTCCCACTCCCGACGCCACCCCTCCGAAAGGGCAGAATCCATGGAGAGGAAAAGGTGGAAAGGGGAAAGTGACAAAGAAAGAGCCAGAGAAAGAGCCAGAGCCAGAACCAGAGGGAGAGGGTGCGAAGTCCACCCCAACGAGCTCTCCGGATGAGAGTGATCAGGAACGGACAGCATCTCCCGATCGCATATCATTGAACAATGTTTTCCAACGGTTCAAATATCCTATAATACAGTATACCCCTCGATCAACGGCATCCCACCCCGAGCGCGAAAGCTCGACTCTGCCTCCGACTCCAACATCCATCCGCTATCCCTCGCTTAGCAGAGCAAAGGAGGAGCGTCTATTCCAAGATGAAGGACATAACCATCAGGCGGTACCGACTGCGGGCAGGATGCAGTCGCAGTCTTTACACCAACAACCAAACCCCTACCCCAACGATCGACCGGGTGGAGATGGCAGAGGATCAATGCCTGAACCTCCCTCCCCCTCCCCCGCCTCCACATTCAAACAACCCTCGACCCTCCTCTTCTTGGGAGCGGCTGGAGTCCTTGCCATCCTCTTCCTCTTCGGCCTCTATACCTTTGGCCTCCTCGCCTTCGAAGCCATAGCGAGCTCTCGCTGGCAATCCTACCTTACAATCACCACCCCGGTCTGTTCTCCGAACAACACCGCAGCCAACCCCTTCGCCCACCTCTTCAAATTGCCCACGGTAGACCTGGCCACTCACCAGCTGCTCGAAGACGCCCTTAGCGTCGCCCCCGCCAACCTTTCCCACTCGCCATCCTCGTCATCCTCGTCCTCGTCCTCCTCCTCCTCTACCTCCTCCTCCTCTCCTCTCTCCTCCTCCCACCAACCCACCTTCTCCGCCATCAACACAACCCTCACCTCCCTAATCCACCACACCGCCACCCTCTCCCACCTCTCCACTCTCCCCCACACCCACCCGGCCGTCCAAGCCGCCCTCCAACGAACCCACCACGTAACCGACACCCTCACCTCCTCCTCCCTGCCCTCCCTCCTACCTTCCCTCCTAGCCGCTCACCGGGCCTCTGCATCCCGTCTCGCGCGCGCGACCGCCCGCGCCGCTGCCGCGGAGGTGTCCAGTAAGCAGGAATTGGCGATTCGGCTGTTTGGCGTGGAGCGGTGGGGGCTCGGGAGCACCTGGTTGAGGGAACGGGATCGCGTACGGCAGGAGGTGGGGGAGGTGCAGAGGGAGCATGAGGGGTTGGAGCGGGGGAGGAAGGGGGTGGAAGTGCTGGTGGGGCGGGTGAGGTGTTTGAGGGGTAAGATGGTGGAGTTGGGGGGAGGGGTGGGGGGAGGGAGGGCGATTCGTCGGGTGGGCCAACGAGGGGGTATGAGGGGAGAGGCGGGGTGGTGGTGGAGCGAGATTGTGGGGGAGTGCGGAGGGGTGGTGGTGGTGGAGCGGGAGGCTTGGAAGTAGGGTACGACGACGGAACGGACAAAGGAGGGACGATTGATGAGGATGAGGATTGGGATAATAAGGCGCCTATTTGTATTCCATAACATATATGGGTCACAACCTCGAACTCGGCCTCGTCCGTCACGTCATTAATGAAGAAGCCCCATCGCATCTTCTCGAAGAAGAAGTCATATTAAGCTTTACCCCCCGTCCCAAATCTCCAAGCCCAAGCCCAGCCGGAGCTTCGTGTCCTCATTGGCGGAAGAGCCGCCAGTCCGTCCTTCGTCGCGTCGAGGCAGTGTGTATCGGTCGGTCGGTTCCCCCACGAGACATGCAGCTTTCGTCATATAAAATGACGCGACTGATGACGTGCAGCTGACTGACGGAAGAGGATTGTTATCGGGAAACAATTCGCCGCCCCCCCTTCTCTCCTCCCTCTCCTCCCTTCCTTCTGGTGGTGGGAAGGAAAAAGGGATAACTAGACCCCCGAGTGTTTTATCCCATAGAGCAGCCATCAATCCAGCTTCTGCGAACCGAGATCTTCTTCAGACCTAGCCTGGCCCCTCCTTTTCCTTCTTCGATGTCATTGGACTCGGTCGGGTACGCCAACCCCGCCGCCTACGGGCTTCTCAGCAGCGGACGCGGCCGTTGCTATTGCAGGCAGGAATTGTATGCTCTATTCCCAGCCTCATAGATCCCCTATTGCGCCGACGGGGCTTCTGTGCAGCATGTATGTGTGTGGGGTCCATCTCTTCTTCAAGTCTTGTGGCTATCGCAAAGGGGGCCGCGGGGGCAGGATATTGGCTGTTGGGGGAGGAGGGAAAAGGAGGAGATGGTTGAGGCTGTGGCAGAGGGTCTGGTAGCGTAGCGTGGAGGAGATGGAAGGAGATGGAAGGAGATGGAAGGAGAGGGGGCTTTGCTGGGAGTTAAGACTTGCGCTGGGGAGCACTCATAAGGTTAAGGCCAGTACGGAGGTAAAGGATCTTGTCATGGAAGAAGAAGAATTGATTTCTTAATGCTACTGGCGAAAGTTTGGCGCAGAGCCGCGGCTGCCACTTAGTTTGGGCGTAATGCCCGCCCGGGTGTATTCCGCTGTGATGCCCGGGGGTATTCCGCGGGTGTTTTGGCAGCCTTTGCACTGTCGCATAGAGGCCTATTAAACGGCCTTTTGTTAACGGTATTACAGGTGCATCGGTGCATTTGATTGGACACAAATACGGTAGTTGTTGCGGTGTAGGTAGACAGAAGTGTTACAAGTGATGCGGCTTACTCCTTCCCCTGTACCCTGCACCCGGTGTGCGCTAAAGCCTTTTATGCTCTCGTAAAAAATAATTAATAATAAATTATTAATTCTTTATTTAGGGTAATGAACAACATTTTAATTTTATAATCGGCGCGATAAGCATCGCAATTCAAATCCTCCCAAGACTCAACCTAGTCCACTGAATGCACGCTGAATTGTACTCCCAGCAGCTGATTCTACATCTTCTGTCATAACCGGCACCAATCCTCAAGTCCTGTGACACATGACACACTTTACGGACCACGCACAGCTGCGAGTCGAATCATCCTCCTCCTTCCTGTCCCCTCCACCATCCCAAATATCCAAACTCCGCCACCAGAAGCGCAGCAATATACATCCACGCCACATGGACGATGATCCACCCCCATCCCGCCAGGGGTACCAAGATGCCGTACTGCCAGCTTAGCAACATGGCTGCGAGGATGCCCATCACGACGGGTTGGATAGCATACATCATGAACCGATCACGACGGCTTTGCTGCCGCTCGAGTCGTGGGAGGAAATATACCGGAGACTGAGGAACGTCGTCGTCAGGAGGATATCCTTCATTTGAAGCCGCAGGACGGAGCTTGCTCTGCCTAGCACCGCGCCTCTGCGCCGCGGCTCTCGTGTTTGCAGACGGCGGTGTTTCTGGGTCTGTCGTCGTGGTAGGATCGGCGAGAGATGTGGGAGTGGTGGTGGATGATGGAGTGTGAGGTGTTCCCAAGTGTCTACCACGGCGCGGCTGATAGGTATCAGCTGGAAAAGACTCGTCAAAAGTAGAGATAGAGAATAGAGATGTGAAAAATCATTGTTGAAAGTCCATGTGTAAGATATTGAGTGATGGTAGATTTATCTCTACTCACCGGCATAGCGCATGCAATAGGGGTGTTGGGAGATTATCTCGAGGTTGCAGCGGCTCGTCAATCCAGTTATGAGGGAAGCTATCAAGAGACTTGGGCGCTCTTACTTGATTGATTAAGTCCAGGCAGAGTAGGGAAAGGAACGAGAAAGTCTTTGATATTTATGCATCTCCCTTTACTGGAATAGACCATAGTTTTCTAGATGGAAGTATGCATTGTTTGCCATCTTCTCTCGAATCAAAACATTCAAGCCTCATCCGATGTCTTTGCGAGGCAAGCAAATATCAATAAAGACGGCTGCGGCCATCAACGATCCGTCAGAGAACCATAGAAAAATCTCATGCTCTGCTAGACCGATGGTTTGGGGGACGGAAGAGCAGACTGATGCAATAACGGGGTAACAGAAGGCCTCAGATAAATATCTGACCTTGCACCAAAATCCTGGACAATACTGAAGTGGTGCAGTGATCGCTTCATAAAAAAGCTTTTGCGATTGCGACCATGGTAGGGTTCTAAGTCCGTTTGTTGATGGTCCTGACCTTCACCAAACCACTTCTATCATTCAGTTAAGGAAATTTCGGCTACCTATATGCTTTAGCTACACAATAATCAAGAACACCGTAATCCAGGTGGGCAGCCTGAGAGATAATAACGTTATTTATATGATACGTTTTTATCTAAAGACGTCACTTAGAAAAAATACGTTTATTACCAAAAACTAGTCTTTCTTTATTTACTATTATTTTGATAAAAAGTATAAGTATATAGTTACCTTTCTTTTAAGAAACCGTTATTAAGAAGCAACGGCCTTCGTACGGTATAACTTATAAAAAAACGTAAGATATCTGAAGCCGTAATAATACCGTATTTACACCGTTTTTTAAAACCACGGTATTCCCTTAAGGTAGCTTATTACCATTATACTTACTTAGATTATTATTCATATATTATATTATTTATATATTTTACTAGGGCTCTTATAATTATCCTTTTAACTTTATAACTTAATTAATTAAGCCTTAAGTCGTTTAGAAAGAACCTTAAATCTATTAATTAGGTTATACCCGGTTATTTTATATATTTATCTTTTTTCTTCCTTTAATTCTTTATTCTTAATTTAATATTTAATATTCTTTATTTCTCGCCGGCTTTTAATAACCTTAACTTAAATTTTCTTTCGTTATTTATACTTATAGTTTTATTATTAAGCGAATCCGTAATAAGGATACTATATAACCGTAATAAATAAAGGCGAAATAAAAGGAGTTATAAAAAATCCTTAAATAAGGATTACTTATAGCTTTTTAAGCGTTTTCCTCCTTATTTTTTTTTTAATAAAGCTTATAAGTAGAAAGGTTAATAAGTAAAATCCTTTTTTAAAGCTTATAACCTGCCTTTTCTTTAAATCTTTTTATTATAATTAATAACTATTATTTAACGTAATATTTATAATTTACCTCTATATATACTTTATATACTTTAATTCTTAATTGTTTTTTTATATTTCTTTTTCATTAAAAACCCTTTATGAATAATTATCAAGTTATAAAGGAAGTTATTACGTAAATATAAAGAGTATTTAATTTTAAAATAGTTTAAGGTTAATTAATTAAGTTTTAATTTATTTATTACTTATATTATAAAGGAGTTTATAAACTTATAATGTAATTTTTAAGTTATATTATTATAATAATCCTATTAAGATCGGAACTAAAAACTTTATTTAATAATATTATTAAATAAGTAAAGTAAAAATAAATTAATTTATAAATTTTTTTTCTATAACTGCCTTTTTAATTTATTTATTGATTTTTTCTATTAATCCTTTTACTTAATATATATTAATATATAGTAAAAAGACGAGTTTTAAAAAACAAATCTAAGGTAAATTATTAAGAACGTAATATATATAATATATAATTAATATTATTATTAAGTAACTAGGTAAATAGCTATAAATTCAAGAAAGTATATATATTAAGACCCCCCGGGAGTTACTTATTATACTTATACCTTTAATAGACCGTAATACTATATACTTACGTATATACCGTTTAATTATAATATACCGGTTAAAAGAAAAATAATAACGCCCTTATTATATATTATTATTTTTAATATAATATTACTTATGCTTTTATCGGTAATAATTATAATATATTTAAAGCGCTAAGAATATTAAAGAAATAAAGAAAATGAATAATAAGAACGTAAAAAGTTAATATTAGAATTATATATTAAGAAAAACCGTAAGTTAAAAAATCCCGTATTTACCCTGGATATAATTATGAATTTATATAAGTTAAAAAACTTAAGAATAAAATCTCCGGTATTTTACCGGACGTATTATTAAGTAGGTTAAATAAAAGTATATATTACGTAATTAATATAAGGGTAATAAAATAAAGTTAAAATATAAATAAGGTTAATAATTTATTTTAACTTTTAATTATAACGTTATTATTAAGGTTAAGGTCTTTAAATAATAAATAAGTTATATTTTATTTAAGTTAAAAATATTAATAATATTAAAACATAATTATCCTTAATATTAAGGAATTAATATATAAGGTTTAAATATAAACGGGATAATAATTATAGTGGTATTTATAGTATAAAATATACTTATTATATAAGTATAGGTATTTAAAAGTTAATACTTATAGCTTAAGTAGGCCGAGCTGAAAAGTAAAGTTATTAAAACTATAATAAAAGATTATAATAAAAAAAGCGTAAAAATATATAATAAATTAAATAAAAAAGTTAATAAAAGGTATAACTTTCCCTTTAATAAAAATTTAATATAATAATAAAATATTATTTATTTAAAAATTATAATATATATAACGATAAAATAATAAAATAATATAAATATAAATAAAAAATTATTTTTCAATATAAAAATAAAAAATATAAAAATTTATATTATAGAATCAATTTTTAAAATAAGGACTTAAAAGGGCTAGAAAGAGTCTTATTTAATTAAAGTGGGGGCTTACTTTAATATCATATATAAGAAATTATAAAATAATTTAACTTATACGGGTTTAATTTAACCCGGTTTAAATTAAAATGAACTTTGGAAAAACCCTTAAAACTATAAAACTATATTATAAAGTAATAATATAAGGGAAATAAATTAATCAGTTAATATAAAAGTTTATTTAAGTATTAAAAGTATTAAGGTAAAATATAGGTATAATATATATAATTAATAAGTTATTCACCTATATATACGTAATATAAGTATATACGTTAAGTATAAACGTCCGTTATACCCCTTTAAGCCTTAATAACCGTAAAGGTCTTAATATCTATATAATATATAATAAATATATTATAAAAAGAAAGATTATAACGACCTTATTATAAGGATAAGGTTAAAGTCTTTATAAAGTAAAGCGGTTCCGGGGCTAAAGATTAAATATATTTAACGTTAAATATATTAAAAAATAAAGGGAAATATTATTAATTAAGTATCAAAGTTTATTGCTGAAATAAAATTAAAAAATCAAAAAAGTAAACATTAAATAATTATTATTGACTGATTAATTGATTTATACTACGGGTTTAGCTAAGTTAATTCCGGCGTTCCTTAATACGCGGCCTTTTAGCCTTATTAATAATTATAAAAACCTGATATTTATAACGTTAAAGTAAAAACCGGCATTTATTAAGCCTTTACTTTTTATCTTTTAAAGTAAAGGATATTAACGGCTATTTAAAGAGTAAAAATTTATTTATAAACTTTTTATATTTTAATTCCCTTAAGAAAATTTATAATTTTACGATTATATTCTTATAAATATTACCTTTAAGCTTATTAATCTTTTATTCCTTTATATATCCGTATTACCTTAATTTTACGTAATACCTTTAAATATTTTTATTAATACTTATACGTTTAATATATACTTTTTTTTTATTTTATTATCGTTATTAACTTTTTTAAAGACTTTTAATAAGCGTTTATTATTATATCTTTATAGCTATAAAAGATATTTTCCGGTTTATATAATTAATATAACCGGTTTCTATTTCTCTTTTTCTTTTTTAACCGGTAATAAGCTTTTTTTATAAGGTTTTTAATAACTTTATTTATTTTTATAATAAGGTTATATTATAATAATAGTCCGGTAAATATTATAAATTTAATACTTATTTAAATATTTTACTTTATAAATAATATTTAATAATAATTATAAGTATTAACTTTTATTATAAATCTTAATTTAGCCTTTATAAATAAAAAATAAAAGATAAGGATATATATAGCGTCTTATTTTCTTTATTTATATTTATATTTAATATTTATTTAACTTCCGGTATATATAATAAATAAGAAATAAATTAAACCGTTTTTACCCGTTTAAAATTAAATTATTAATATATTATTATTCTTCCTTATAATATTATAATAACGGAAATACTTATTAATAATCTTTTTATTATTAAAAGTTAAATAATAATAACTTTAAAATATAAACTTTTTATATTTCCGTTAACGTTTAATTTATTTTATTATAATTTATAAAATAATCGTTATAACCTTTGCTTTTTAAGTCCCTTTAATCTCGGTTTTTTTTTTATACTTAATAAAAGTTTATATATATTTAAATTAACCTCTGGAATATTAATAAAGTTAAATTTTTTTAATTTATTCTTACTTTATCTTAATAAAAAAAGGATAAATATTCTTAATTTATTTTCTTTAACTTAAGGTTTATTAAGATTTTAATAAATCTACCCGTTTCCTATTATTGTAATTAAGTATATATATATCTTTAATTTTATTTAAGCGATTATTTAATTTAATAAAATTTTAATTAATAATATAAAAATTTTAAATTTTAATACCGGGATGAGAGTTATTTTATAAATATTATTAATTATTCTTGAATATTAATTTTAGACTTTCTATAATATTTAAATAAACTCTTTTTTATATCCCGGAATACTTTTAAATATATATTAAATAACTATAATATATATTATAATTAACTTTATTACGGTTTAATAAATAATCCGGTCTTTTTATAACGTAACTCTTTATATTAATATAGCGAGATAAATAAGGCCTTTTTCTTATAAAGTTATTTTCTTTTAAACCTTTTTATATAATTTTTTTTAATTAAGTTTTTTATTTATTTAAAAATTAAGGATTTTAATATTAATATCCGGCTTTATTATAATTTTACTTAAGTTTATTATAATTATTATATTATATAAATTCGGGCTTTTAATTATATAGATAAATTTATACTTATATAATATAAATTAAACCTTATAAGTTTTTATTTATTAAATATAAACTTTATAAACTGATTTTAATTCTAAATAGTTTATACGTATAAAAATATTATAAATTAAAAGGTAAACGCTATCAATAAAGCCTTTAATTTAAAATTTTAATTTTAATTTTAATTTATTAAGTTTTTCGATTAATAAACCGTTAAAGAATAAAAATAATATAAAAGAAATAAACAATCTTTAAAAAATCCTCATTATAACGGGCTTTATAAAATTTATTTTTTATCCTAAGTTGATTAATATAACTTAATTATTTAAGAAACTTTTTATTTATTTAATTAAGAAGGGTAATATTTTTTTCTTTTTTAAGTTATATAATAACCTTTAGTAATTTATTTTATTAAAGGTACTTATAATATTAAAAGAAAAAAAGATTTATAATATATTTTTTCTTATAATTTTATATTATATATATATTATCGATTAATCCTTTAAGGGTTATTTTTATTAATTAATTTTTTTATATTTTTATTTATTAATCGGGGAAAAGTCCATAATTTTTTATATAATTATTAAGGATCTTTATTATTACCGTTTTTAAGGTTTTCCTTAATATATAAAGGAGTATAATAAATTTATAAAATTTTACCTTAAAGTAATCCGGCTTAATAAGCTTTTTAAGGATAATTATTTTTATTTCTTTAAATTTATATTAATAAAAACCGATGTTAAGGTATATTTAAAAAAAATAAGTAAAAACTTTCTTAAATAGTAAAGTTATTATTAATAGGAATTTATTAAGAATCTTATTTAATTTTAAAGTTTTATCCTTTTTTAATTTATTAATCGTTTTAATTATTATATTTTATATTATTACCTTGAGAATGGCGACGAACGAAGGGACCCCAGAGGTCCAAAACGATGCGTACACGCATAGCTTTAATAACAGTAAGAGAGGTATATTAAGTACGATAAGTGGAAGTAGCGTGGCGGTTAAGAACAAAATGGTAAATAAATAAGTAATTTATATTAATAGAAATAGCGACGACGTATACGGGTAATATAATAATAATAAGCCGGATAACACTTAAAGTAAATAAGGGAATTAAAGTTAATAAAATATGCGTATCGAGGCGTATAAAACGCGTAATAATAAAGCGGAGGTAATAAGTAAATAAAGGGGTAAAAAGGCCGATACGGCATTAACGGCAAGGGGTACGGGCGGAGGAAAAAGGCGGGAAAACCGCGGCGAAAGTATTATTAAAGGTATATAAAGGGGAAATAAGGTTAATAAGGAAAATAAAACCTTAAAGGACCAAAAGTAAAAAACGGAGACGGAACGTCGCCCGGTAAATAAGGGTAAAAGGGCGGTAAAGGAAACGGTAAAGGCCTTAAAAGGACTCCTTACGGTAAAGTAAAAGGATATTACGTTAAAGATTTAACCGATATTATAAATTAAGTTAAGAAGCGTAAGGGACTTCTATATAAAAGTAGGGGTAAAATTAAGGGAAACGGAGCGATTATAAAACTTTTAAAAGGCAGTAATAAAAACGTTAATAAAAAGCAAAAACGGTAACTTAAGGTTAAGTATATGAAATAAAAGTACGAAAGCGGCGGCCCCTTAAATGAAAGAGAGCTAAACGATAAGGGTAATAAAGGGGGTACCCGTGGTAAAGAATAAGGGGATAATAAAAGAAAAAGCGGCCACGTTAAGGAAAATAAGGATAGTAACGGTCCGCTTATTTAATAATAAAGAAAGGAATACAACGGTAAAAATAAACCCGTTATAATTAATAAAAACTTTTAAAGTAACGACGGAACCGTTAATAAAATAGATTATTACGGTACGTAAGCTATAAAATAAGGATATTTTCTTTAATATAGCGTCTTTAAAGGTAAAAGAAAGTTTAGAAAAATCTAAAACTTAAGTTAATAAGGGAAAATATAAATTAACTAAGGTTTTAAGGTAATCGTTTACCGTTATAATAAATAGGATATACTTTTTACGTTTCGAAAAAACCGAAAAAGAAATTATATTAAGGAATATAAAAAGGGAGAATATAATTCTTTATTTAAGGCTTAAGATCATTAATTATAGGCTTCCGTTAATAATAAAAAACTTAACTTTTTAAGATACGTAAAGAGGTACTTTATTATTATATTAAGCGTAACGTTAATTAAAATATATAATAACGTTTTAAATAAAAAGATTACTAAAAAGGGATCTCTTAAAATAACTTAATTATAAGATAAAGCGGTTAATATTTATTAATATTTTAAGTATTAAGGTTATAAATATATTATTACGAAATATTTTAATATTACGAAATATACGGTTTACGTTAAGGGCTATAATATTTATAAGTATATAGAGCTAATAATTAAAGGGCTTATAAAGGGTACGTTTAAATACGCCGCGTACGGTAAGGAGGGATATTTAATATAAGATTCCAAATATATAATAAGGGCCAAGGAAATTAAACGTAAAAAGACCCGGATAGCCGCGAAAATCCAATGGTATAATACGTATAAAACTAATTTAATAAATTAATTAAAGGCAGCCTTAAAACGTAAGTTTAATTAATCGGATAATAAAAGGTAAATAACGGTAAAAAAGAAAAAGCTTTTTATAATCCCAACCTTAAAAACCGGCCGTCCTATGTCTTTAATAATAGCCGGAAAGATACCAGGTTAGAAAACGTTCGGCTTTAATAGAAAATCCGCAACTTAAGCGGGTATAAAAGAGGGAGCCTTTATAAAGATTAATAGATAATATATTAACGTTTCTAAAAGTAATATAGTATAACGTCCGTAACGAAAAAATTAAAGTAATAATATTAATATTCAAGTTTAAAAAAGTTAAAAACGTTAATATTATAGCAATATAGGAATTACTATATAACTTATATATATATTTATTTATTAATCCGGGGAGAAGTTTTACTTAATTTTTAAGGGGGATAAGATAATTAGAATATACTTCTTTATAAATAAACGGTTTAATATAAATAATTAAAATATTATTTATTATAATAAAAACCTTTATATACTCCGTATTATAAAAAAAAAAAAAGACTTAAAGGGCGACCTTAATATTTATAACGCGTATAACCCGCCGCTAGTTAATAAAGAAAAACCTTTTATAATATTATTACTTAAAGAGGTTTTAATTACTTTAAGTAAGTATATATTACTTAAAAACTTTAACCTATACTACTATATATAAAACGAGGAAAAGCGTATAATAAATTATGCTAAATCGGATAACCTATTAATAATTACCGTTTAAATTAATTTCTTATTATTAATATTATAAGGGACTATTACGTAAGAAAGTTATAAGTTTAAAATAACGATTAATTTAACCTTTAATACGGAAAAGGTTACCGGCGTAATTATAATATATAGGTTATAAAAGGACTTAAAATATAACTTAGACTATATACCGATATAAATAACCCTAAACTGGACCGTTAATATAACCTTATTACCACCGGTAAAGAGGGCGTAAAAGATAATTAAGAAAATAAAGGTTTATATAAAAGCGGAGGAAATAATAATATAATTTACGGACCTCCTTTAATTAAATAATAAAGACCGGATTAACCTCTTTATAAAGTAAATAATAAAGGTATTAAATAAAGTAATTAATAAGATTATCCCGATAATAAAACCCTTTTAAAGAGCTAAAATCTATTAAAATAAAAAATATATAATTACAATTATAAAAATAAAAAAATTAATTAAGTAAGCTTTTAAGTATAAAAATTAAGAAATACTTAATTAATTAAGGGTCGCTTAAAAGGAAAAGAAAAAGATTATTAAGAAAGTTAAATAAATATACTTTCAATCTATAATATATAACTTAACGGTTTTACTTTATAATATCTAAAAGCTAACGAAATATAATAAAGAATAAAGTAAAAAATTAAAGTTTATCCTTAAATTCCCGCTTTTTAAAAAACTTAATAATATATTAATTAATATTTTTAACGGGAAAATCGAGGCCCTTAAAAAAGCATTTTTCCCCCTCCGTTAAAAGTTAATTTAAACGATATTAATAACGTTACGTATTTTAACCCCATATTAATAAATAAGGTAATAATATAAGATATAATAACCGGGGCGATTAATAAATTAAAGAAGGATAAAGCCCCAGGACCGAATAGGATTCTTAATAGATTCCTGGCAATAATAGTTTTACCATTTAAAAAGGTCTTTATTTATTTCTTTTAAGTATACCTCGACGTCGGTTATTACTTACGTAAATTTAAAAAAATAAAGATAATTATCCTTAAGAAGCTTATTAAGCCGGATTATTTTAAGGTAAAGTTTTATAGACTTATTATACTCCTATATATGTTAAGGAAAGCCTTAAAGATAATAATAATAAAGATCCTTAATAACTATATAGAGAATTACGGATTTTTCCCCGATTAATAAATAAGAATAAAAAGAAATAAATTAATAAAAATAACTTTTAAAAAATTAATTAACAGCGTATATACGGTATAAGGTTACGGGAAGAAGTATATTACGAGTCTTCTTTTTCTCGATATTATAAATATCTTTAATAAAGTAAATTATTAAAAATTATTATATAATTTAAGGAAGAAGGGAATATTATTTTTCTTAATTAAGTAAATGAAAAGTTTCTTAAATAATTAAGTTATATTAATTAACCTAAGATAAAAGATAAGTTTAATAAAGCCCGCTATAACGGGAATTCCTTAAAGATCGTTTATTTTTCTTATATTATTCTTATTCTTTAACGATCCTTTAATCGAAGAGCTTATTAAGTTAAAATAGAAGGTCTAAGTTAAAAACTTTATTAATAATGTTTACCTTTTAATTTATAGTATTTTTATATGGATAAACTATTTAAAACTAAAATAAACTTATAAAGTCTGTTTTTAATAAGCGAGAACTTACGGGGCTTAATTTACGCTATATAAATATAAACTTATCTATATAATTAAGAGCCCGAAGCTATATAATATAATAGCTATAGTAAATTTAAGTAAAGTTATAATAAAGCCGGATATTAATATTAAAGTCCTTAATTTTTAAGTAAATAAGAAGTTTAATTAAAAGGACTATATAAGAAAGGTTTAAAAGAAAATAATTTTATAGGAAAAAGGTTTTATTTATCTTACCGTATTAACATAAGGAGTTACGTTATAGAAGGCCCGGACTATTTATTAAACTATAATAAAGTTAATTATAATATACGTTATAGCTATTTAATATATATTTAAAAGTACTCCGGGATATAGGAAAGAGTTTATCTAGATATTATAGAAAGTCCAGAATCGGTATTTAAGAGTAATTAACGGTATTTATAAAGTAACCTTAATCCCGGTATTAAAGTTTAAAATCTTTATACCGTTAATCGAGGTTTTATTAAATTAAATAGTTACTTAAATAAAGTTAAAGAAATATATATATTTAGCTATGATAATAGGAAACGGGCGGATCCGTTAGACTTTTAATAAGCCTAAAGTTAAAAAGAATAAATTAAAAATACTTATCTCCCCTTTTATTAAGATAAAGTAAGAATAAATTAAAAAAAAGGTTAATTTTACCGGTATCTTAAAGGTTAACTTAAATAAATATAAACTCTTATTAAATATAAAAAAAACCGAGATTAAGGGGATTTAAAGAATAAAGGCTATAGTAATTGTTTTATAAGCTATAATAAAATAAATTAAACGTTAACGGAAATATAGGGACTTTATATTTTAAAGTCGTTATTATTTAGCTTTTAACGATAAAAAGATTATTAATAAGTATTTCCGTTGCTATAATATTATAAGGAAAGGTAATAATGTATTAACGATTTAATTCTAAATAGGTAAAAACGGGTTAGTTTATTTTTTATTTATTATATATACCGGGGGTCGGATAAATACCGGATATAAGTACGGATAAAGGAAATAGAATACCGTATACGTCCTTATTTCTTATCCCTTATTTACGGAAATTAAGTTAAAACTTATCGTAAAAGCTAATACTTATAATTACCGCCAGATATTATTTATAAAACGAGGTATCCGGACAATTATTAAGTTTATAATATTTACCGGATTATTATTATAATTTAATTTTACTATAAAGATAAACAAGGTTATTAAAGACTTTACGGAGAAGGCCTATTACCGGTTAAAAAAGAAAAAAAGGAGCAGAAACCGGTTATATTAATTATATAAACCGGAAAGTATCTTCTATAGCTATAAGGATATAATAATAAACGCTTATTAAAAGTCCTTAAAAAAGTTAACAGCGATAATAATATAAAAAAGGTATATAGTAAATGCGTAAGTATTAATAAGGATATTTAGAGGTACTATATAAGGTTAAAATAGTATAAATATATAAAAAAGCGGAAAAGCAATAAGTTTAAAAATAGCCTTTATAAAGATACGGTCGTAATATTACGGATTTTCTTAGGGGAGTTAAAACATAAAAAGTATATAAATAGATTATTATTCTTTAGACGGCCGTTAACATCCTTTACCTTAAAGGATAAAGGGTGGAGGCCTAATGGACGCCGGTTTTTGCCCTAACGTTATAAGTATCAGGTTTTTACGGTTATCAGTAAGGTTAAAGGGCCGCGTATTAAGGAACGCCGGAATTAGCTTAGCTAGACCCGTAGTATAAATCAATCAATCAATCAATATTATTACCTTATTTATTAATATAGGGTTAAAGTATATAACGCCGTTAATATTATTTAAGTTAATCTTCAACGGAAAAAAGAAAAACGCTTTTTTAAGGGCCTTAATTTTACCGTCTAAGGTATTAATTAATATATTATTAAATCTTTTAAAAAAAAGGGATTTAAAGATAAACTTTGGTTTTTTATTTTATTCTTTATTATATTTTGTTAACTTTTAAATATTATGAAATAAAACCGTTAAATTACATATTATAAATTAAAAATATATTTACTTAATTTTTTAATAAATTTTTTTTTTTTCTTTTTAAGTAACCTTTAATTAATTAAATATTTTTTAATTTTTATATTTAAAAGTTTATTTAATTAGTTTTTTCACTTTTATAATCGCAATTATATACTTTTTATTTTAATAAGTTATAACTCTTTAAGAAAACTTTATTAACGGGACTATTTTATTAATTACCTCGTTTAATATTTTTATTATTTATTTTATAAAAAGGTCGATTTAATTTTTATTATTTAATTAAGGGAAATTTATAAATTATATTATTATCTCCTCCACTTTTATATAAACCTGTATTTTTTTAACCGTTTTTTACGTTTTCCTTACCGGTGGTAATAAGGTTATATTAACGGTTTAATTTAAGGTTATTTATATTGGTATATAATTTAAGTTATATTTTAAGTCCTTTTATAACCCGTATATAATAATTATATTAATAATACCTTTTAAGTTAAACGTTAAGTTAATCGTAATCTTAAATCTTTAGCCTTTTTATATTATAGTTTTTTCTAGCGTTAAAAGCGTAAAATTAAATTAAATAATAATTATTAATAATTCTTTAAATTTAATATAATTAATTACATACCTTTTTTCGTTTTATTTAATATAATAAAGATTAAAGTTTTTTATTAAGAAATATTTACGGGGTATAATTATAATATCCTTAAATAATAAAATTATAAAAAACTTCTTTTTATTAACCGGCGGTAGATTATACGCGTTATAAATATTTAAGTTTCTTTTAATATTTTTTTTTTATATAATTTAAAGCGTATATAAATTCCTTCCGTAATAAATAACGTTTTAATTATTTATATTTAACCTTTTATTTATAAAGAAATATATCTATATTATTTTATTTCCTTTAAAGGTTAAATAAAAACCATTTTTTAAGTTAATTAGAAAGCGTATATATAGATTATATAATAACTTTTATATCGTTATAATATTAATATTTTTTATTTTTTTTTTAAATTTAAATAATAATATTATAGCTTTAATTATTTCTTTATATATATTATATTATATTATCCTTAAAAGTATAAATATATTATATATTAGTTTTTATTAAGTTCTCCTTATTAACTTTTATTTATATAAATGGTTTCTTTTTAAGGCCGAACGTTATTTACCCCGGTTTTTTTATTATAACGATTATCCCGGTTAAGCGGCCGGTTTTAAAAGTTAATATTATTATAAGCTTTTTCTTTTTATATTATTAATTATTACGTTTTATCCTTTTTTATTTAATAGGTTCCGTTTACGTTTTAAGATTATTTTTAATTACTTTATCGGTTTAAATTTATATAAATTATAACGTTAAACCTTAATTATTATCCTAATTTCCTTATATTAAGTTTCTTTAACCCTTATTATATAGCGTAAGTTTTATATTAAATAATTATTATTCTTATACGCTATATATTTCGGTATATTCTTTATTAAGCTTTTTATTATTAAATTTATATATTTATACGTATTATATTTTCCCGTATATACCGTATACTTTGTATTATTAAGGTGCCTCGTAATAATATATCCGCCGCTTAATTTTATAGTTTTATTAATTTAAAAGACTTACCCTTTATTACCCTTTTATTAAGGATATCGTTATATATTCTTATTAATATTATACTTAAGATATTTATAAAGTACCTTTTTATCCGGTTAAGGGTATTTAGCCTTTTTATTATAAAAGGAAGATTATAATTTATAATCTTTAACCCGGGATAAAGGACCGTATTCTCCCTTTTTATTTATTTTAAAATAACTTCCTTTTCCTTTCTTATAAACTTTATTAAGTATATCTTATTTACTATAATAATAAATAAATACCTTAATATCTTTACCGTTTTATATCTTTTTTTACCGGTTTATCCTTTTAATTTCTTAAGCCTTTTTTTCGCTTTTAATAAGGTTATATTAAAAAGGATATCTTTACTTTATAGTTTATATACCGTAATAATTTACTTTATTAATAATTCTTTTAAAACTTTAAACGTATTTATTAATTATAAAGGGTTTACTTTTATAATTATATTCCTTTCCTTTTTACTTAATAGTTATATAGTTATTATTTTTATTTTCTTTAATACCGTTCTCTTTTTTTTTTTTAACTTTTATTTCTTTTATTATTAATATAAATATTATTTTTATAACCTTTATTATTTAATTTATTTTTACCCTTATCCGTAAAGCTTCTTCCGTCGCTTTTTTATTTTATATATAATTTCCTTAATTCTTTTTGTTTTTTTTTTTTACCCGTATTTTTATTTCTGCCTTTTAAGTTCCGCGTAACCTTTTTAAATCCCTTAATCCCGTTTTTGCCTTTATATAAAAGTCTTTTACCTTCCGTAATTTAATTTATAATATCGGTTAAATTTTTAATATAATATCTTTTTATTTAATTATAAAAAAACCTTTTAATACTTTTATTATTTTTTCTTTTATTATATTTTTTCTATACGTTTAATAATTACCCTTTTTTAATAATTTATCTTTAATTATTTAATATTCCTTTATTTTTCTCCGGCTTTCTTTTTTAATTCATATATATTTAATAAAATTTTCACCGCCCCCGCTTATTTTTTATCCGTTACCGCATATTATTTCCGTTTACTTTATCCTTTATTTACCGTTTATAATTACGTTACCTTTACGGGTTATATACGTCTTTTTACGCGTATTTTATTAACTATAAATTTTTTATTTAATTTAAGAGTTCTTTATTATATAGTCTTCGTATTATCCATATAAATTATTATTATTTCCGTTAATAAGGGCCGTTTGCCTTTCTACCCTTTTACTTTTACCGTTATTTTACTTCCGCTTATTGTATTTAAGGTATTTGCTTTATTATTACTTAAGCTATATACCTGTGTATCGTTTTAAACCTCTGGGGTCCCGTTGTTCGTCGCCATCTTCTTTCTCATCTAGGTTTAATATAAATCATAAATAATTATTTTAATTTTACCCGGGAAATAACTATAGATTTAAGTATTTTATAAAAGCTAAATTACTTTAATCCATAAACCCCATAAATCAACCGGGTTAAGTTTTACTTAATTAATTATACGGAGGGGGTAATTTTTATAAGTATAATAAAGTTTTAACTATTATCCGGCCGATTTATATGTATTTTTATTAAAAGATTAATTTTTATTTATGCTTTAATCTTTCTAATTCTACTTACGATATCCGTTATAATACGGGTAATAGCCTTACGGAGCTCTTTATTTTTTTTGATAGTATTTTAAAGTATATTTATTATAAATATTGATTGATTGATTGATTTATATTACGGATCTAGTTAAGTTAATTCCGGCATTCCTAATACTCGGCCATTTAACCTTATTAATAGCCGTAAAAAACCCGATATCTATAACGTTAAAAATAAAAACCGGTATTTACCCAGCCTTTATTTACGTCTTAAGGGCTAAAAGTATCTACGGCCGTTTAAAGAATAAAAATTTATTTATACGTTTTTTCCAAGAAAACCTATAATATTATAACTAAATCCACTTAAAGGTTACCTTTAAATTTATTATTCTTCCGTTACTTTACGGGTTTATTTAATGTTAAAATTTTAAAATTCCGATTATATTATTAAATATTTTTACCGATATATATATTATTATTACCTTATTTATATAACTTTATTAACCGATATAATATCGCCTTTTATACCGTCCCGGTATTTATAGCCCCTTTAGCCCTTTATTAAGTATAGTTTTCCCGTTATTACTTTTTATCTTTAAGTTAACGGTAAGGTTTCTTAATTAAGTTTTTAACTACTTTTTTTATTTCCTTAATTAAGTTAAACTATAATAATAAACCCGTAATTATTATAAATTTAACGGCTACCTTAATATATTTTTTATTAATAAACATTTAATAATAATCGTTAATCCTTACCCTTTTAATTAATCCCGGTTTAAGCTCTTTAAATAATAAATAAGAAATTAATATATATATAGCGTTTTATTTTCATTATTTATATTTATAATTAATGTTAATTTAATTATTAACGTATATAATAAAAAAGAAATAAATTAAGCTATTTTTATTTATCCGGAGTTAAATTATTAATACGTTATCGGTTTTTTTTTAATCCCGTAATATTAAAGATATTTATTAATAACTTTATTATTATTTAACGTTGGGTACCGTCACCTTTAAAAGATTAATTCTTTATATTTATATTAACGCTTTATTTACCTTTTTATAATTTATAAAGTAATCGCTATTAACTTTATTTTCACGGTTTTCTTTTTTTTTACCGCTTTTACTTTAAGTAAGAATTTATATATTTTTACGTTAACTTTTTAAACGTAAATTAAGTCGATTTCTTTTTTAATTTACTTTAATTTAACTTCCGTAAAAAAATTAAATATTATTTTTTTATACTTTCTTATTTAAGGCTTTTTATAGTTTTAATAAATACGTTTATTTTTTACTAATATAATTAAGTTTATATTTTTTTAAGTTTCACTTAAACGATTATTTAATTTAAGGTTAATTTTATTAATAATATAAAGACCTCGGATTTTAATATTAAGACGGAAGTTACTTTATATATTTTATTTATTACTTTTAAGTATCGGTTTTAAACCTTTTATAATTACCGGACGGGCTTTTTTTATATTTAAGCATATTTTTAAGTACGTATTAAATAATTATTACGTACGTTATTATAGGTTTTATAACCGTTTAATAAATAGTTTTAATTTTTTATAAAATAGCTTTTTACGTTAACGCTATAAGGTAAGTAAGGCTTTTTTCTTATAAAATTATTTTCTTTTAAACTTTTTTTTATATAGTCTTTTTAATCCAGTTTCTTATTAACTTATAAATTAAATACTTTAATACTAACTTCCGGTTTTATTATTATATTATTTAAGTTTATTATAATTATTATATTATATAATTTTAAGCTTTTTATTATATAAATAAACTTATATTTATATAAAATAAATTGGGTTTTATATATTTTTATTTATTATAAATAAATTTTATAAGCCTATTTTAACTTTAAATAATTTATATAAGTAAACGTATTATAAGTTAAAAGGTAAATATCGTTAATAAAACCCTTTATTTAAATTTTTTATTTTAACTTTATTAAGTCTTTAATAAGCGGACCGTTAAAGAATAAAAATAAGATTAAGGAAATAAATAATCTTTAAGGAATCCCTATTATTGCGGGCTTTATCGTACTTATCTTTTATCCTAGGTTAATTAACGTTACTTAATTACTTAAGAAACTTTTTATTTAATTTATAAAAAAAAATAAAACCCCCTTTTCCCGTAAATTATATAATAACCTTTAATAATTTATTTTATTAAATACCTTTATAATATTTAAGGAAAAAAAAAACTTATAACGTATTTTTTTTTATAACCTTATACCGTATATACGCTATTAATTAAGCCTTTAAAAGCCGTTTCTATTAACCGTTTTTTTCTTATTTTTATTTATTAATTAAGGAATAACTTATATTTTTTTATATAATTATTTAAAATCTTTATAATTATTATTTTTAAAGTTTTCCTTAACGTATAAAGGAATATTATAGGTTTATATAACTTTATCTTTAAGTAATTTAATTTAACCAGCTTCTTAAGGATAATCATCTTAATCTCCTTAAATTTACGGAAATAATATCTTATATTAAAATAAACTTAAAATAAATAAATAAAAACCTTTTTAAATAATAATATTATTATAAATAGGAACTTATTTAATATATTGTTAAGTTTAAAGGCTTTATCCTTTTTTAATTTATTAATTACCTTAATTATTATTTCTTAAGTTATTATTTTATTTATTATTATTAATTTAGGATATACCGTATTATTAATATTTATTAAATTAATTTCCGGTAACGGGGAAAAGAACGCCCTTTTAAAAGTTTTAATTTTGCCGTTAAAGGTATTTATTACCGTATTATCTGGTCTTTTTAAGGGTAAAAACTTAAAGATAAATTTAAGTTTTTTACTCTATTTTTTATTATATTTTATTAACTTCTAAATATTATAAAAGGAAACCGTTAAGTTATATATTATAGCCTAAAAGTATATTTATTTAACCTTCCGGATAATTTTTTCCTTTTCCTTTTAAGCTTCTTTTAACCGTTAAAACATTTTTCGGTTCCTATATTTAATAGCTTATTTTATAAGCGTTTTTATTTTTATAATTATTTTTATATATTCTTTATTTTAATAGGTTTTAACTCTTTAAAACGGCTTTATTATTAAGATTATAATGTTAATTATTTTATTTAAAGTTTTTATTATCCGTTTTATAAAACGGTCGATTTATTCCTTATTATCGAACCGGGGAAACTTTATTAATTAAGATGTTATTTTTACCGCTTTCATTAATATTTTAACTTTTTTATTTATTTTTTACGCTTATTTTAACGGTAAAAACGGAATTACGTTAATAGATTAATTTAAGGTTATTTATATCGGGATGTAGTTTAAACCGTATTTTAAGTCCTTTTAAGGTTTATATATTATAATCGAGTTAATAATGTTTTCTGAACTAAATATTAAGTTAATTATAATCTTAAATTTACGGCTTTCTTATATAATAGTTCCTTTTAACGTTAATAATATAAAGTTAAATTATATAATAATTATTAATAGTTCCTTAAATTCAATATAATTAATTATATAACCGTCTTTATTTTATTAAATATAATAAAGATTAAAGTCTTTTATTAAGAAATACTTATTAAGTATAATTATAATATCCTTAAATAACGGGATCATAAAGGGTCCCTTTTTATTAACCGGTAATAGATTATACGTATTATAAATATTTAAAATGCCCTTAATATCCCTTTCTTATATAATCCGGAATATATATAAATTCCTTTTATAATAAGTAACGTCCTAATTATTTATATTTAACCTTTTATTAATAAAGAAATATATCTACGTCGTTTTATTACCTTTAAAGGTTAAATAAAAATTATTTCTTAAGTTAATTAAAAAATAAATATACGGATTATATAATAACTCTTATATTATTATAATGTTAATATTTTTTATTTTTTTAAATTTAAATATTAATATTACGGCTTTAATTATTTCTTTATATACGTTATATTATATTACCCTTAAAAACGTAAATATATTAAATATTAACGTTTATTAAGCTTTTTTTATTAATTTTTATTTATATAAATAATCTTTTTTTAAAATTAAGCGTTATTTATTTTAATTTTTTTATTATAATAATAATCCTGGTCGGGCGGCCGGCTTTAAAGGTTAATATTATTATAAGCTTCCTTTTTTTTACGTTATTGATTACCGTATTTTATTTTTCCCCGTTTAATAAGCTCCGTTTACGTTTTAAAATTATTTTTAATTATTTTATTAATTTAAGTTTATATAAATTATAACGTTAAACCTTAATTGTTATCTTAATTTCTTTACGTTAAGTTTCTTTTATTCTTATTATATATTATAAATCCTATATTAAGTAACTATTATTATTATACGTTACGTATTTTAACGCGTTCTTTATTAAGCTTTTTATTATTAAATTAATATATTTATACGTATTATATTTTTCGATATATATTACGTACTTTATATTATTAAGGCATTTCGTAATAGTATATTTATACCCTTAATATTTAAAATATTAATAAATATCCGTTATTTAATTTTAAGGTCTTATTAATTTAAGGGATCCACTTTTTATTACCTTTTTATTAAGGATATCGTTATATATCCTTATTAACGTTACGCTTAAGATAATTATAAAATATTTCTTTATATAATTAAAGGCGTTTAATTTCTTTATTATAAAAGGGAAACTATAATTAACGATTTTTAGCCCAGGGTAAAAAACCGTATTTTCCTTTTTTATCCGTTTTAAAATAACTTCCCCTTTCTCCCCCGTAAACTTTATTAAGTATATCCCGTTTACCGCAATAATAAAGGATTATTTTAATATTTTTACCGTTTTATACCTTTTTTTTACCGGTTTATCCTTTTAACTTTTTTAACCCCTTTTTCGCCTTTAATAGAATTATATTAAGGAGGATATCCCCGCTTTATAGTTTATATATTATAATAATTTATTCTATTAATAACTTTTTTATTACCTTAAACGTTTTTATTAATTATAACGGATTTATTTTTATTATTATGCTTTTCTTTTCTTCGCTTAATAATTATATAATTATTATCCTTATTTTCCTTAATACTATTATTTTCTCCCCCGCCTTTACCTCCTTTATTATTAATACCGGCGTTATTTTTACGGCCTTTATTATTTAACTTATCCCCGCTTTTTTTTTAAAGCTTCCTTTATCGCTCTTTTACTTTATATATATCCTTTTTATTTCCTTTTATTTCCGTTTATCAGCGTTTTTACTACTGCCCCTTAAGCTCCGCGTAACCTTTTTAACTCCCTTAAATTTCTCCCTATATTTATATAAAAGTCTTTTATTCTTTATAACCCGATTTATAATATCGGCTAGGTCTTTAACATAATATTTTTTTATATAATTATAAGGAAACCTTTTAATGCCCTTATCGTTTCCTCCTTTTTTACTTTTCCTTTATATATTTAATAATTATTTTTTTTCATAGTTTATTTTTATTTATTTAATATTTCTTTATTTTTACTTAGTTCTTTTTTAACTTATATATACTTAATAAGGCCTTTTACGCCTCCGCTTATCCCTTATTTATCCCTGCGTACCGTCCTTATCCCCTTTGCTTTTTATTTATTATTTTTTATAATTATATTTTTACATATTATATATATCCCTTTACGTATATCTTATTGACTATAAACTTTTTATTTAATTTAAGGCCTTTTTATCTCGTATTTATTACGTTATTTATATGATTTATTATTATTCCTATTAACTTAAGTTATTTACCCTTCCTCCCCCTTTATTTTTACTATTATTTTACTTCCGCTTATCGTATTTAAGGTACTATCCTTATTATTACTTAAGCTATATACGCGTGCATCGTTTCTGACCTTTGGGGTCCCGTTATTCGTCGCTATCCCTTATAAATAATATATTTAATAGAATAATAATTTCTTATTATAAATATATATAGCTTAATTAGGGGTTTTTCTTATATTTACTTTAAGACATAAATAATAATAATAATAAAGCAAATTTACGGTAAAACTCTTTAAGTATTATAATCAATAATACCCGTAATAATAACGCTTTTAAAAAAATAACCCTTAACGTAATTATTAACGATTTAAAAGGTATAATTAACGTAATTATTAACGATTTAAAAGGTATAAATCGGGTATAAAAATCTTATATAGTAAAATAAAGCTTTAATAAGAAGCTTAAGGATAAACTCATTAATAGGTTTATTTAAGGGGATATAAATTTAAATCTTACGAGTAAAGTTTAAGGTAAAAGTAATAATTTAATTAATTTAAAAATCAATAAATATAATAATATAAAGGATAATATAATTAAGCCAGTTAATAATGATTTTAATAAAAACATTATCGATTTAATAAGTATCTTATTAATAAGATCCGCTTTAATAAAAATATTAAGTAATAAGTAAATTTATACTTACTTTATTTATAAGAAAATAAGAAAATAAAGGTATAATATAATCTATATTAATAACTTAATAAAGAACCAGTATTATTGCTATTGTTTTTTATATATTAAAAGTATTAAGGTAAAATATAGGTATAATATATATAATTAATAAGCTATTTACTTATATATATATAATATAAATATATACGTTAAGCACGGGCGACCGCTATACCTTTTTAGGCCTTAATATCCGTAAAGGTCTTAATATGCGTATAATATATATAATAATTTTATTTAAATATATATATTTATAACTTTAATTTTTAATATATAAACACTTTAAGCATCTATAAGTTTAAACGACCAAGAAAAGTTTATATCCCTTTTAACTTAACTTTTAAGCGTTTTTAAGTTTTTTTTATAATTATAAATTTTTGAAATATTTATAAATTATATAAATATTCTAATTTAATATAATTTCTTAGTTTTCCCCGTTTTAATTATTATCAGATTATATAATATTATAAAGCTTTAAGGTAGATTTTAAATAAAAAAATTAATTCTATAATTAAATTTAGAAAACGTTAAATATTACGGTATAAGAATCCTATAATAATTATTTACCGTTACGGTAAATAAGATATAATATTAATAAATCTGCGACTTATTTAAATCGGATAATTAAAAAAAAAAAGGAATCTATTTATTCAGATCGCTCCTTAATTACTTATAAGTATCCGGGAAACTTATAAGCGCTTTAAGCGGTCCTAAATAGGTTAAAAAAAGTTAAAAATAAAAACGTTTAAAACGGTAAAATAACGGGTTTTTATTCTTTATAAATATTTTATATTAAGCTTTCTTAAGAACGGGTATATTAGGAACCCCTTTATAAGCCATAATATTTAACGTTTTTTAAAATTATTTATAAATTCGGTTATTTTAATAATAAGTTACCTTAAGAAATAATAATTTATCCTTAAGGGGAAGTAATTAAAGGCGGTGATTTAATCAAAAAAACGTTAAGTAAAAAAACTTACGAGTAAATAAAAAAATTACGAGGAACCCGGCTACTTAAAAACGCTTAAAGGCCAAACGAGGAAAGATATAAGCTTAATTTGCTTAACCTGTTCGTATATATTGGTTTATAAATTTATAGATATATTAATATATTATATAAAATTAAAAAAGTACTTATTCTTAAATCTTTAAAAAGAAAAAATATAATTTTTAATTTTAAGCTAATAATTAATAATTATAAGCTCCTTTTTATATTAAAAAAACCTATTAAGAATAAGTATATATAATATATATAATTAATAGTAGCTATAGACGTAGCTATGGATTTAAGGTATATACGCACTAAGACCGCGGTGGAAGCTATACGTTATGCTTATATATACCGTAAGCCGTAATATTATATAATTAAAGACTTAATTCTTTAATAATATACCGGTAAAAAATCAAGAAAGTAATACCTTCATTATAAAGTCGGTAACGACGAGGTAATTCTTTATTATTAAAAGCGGCCTTAAGACCAGAGAATATATATAATTAACGCCAAACATATTAAGGAACCGCGTAAATATAATGGTGGTAAAATATAAGGGTACTATAATAGGTATATTTGAAAAAAATCGAAAAAAAACCATAAACCGAAAAATTCCGTGGCCACCCGGGATATAATCGTGAAATTAAGTAAGCTAAAAAGCTTAAAGTAAAATCTCCTGTAATTTACCGGGGTTATATATTCCTCGTTAACTTAAGCTATAAAATTAATAAACCTTATTATATATAAGCTTTAAATCGTTACCTTAATACCCACGATAGACTTTATTATAATAGTTAATATAAATAACTATATAAAGGGCTTTTAACGTTAATATATATTTAAAATAGGCCTTTATTATAATATAATATAAAAGAAACCGATAAGGCTATATATCGTTATTAAAGCTATAAAATTTTACGAAGGACTTATTAACGTTTACGACGGCTCTCCCTTATTTCTTTACTATATTTATATATATCTTAGCTAGAGACTCTTTACTTATAGTAGCCGGTAACTCTTTATTATAGCTTATCTATAAAGGTGGATTTTAAAGTAACTTTTAAAATAAAGGCTTTAAAGAAGGTAAAGCCTTTAAAGTTAATAGGCTGGCTATTGGGGATAGATTTAACAATAATGTATATAATTTAAGTATGAATTTATTAAAGAGGTCCGTAAGTATTATTGGTGGTAATACCTTTGGTAATAATACTTTAATCGGTATTATTATTAATTACGTAAAATATTTAAGAGGTATATATCTTATATAGAGATCATAGGTAAAAAGGTATATTTTGGGCTTTTATAAATAGCTTAATAAACTAAGAGACGTAATTAAATTAAAGTTTAAGTATAAGTGTAATAATAAGTTAAATACCGATATATAGGAGGGTAATAACGAGCTTATAGAGCAAGTAAATAACGGTATAGCTATTTAACGGCCAATTGAATGGATCAAGTTAAAGATAAGGTATAAGGTGCTAAAAATGTAATAAATTTAACTCAGAAAGGTACTAAGGGCGCGTCTTTAGGTTATTTACATTATAAAGTATTAACGGTAAGGCCTCATTGAATGAAATATTAAGTATATATGATAATACACTTAAGATCTATTACTAAAGCTATTACTACTATTTATTAAGAATAAGTATATATAGTATATTTAATTAATAATAATCATAGACGTAGCTATAAATTTAAGGTATATACGCGCCAAAACCCCGGCGGAAGCTACCCGCTATGCTTATATATACCGCAAGCCGTGATACTATTTATATAAAGACTTAATTCTTTAATAAAACCGGATACGCTTAATTAAATAAAGAGATACTTTACGGTTATCTTAAATAAAATATTAATAAGGATATATAATAATATCCTTAATGAAAAAATTCTTTTAAATTAATAATAAAAAAATAAAACAATTATTAATATTTTAAATATTAATAATACGGATATATTATTATACTATATTTTAAGAATAAAAGATAAAAAGTTTATATTTAAAAATATAATATATAGAAATATATAAATTTAATAATAAAAAAGCTTTATAAAAACGTTTTTAAATATATTATTTATGATGAAAACTAATACTTAACGTAAAACCTTAAATATTAAATAAAAGTAAATAAAGGAATAATTACTAATAACTTAATGAATTGATTAATTAATTTATGCTATAAATTTAGTTAAATTAATTCCGGCGTTCCTTAATAATCGGTTATTGAACCTTATTAATAACCGTAAAACCCTAATATTTATAACGTTAAGATTAAAAAACCGGTATTAACCTAGCTTTTATCCCTTACCCTTTAAAGTAGAAAGTATCCGTAACCGTTTAAAGAATAATTATTTATTTTTATATATTTCTTTTAAAGAAAATCTATAATACTAAAACTAAGTTATTAAAAAGGTTACTTTTAATCCCATATTATTTCTTTTATTTTATAAGTCCGTTTTATATTATCGTTTTAAATAATGTTTTTTAAGAATTTATATTAGTCTGTATAATATTATTATTTATTTATATATTATATCCTTTATAGTAAATATTATTATTATTTATTTTTCTTATATCGCTTTAATAAAAACGGTTTAAACCTCTTATTAAGTATATTTTTTCTATTTTATCTTTTTTATCTATAATTAATAATGGGGGTTTTTAATAGAATCTTTAATAATTATATTTATTTTATTATTTGAATTAAGTTATAATAATAAATCCGTAAATATAATAAATCTAATAACTATTTTAATGTTTTTTTAATAATTAATACGTATAGCTTAAGTAATAGCGAAACCGATACCTTAATTACGATAAATATAAGTAATATATTAGTTAAGAACGAAAGAATATATAAATAAATAATTTATATAATAAAAGCAATAGAGAATTATATAAATAATATAATAATAAAGCGATAAACGGTTATTAAATTAAATAAAGGAACTATAATTAATAAAATATACGTAAAAGGACGTATAAAATATGTAAAAATATAATTAATAAAAAAAAAGCGTTAAGGAAATCGGGCGGTAATAACGGCGGGAAGAGAAAACGATAAATATATATAAAGTAAAAATAATATTAATAAAATTAAATATATATATATATAAAAAGCAAAGATAATAAAAATAAAAAACCTATAAATAATTAAGGATAAAAAAAAAGGGAATAATACGTTAAACATATAAAGGAGTTAAAATAAAAAAAGAAATAATAAAAACTTTAAATAAGTTACTTATATTAAAATAAACGGTTATTACTTTAAAAACTTAATTAACATTATAAGTAAAGTTTTAAGGAATAAAAGATTTCTATAAAAAAAGGAAAAATAAAATTAAAGGAATTAAAGGAATTAAAGTGAGTTTTAAAGGCCATAAGGGAAATACCGGTAAAAAGCGGGGGTAAAAACCAGAAAATAAGTAGATAAAGTAAAAAGGCAACGGTAAAAGCCCTTTTAATAAAAAAACTTAAATAATAAAGATTATAAACAAAAAACATATAATAATTAAAAAAGAAACATTATAAGTTAAAAAGAAAATATTAACATTAAAAAAAGTAAAAACGATAACGATCCGATTTTTATTTAAAGAAAAAAAAGAATATTATTATGAAAACGAACTTTTTATGACTTATAAAAACGTTTAAAGTAATAAGAAAGTTATTAACGGAGTAAACCATTATTATATATAAGTTATAAAACGGAAATATCGTCCTTAATATAACGTTTTTTAAAGTAAAGGAAACTTGAAGGCGTATATTAATAAAAACAAATATTATTAAGAATAAGTAAATATAATATATACAAATAATGATTTAACTAGGTAAATAGCTATGGATTTAAGTATACGCTAAAATACCCGCTAATAAGCCGTTAACTTATATATACCATAGACCGTAATATTCTATATATACGTATACGCCATTTTATAATAATATGCTAATTAAAAAAAAAAAGAGAGTAACGTTTTCATTATTTATTATTATCCTTAGTATAATATTACTTATACTCTTATCGGTAATAGCTATAATATATTTAAAGCGCTTAATATATTATAGAAGTAAAAAGAATAAAGAAATAAAAGCGTATAAAGCCGGTATTAAAATTCTATATTAAAGAATTAAAAAACCGTAAGCCGGAAGTTTCCCGATTTATCTAATTTATATTTATACCTTATAAGACTTGGGATTAAGCTGAATCGCTTAAAAAACGTATCTCGGGTATTTTATAAAGATTGTATCTTAAATAAATTATTATTAATACGATATCTATAGGAGTTACTTATAATTATTACGTTTACCCAGCTTATAAAACTATTTAAAATTATTATATTATTATATATCGTAATTATTATTAATAATATATATTACGGGCTTTTATTAATATTACTTATTATAAGTATCGGCCGTCTCTTATTTATATTTATCGTATACGTTATATGAGTCCGCATTTATATAATATATATAAGGTCGGTTCTGAATGGTGTTTTAAGGATTTATTTAAACTTATATAAAAGGAGGTTAATAAAGAGCTTAATAAGTGGATACCGACTTCGTCGTTATTATTATTATTATTATTATCGGTTAAGCATTTAATAGTTATTATAGCTTAGACTTCTAAGGCCTAAAGATCTCATTAAACATGTTAAACATGTTAAACATGTTAAAGATATTAAAAATGTTAAGAATGTTAAAAATGTTAAAAATGTTAAAAATGTTAAAAATGTTAAAAATGTTAAAAATGTTAAAAATGTTAAAAATGTTAAAAATGTTAAAAATGTTAAAAATGTTAAAAATGTTAAAAATGTTAAAAATGTTAAAAATGTTAAAAATGTTAAAAATGTTAAAAATGTTAAAAATGTTAAAAATGTTAAGAATGTTAAGAATGTTAAAATGTTAAGAATGTTAAGAATATTAAAGACGTTAAGAGTATTAAAGATATTAAAGATATTAAAGATATTAAAGATATTAAAGATATTAAAGATATTAAAGATATTAAAGATATTAAAGATATTAAAGATATTAAAGATATTAAAGATATTAAAGATTTTAAACATGTTAAAAATTTTAAAGATATTAAAAACGTTAAAAATATTAAAAATATTTAAATAATCCTTTATTAACATAGTAGATAAAATATACTTAAGGCACTTTATAAAATTAAGAAAGATCTTATTTAATACGTATAAGAAAAAGGATATAATCTTTTAACTTAGATTAAAAATTATTAATTATAAATTTTTTAAAACCCGGATGATTTAAGATAAATAAAACGATACTTTATATTTATATTAAGTATAACGTTAATAAGGATGAATAATAATATCCTAAATAAAAAGATTATTAAAAATAAATATAACCCTAACTTACTTTTACTATAAAATAAAATAATAAATATTTATTAATACTTTAAGTATTAAAGATATAAGTAGATTTTTATTAAAATAAATAATATTTACTAGAAGGTATAATACGTATAAGTAGATAAGTTTAATAAGTAAAGGCCCCGTTAAGGACGTATATAAATATATAATATATAAGAAGGATAAATACCCGGTATAAAACTTAAAAAATTTAATAGAATCTACGGAAAATAAACGTAAAAAGATTGAAATAACAGTTAAACTTTTACGGTATAATTTATATTAAATTAAGTTGATAAGTTAATTTAAAAAGGTCTTAAGAAAAGAAGGGAATTAATTAAATAAAACCGGGAGAAAACCGCAACGGATAACATAAAAAAAAGCTTATTATAATATTAATCTTTAAATTTAATTACCTTAAAATAATAAGGATAATTATAAAAAGGCTAAGATAAATAATATTTAATTAATTTATTAATTTATATACGACTTTAGCTATTAAGTTAATTTTAACGTTCCGTAATATTAATAATTAAACTATAATTTTTTAATATTTATATATATTTTGAATTTAACGGTTTAATTTTAAAAAAGAAAAGGAAATTAGAACCGATTTATTTAAACTTAACTTATTTTGAAGTTTAACCCGATTTAATAAAAACCTTTTTTTCATAATTACTTACCTTAATATTTTAATTAAATCCTTAATATAATATTTCCGCCAGGATTCTTTATTATTATTATAGTTTATAATAAAATTTTAATTAAGTTATATTAAAAACAATCGGAAAAAAACGGCTTTAATTATATACCTCTATTATTCTTAATATTAAAATCATTTTAAGTAAGTTAATATATGACTTTTTAAATTAATCTTATTTATTCTTAACTTTAACCTTTTAATATTAAATCTTTAAAATCCTTTTTAATTAACCTTACGTATTAATTATATTTAATTAAGGTTATCTATAAATATTAACAAATTATTAAATACTTATTATTATTTTATTAATATTAATTACGTAATTTACCGGATAAAATTTAAGGGCTCTTAATAAAGTTACCTTTTACCCTTAAAATATTTACCTATTCTATAGTTTATCTTCCGTACGTAAAAATGCCATTTCGCCCTACTCGCCCGCTATAAAAATAACATTTTGCTTTAATAAAAGCTGGTATTTTAAATAAAAGTTAACGGTAAGACTTTAACGGATGTTAACATATAATATATTAATACTTTTACTAATAGTAAAATTTAATATATAAAAAAAATAAGTAAGGTAATATTATTAGTATTCTAATTTAAGGAAATAAAAAACGTTAATATTATAATAATATAAAAGTTATTATATAGTTTAATAAAAAGAAAAGAGAAAACTAATAATAAAGTTAAATAAATATATTTCCGGTTAATAAATATATAACTTAACCGCCTTTCTTTATAGTATTTAGAAAATAACGAAATATAATAAAAAATAACATAAAAATGTTGAACTTATGTTTAAATTCTTATTTCTTAAGAAACTTAATAATATAATAATTAATACTTTTAACGTTAAAATTAAAGCTATTAAAAAGGCTTTCTTTCCTCCCTTATTAAACGTTAATTTAATAAATATTAATAATACTATATATTTTAACTTTATAATAATAAATGAAAATATAGGTTAAGAAATAATAATTAAAGCATTTAATAAATTAAAGAAAAATAAACCCTTTAAATTATATAAAATCTTAAATAAAATCTTATTAATAATAAAATTTTTATTTTAAAAAATATTTTAACCTTTACCTTCTTTATTATATTACGGTATCTTAAGCTTATTACGGTAAGAATATACGGGCATAATTACCACCTCTTTTTAAAGCCTTTAATAAAGGGCTTAATCAAAGGATTAGTAAGGGGCTTAATAAAGGATCTGATAAAGGACTTAATAAATAACTTATTAAGGATAAGGGTATAAGTAAGGGTATAAGTAAAGGTATAAATAAGGGACCTTACTTATACTTAAGTTCCCTACTTAAATTACGGTATTTTTAGGCTTAATACGTTAAGAATATATAGGTATAACGTATTACCTTCTATTAAAGGGGCCGATAAAGGGCCTAATAAAAGGTTTTAATAATAGTTTAAAAAAAGGCCCGGTAAATACTTTATTAAAAGGCTTATTAACGGGCTTAATAAAAGGGTTTTCTAGGTATTAAGCCTATTTTCAGGTATAAAGAAAATCTATTTACAATTTACTTTCTTAATTTAAATTACGGTATTTTTAAGCTTATTACGGTAAGGGTATACGGATATAACGCGTTACCTTTTATAAAAAGGTTTATTAAAAACCTTTTCTTAAAAGGGCCGTTAAAAAGCCCGTTAAAAAATCTAGTAAAAACTTATAAATAAGCTTATTAAGAGGTATAATATAGGGTTAATTTACTCCAATAAATAAAACGGAATATATCTTATAAAGTAAGGATTAAATAAGGAAGGGATAAAAATAAAATAAGATAGATGAATAAAATCTTATTTTATATTAATATAGGATAAATTAAAATAAGATCGGGATACATAAATATCTTTAAATTTTTATTTATAATATTAAAATTATTAAAAATAATATAAAATTTAGAAAAGAAATTATAAAATTAAATTTTAAAAATAAATTATTTTCTTACTCCGTAATTACCGTTAAGAATAAAATATAGAATTTTCTTATCCTTTTTTATATAAGATAAAATAAGTAATTTAAAAACCGGTTTTATCCCGTTCCGCTTCCCGGAATATACTTAAGAAAGGGAATAATAAGGGTAATAATTTAATAATTAACGTTAGTATTTTATAATTATATAAATTCTCTTTCAATAAGTTATTATTAATTATTATTTAATTTTAATTAAGATTCGAAAGATTCATTATAATATTAATAATTTAAAGTCTTTAATTATAATATATTTAAATAAATAAATAATAAGGTAAATATATTAAAATAATTCTTTTTAAGATTCTTTATTATAAAACGGCATATACGTATATATATAGTATTACCGTTTACGGTATATATAAGTATAGCGGCTTATTAACGGGGGCTCTTAACGTATATTTACTTAAATTTATAGTTACTTATTTAGTTAAATTATTATTTATATATATTATACTTATTTATTCTTATTAATTAATAATAATAATTAAGTCGGTTCTTTATATATTATTATATATATAGTAACGCTTATTTAAGCTTTAAAATATATACTTAATACCTATGGATATTTAGACCTTAAAATTTCTTATTCCGGTAATACTTTACTATATAACTTAATATATGATTCCTTAATAATATAAAGCCCTCTTAAACCTTAAAGATAATTACTTTTTTAGAAAACTTATTATTAAAAATAACCAATCCTTTCTTATTTAACTTAATTCCTATAAGTATTTACGTTATATACGGTATAAGAACGTTAGGCCTTAAAAGTCTAAACTATAATAATTATTAAATATTTACCCGATAACGACAATAATAACGACGTTAATATTTACTTAATAAGCTTTTTTTTTAACCTTCTTATAGATAAGCCTTAACAAATCCTTTAAACGCAATATTAAAAAACTTATTACCTATAATACTTAAAGATTTTTGCCTTAAATTCGGGTTAAAAAGCTCGTTAAAGTAAGTAACTTAATATATAGATTTTACCTAAAAGTTAACCTCTCCTTAAATTCTGCCGCCTCCATAAATAAAGCTTTTATTTACTTTATTATTTTTACCTTAAAATCTACCCTAATAAAAAAAAATTGGAAAAAAGAGCCTTTAATTAAGCTATATATAAATCCAATAAAGTAATAAGGGAACGAGCCCGATAAATAAAATGGTTATAAGTAATTACTATAAATATTATCTTAATAACTTATTTAAGATACGACTTTAATAAAATATTAAAAATACGGTTTTTAAGTATTTTAACTTAATCTTAAGTTTTAAAAACCACGATAATAAACCGTGTATCTACCGGGTAAATTACGATAAATCCCGGCTTACGGCTTTCTTGATTTCTTAATATATAATTTTAATACCGGCTTTATACGCTATTATTATTTATTTCTTTTATTTCTTTAATATTCTTAATATTTTAAATATATTATAATTATTACCCATAATAATATATATAATATTATATTAAAAGTAATAATACAAAATAAAAGCGTAAAATAAAAGCGTTACTTTTCATTTTTTAAGCGGTATATTATTATAAAACGGCGTATATATATATAATATTACGGTTTACGGTATATATAAGCATAACGGCTTATTAACGGGGGGGTCTTAATATATATTTTCTTAAATCTATAGTTATTTATTTACTTAAATTATAATTTATATATATTATATTTACTCGTTCTTAATATTCTTAGATTTTTTTAAGGTTTATTATTAAGTTTACGTAATATATATTTATTTAAAACTTTTCTAAATATTAAAATTAAAAAGGAATATATTATTTTATTTTATTATATATTAATATAAAGTTTAAATAAATTTAAGTAAATTTTTATATTTATAAAATAGTATTTAACGTTTATTAATTTATATATTTAGTACCTTAGATAATTTTAAATCATTATATATATAATTCTTTAAGGTTATTTTGAATTATTAAACTATAATTAAAAAATTTATAGAATAAATTAACTCTTTATATGGATAGAACTAATAATAAACTTTATATATTCTGAAATTTCTTACTAAAAAAAGATTTAAATATAATTAATATAGATATTTTAAAATAAATTACTTCTATTTAAACCGGTCTTATTTAAACCAGTTTAAATAAGTAAATTTTTAATTAAAGATATATAAAATCCGGGTTACTCCGTAAAGCGGAATAATATTCCTATAGGATATTACTATTAGAATAAAGACCGGATAAAAATAAATAAGGAATAAATTATATAAAGTCTTATTTTATATTAAAATAAATAGTTTTTAAATTATTAATCTTATTATCTAATTAAGTTAAAAACCTTTATAAATAAAATAGAAATTCTTATCTCTTTTTATAAAAGGCTAAGTTTAATTTATTACGGAAATACCCTTTAATTAATAATAAGTTCGCAGTAGAACTTCGGCTTATTAAGTCAGAAAATTTTTAAACTTTGAAAATTCTATTATTTAAGTTTATAAGTCCTTCCTTACTTATACCTTTAATATATTACTGAATTTAAGTAAAATATAGAATATCTTTTTTAAAAGTTTAAGGTTTAAGAATATATTTATCGCAATTAAAGTATTAAATTTCAGATAAAACCGAGTAATAATTAATAATGCCCTTATTAAAAGGGTGGTTTATATAGCCGTATTGCGTAATAGGGTTGAGCTAGTTTATTAACGTTTAATTACTTTTATTACTTACCACCTTTACTTACCTTATTTAATACACCTACTAACCCTACTGTACCTACCATATTTACCGTACCCTTATTTACTGGACCCTCACCTACACCCTCACCATTACCCTTATTACCTTCACCTGTACCCTCACCTATACCTTCGCCTGCACCCCTACCTACACCCTTACTTATACCCTTACCTGCACCCTTACCTACCTTATTTACCTTACCTACCTTACCTTCACTGATACTATTACTACCACCCTTACCCTTACCCTTATTATCACCCTTATCCCCAGCAAACCCTTTACTATGCCCCTTACCAAGCCCTTTAATAAGCCCTTTACCAAGCCCTTTATTAAACCATTTACCAAGCCCTTTACAAAACCCTTACTTAAGCCTTTACTTAAGCCCCTATTTAAACCCTTTATTATCTTTATTATTATTAAGTAATTTATAATAAACTTTACGTTATAAAACTTACTTTTAAAAGGCAAGGAGCTTATATATATATATATATATATATATAAATAAAGTAACTTAAAACTTAAATTTTAAAGATAACTTTTGATTTAATCGGGTTTATGATCTTATTTTTTTTCGATTTTATTTTATTCTAATATTATTTTATTTTAATTTTATATTAATACGATCTTATTTTATTAAAATACAAATAAAACATTATATATTATTTCTTTATCCCGTTTTATGCGTAATAAAATATATAAAACTTAGAAACCGTTTTATCCGTCCCGGTCTTTATAATTAGAAAAACCTATATTTAAAGATATTCTATTAATAATAATTAAAGATTAATTTTAATTAATATATTAAGCATTTTTAATTTATTTCAATACCTTAATATAATCTTTTACTCCCGATAGTTTTATTTACTTTATTATATTAATATTATTTAATCTATAATAAAAAAACTATTAATAATTTATATAATTAAATATACTATAAGTTATTAATAAAATAAAAGGATAATAACCAATAAAGGGGCTTTAAAGGTCTAAGATAATACGTATATATATAGCTTAAATAATAGCGAGTTTAATACTTTAATTACGATAAATAAAAGTAATATAATAATTAAAAACGAGGGAATATATAGGTAAAGAACTTATATTAATAAAAGTAATAGGAAATCGTATAAATAAGGTAATAATAATATAATAAAGGGCCGTTAAACTAAATAAAAAAATTATAATCAATAAGATATATATAAAAACGCGTAAAATATATAAGTAAGAAAAACGTTAAAGAGATTAAAACGGCGGTAATAATAAGGAAAAAAGCGATAAAAAAACGTAAAATAAATACGATATTAACGGTATTAAAGATATATATAAAGGAAGTAAAAATAATAAAAATAATAAACTTATATATAATTAAAGATAAAGAATAAAAGAAATAATATATTAAATACGTAAAGGAATTAAAAGGCAATAAAAGCTTTAAGGTTAAGATTATCGATAACGGAGTAAAAAGTTATTACGTTAAAAATTTAATAAATTTTATAAATAAAATTACGGGAAATAAAAGATGTTTATAAAAAAATAGATACGGGATTAAAAGAGTTAAAATAATTAAGGGAAGCTTAAGAAATAGCGGTAAAAATACCGGTAAAAAGCAGGGATAAAAATTAGAAAAATATATATACGAAATAAAAAGACATTAATAAAAACCTTTTAAACAGGAGAAACTTACTTAAGTTATAAAAACCGTAAAAACAGAATATATAATAACCGAAAAAGAAACGGTATAAGTAAAAAAAAAAAAAAATAGCGGCATTAAAAAAAATTAAAAACGGTAATAATTTATTTCTTAATTAAAAAAAATACTTTTATAAAGGTAAACCCTTTATAACTTATAAAAGCGTTTAAAGTAACGGGAAAGTTATTAATAAAGTAAATTATAAAGCGGAAATATCCTCTTTAATATAACGTTTTTTAAGGTAAAGGAAAGCTTAAAAAAGTTATAAATATAAATTATTAAAAATAATTTTAAAATGGTAAAAATATTAATATAATTATTCTTATCGCGGTAAATTACATATATATAAAATACTTTATAAAAATAGAAAATAATCTTATTTTAAAAACGTATAAAAAAAAGAATATAATCCTTTATTCTGGATTAAAAATGGTTAATTATAAGCTCCCCCCAAAAAAAAAAAGGGCAGATACTTTAAAACGTAAAAAGGTACTTTACGGTTATATTAAATATAACGTTAATAAAGATTATAACGATACTTTAAATAAAAAAATAATTAAAGATAAATCCCTTAAATTAATCTGACCGTAAAATAAAAGGGTAATTATCTATTAATCTTTTAAGTATTAAAGATACGGGTATATTAATATAAAATACCTTAATATTATAAAATAGGCGGTATATATTAAAGGGTATAATATTTATAAATATATAAACTTAGTGAATAATAGTTTTATAAAAACGTATATAAATATATAACGTACGGGAAAGATAAGTACCCGGTATAAAACTTAAAATATTTAATAAAAATTAAAGAAATTAAAAGTAAGGAAATTAAAATAATTATTAGAATTTAATAATATAATTTATATAATATTATATTAAAAAGTTAATTAAAGACGGTTTTATAACGGAAATAAAGCTAATTGAACGAAAACGGATAGAAAACCGTTATAAATAATATAAAGACAAAAAAGCTTATTATAATATTAATTTTTTTTTTATTTTTATTATATAATATAATATAGAAATAACTCCGTTGAGGAGGATAGCGACGAATAAAGGGACCCCAGAGGTCCAAAAACGATACGTATACGTATAGCTTTAATAATAATAAAGGAAATATATTAAGTACGATAAGTAGAAGTAGCATAATGGTTAAGAATAAGGTGGTAAATAAGTAAATAACTTATATTAATAGAAACGGTAATAATACGTACGGGTAATATAATAATAATAAACCGGATAACGCTTAAAATAAATAAAGGAATTAAGGTTAATAAAATACGTATATTAAAGCGCATAAAATACGTAATAATAATACGGAGATAATAAGTAAATAAGGGGTAAAAAGGCCGGTATAATATTAATAATAAAAAATATAAACGGAAAAAAAAAACGGGAAAACCGCGGTAAAAATATTATTAAGAATATATAAAAAGGAAATAAAGTTAATAAGGAAAATAAAACCTTAAAGGATTAAAAATAAAAAACGGAAACGGTACGTTATTTAATAAGTAAAAGCGAAAAAGCAATAAGGGAAATAATAAAAACCTTAAAAGGACTCTTTATAAAAAAGTAAAGAAAATATACACCCATTAAATTACTTAATGAAAAAATGGCGACGAACAACGGGACCCCAGAGGTCAGAAACGATATATACGTGCATAACTTAAGTAATAATAAAAATAATACCTTAAATACGATAAGCGGAAGTAAAATAATAGTAAAAATAAAGGGAGAAGAAAAGTAAATAGTTTAAGTTAATAGGAATAATAATGAATCGTATAAATAACGTAATAAATACGAAATAAAAAAACCTTAAATTAAATAAGGAGTTTATAATTAATAAGATATACGTAAAAAAATATATATAACGCGTAAAGGTTTTATTATAAAAGGTAATAAATAAAGGGCGGAAGGAATAAAGACGATACGTAAGGATAGATAAAAGGTAAGCGGAGGCGTAAAAAGTTTTATTAAATATATATAAACTAAAAAAAAATTAAATAAAAATAAATTATAAAAAGAAATAACCGTTAAATACGCGGAAAAAAAGCAAAAAAAAAGAAAAAACGGTAAGGGCATTAAAAGGTTTTTTTATAATTATATAAAAGGATATTACGTTAAAGACCTAATTAATACTATAAATTAAGCTACGGAAAGTAAAAGACTTTTACGTAAATACGGAAAAAAATTTAAGGGAGTTAAAAAGGTTACGTGGAGCTTAAAGGGCGATAATAAAAACGTTAATAAACGGAGGCAAAAGGAAATAGAAAGGATATATATAAAGTAAGGGAGTAACGGGGAGGCTTTAAAAAAAAGAATAAGGATAAATTAAGTAATAAAAACTATAAAAGCAATATTAATATTAACGGTAAAAAAGGTAAAAATGGGGGAGAAAATAATAACGTTAAAGAAAATAAAAATAATAATTATATAACTATCAGGCGAAAAAGATAAAAATATAATAATAAAGGTAAACCCGCTATAATTAATAAAGGCGTTTAAGGTAACGGGAAAGCTATTAATAAAATAGATTATTACAATATATAAGCTATAAAGCGGGGATATTTTCCTTAATATAACCTTATTAAAAATAAAAGAAAAGCTAGAAAAGTTAAAGGGATAAACCGGTAAAAAAGGGTATAAAACGATAAAGGTATTAAGGTAATCCTTTATTATTACGGTAAACAGGATATACTTAATAAAGTTTACGGGGGAAAAGGGGAAATTACCTTAAAGCGGATAAAAAAGGAGAATACGGTTTTTTATTTTAAATTAAAGATCGTTAATTATAGTCTTCTTTTATAATAAAAAGGTTAAACGTTTTTAATTATATAAAGAAATACTTTACGATTATTTTAAGTATAACGTTAATAAAAATATATAACGATATCCTTAATAAAGGGATAATAAAAAGTAAGTCTTTTAAATTAATGAAACCTTAAAACCGGGTAGCGGATATTTATTAATATTTTAAATATTAAAAGTATAAATATATTATTACGAGGTATTTTAATAGTATAAAATATATAATATATATTAAAAGGTATAATACGTATAAATACGCTAGCTTAATAATAAAAAACTTAATAAAAAACGCGCTAAAATATATAGTATATAATAATAATAATTACTTAATATAAAACTTATAGTATATAGTAAAAACGAAAAAAACTTAATATAAAGAAATTAGGATAATAATTAAGGTTTAACTTTATAACTCGTATAAATTTAGACCAATAAAGTAATTAAAAACGGTCTTAAAACGTAAATAAAACTTATTAAATAAGGAAAAGTAAAACGTAATAATTAATAACGTAAAAAAGAAGAAGTTTATAGCAATATTAACTTTTAAAGTTAACCGTTTAACCGGGATTATTATTATAATAAGAAAATTAAAATAAATAATACTTAACTTTAAAAAGAAACCATTTATATAAATAAAAATTAATAAGGAAAACCCGATAAACGTTAATATTTAATATATTTACGCTTTTAAGGGTAATATAATATAATATATATAGAAAAGCAATTAAAGCTATAATACCAATATTTAAATTTAAAAAGGTAAAGGATATTAATATTATAATAATATAGGAACCGTTATATAATCCGTATATTTATTCTTTAATTAATTTAAAAGATAATTTCTATTTAACCTTTAAGGATAATAAAACGATATAAATATACTTTTTATTAATAAAAGGTTAAATATAAATAACTAAGACGTTATTTATTACGGAGGGAACCTATATATACTCCGGATTATATAAGAAGGGGATATTAAGGGCAATTTAAATATTTATAATATATATAATCCGTTACCGGTTAATAAAAAAAAAAACTTTTTACGATTTTATTACTTAAGGATATTATAATTATATTTAATAAATACCTCTTAATAAAAGATTTTAATTTTTATTATATTTAAAAAAATAAAAATAATTATATAATTTATTATATTGAATTTAAGCAGCTATTAATAATTATTATACGGTTTACCCTACGTTATTAACGTTAAAAAAAGTTATTATATAAAAAAGCCGTAAACTTAAAATTATAATTAATTTAATATTTAATTTGGAAAATATTATTAACTTAATTATAATATATGGACCCTAAAAAAACCTAAAATACGGTTCGGATTACGTCCCGATATAAATGACCTTAAATTAATCCGTTAATACGACTCCGTTTTTACCGTTTTAATAAACGTAAAAAACAATTAAAGAAGTTAAGGTATTTATAAAAACGATAAAAATAATATTTTAATTAACGAAACTCCCTTAACTTAATAATAAAAAATAGATTAACCATTTTATAAAGCGGGTAATAAAAACTTTAAATAAAGTAATTAACGTTATAATCTTAATAATAAAACCGTTTTAAAGAGTTAAAATTTATTAAAATAAAAAATATATAAAAATAATTATAAAAATAAAAACGCTTATAAAATAAACTATTAAATATAAAAACCGGGAAACGCTTTAATAATTAAAGGAAACTTAAAAAAAAAAAAAAAAAGGAAAAAAAATTATTTAAAAATTAAATAAATATACTTCCGGGTTATAATATATAACTTAACGGTTTCTTTTTATAATATTTAAAAGTTAATAAAATATAATAAAAAATAAAATAAGAAACTTAAATTTATTTTTAAGTTTTTACCCTTAAAAAGACCAGATAATACGGTAATAAATACTTTTAATAATAAAATTAAAACTCTTAAAAAAACGTTTTTCTTCCGTTACCGGAAGTTAATTTAATAGATATTAACGGTATAATATATCCTAAATTAATAATAATAAGTAAAATAATAACTTAAGAAATAATAATTAAAGCGATTAATAAACCGAAGAAAAATAAAGCTTCCGGACTTAACGGTATATTAAATAAATTCCTATTTATAATAATATCGCCATTTTTCAAAGGTTTTTATTTACTTATTTTAAGCTTATTTTAATATAGGATATTATCCCCGTAAATTTAAAGAGGTTAAAACGATTATCCTTAAGAAGCCGATTAAGTTAATTTACTTAAAAATAAAATTATATAAACTTATAGTATTTCTTTATGCGTTAAAGAAAACTTTAAAGATAATAATTATAAAGATCTTAAATAATTACGTAAAAAAGTATAAATTGCTTTTTAATTAATAAATAAAAATAAGAAAAAAATGGTTAACGGAGATAACTCTTAAAGGCTTAATCAATAACGTATATACGGTATAAGGTTATAAAAAGAAATAAGTTATGAGTTTTTTTCCTTAAATATTATAAGGGCGTTTAATAAAGTAAATTATTAAAGGTTATTATATAATTTATAGAAAAAGGGGGTTTTATTTTTTTTATAAATTAAATAAAGAATTTCTTAAATAATTAAGCAACGTTAATTAGCTTAAGATAAAAGATAAATACGATAAAGCCCGTAATAATAAAAATTCCTTAAAGATTATTTATCTCCTTAATCTTATTTTTATTCTTTAACGGCCTACTTATTAAAGACTTAATAAAACTAAAATAAAAGGTTTAAATAAAAACTCTATTAATAATATTTATTTTTTAACCTATAATACGTCCACTTATATAAACTATTTAAAGCTGAAATAAACTTATAAAGTCTACTTATAATAAATAAAGATATATAAGGCTTAATTCACCTTATATAAGTATAAGTTTATTTATATAATAAGGAGCCTAAAGCTGTATAATATAATAGCTATAATAAACTTAAATAATATAATAATAAAACCGGAAGTTAATATTAAAATACTTGGTTTATAAGTTAATAAGAAATTAAATTAAAAGGACTATATAAAAAAGGTTTAAAAGAAAATAATTTTATAAGAAAAAGGCCTTATTTATTTTATGGCGTTAACGTAAAAAGCTACCTTATAGAAGGCTAGAGCCGTTTATTAAGCGGTTATAAAGTTTACGATAATATATATAATAATTATTTAATACGTACTTAAAAGCACGTTTAAATATAGGAAAAAGTTTATTTAATAATTATAGAAAATTTAAAACCGATATTTAAAAGTAATAAATAAAACATATAAAGTGACTCCCGTCCCGGTACTGGAATCTGAAATCTTTATACTATTAATAAAGCTGGCCTTAAATTAAATAATTATTTAAATAAAATTTCAAAAAGTATAAACTTAATTACGTTAATAGGAAATAAATATATTCATTAAAACTATAAAAGTCCTTAAATAAATAAATATAAAAAAACGGTACTTACCCCTTTTATGGAAGTTAAATTAAAGTAAGTTAAAAAAGAAATTAATATAACTTACGTTTAAGAAGTTAACGTAAAAGTATATGAACTTTTATTTAAAATAAAAACGGCGGAAAAAAAGAAAACCGTAAGGGCGAAATTAATAGCGATTACTTTATAAATTATAGGGAGGTAAATAAAACGTTAATATAAATATAAAGAATTAATCCCTTAAGGGTAACGGTACCCGGTACTAGATAATAATAAAATTATTAATAAATATCTCCGGCGTTATAAGATTATAATAAAAAATAATAATACGTTAATAATTTAACTCCGGATAAATAAAAACGGTTTAGCCTATTTCCTTTTTTATCGTATATACCGGTAACCGGATTAATATTAATTACGAATATAAATAATAAAAACAGAATACTATATATATATTAATTTTTTATTTATTATTTAAAGAGCTTAAACCGGGATTAATTAAAAGGGTAAGGATTAACGATTATTATTAAATACTTATTAATAAAAAGGGTATTAAGGTAACTATTAAATTTATAATAATTACAGGCTTATTACTATAATTCAGCTTAATTAAAGAAATAAATAAAGTAATTAAGGATTTAACTAAGAAATCTCGCCGTTAATTTAAAGGTAAAAAGTAACGGCGGAAAAACTATACTTAATAAAGGGTTAAAGGGGCTATAAATATTAAAGCGGTATAAAAAGTAATACTATATTGGTTAATAAAATTAAATAAATAAAATAATAATAATATATATATTAATAAGGATATTTAATAATATAATCGGAATTTTAAAATTTTAATATTAAATAGACCCGTAAAGTAACGGAAGAACAATAAATTTAAAGGTAACTTTTAAATAAATTCGGTCATAATATTATAAGTTTTTTTAGAAAAACATATAAATAAATTCTTACTCTTTAAATAATTATAAATGCTTTTAACTTTTAAGACGTAAGTAAAGGCTAGGTAAATACCGGTTTTTATTCCTAACGTTATAGATATCGGGTTTTTACGGTTATTAATAAGGTTAAATAACCGAGTATTAAAGAACGCCGGAATTAGCTTAGCTAGATCCGTAGTATAAATCAATCAATCAGTCAATAATAAAGTAAAAGGATATTACGTTAAAAACCTAATTAATATTATAAATTAAATTAAAAAACGTAAGGGACTTTTATATAAAAATAAAAATAAAATTAAGGAAAACAGAACGTTTACGGGGTTCTTAAGGGGCGGGAGTAAAAACGTTGATAAAAAGTAAAAACGCGGCTTAAAATTAAAAATATAAAGCGAGGGTATAAAAATAATAACCTTTTAAACGAAAGAAAACTAAGTAATAAAAGTAATAAAAAAATACATATAATAAAGAATAAAAGGATAACGGAAAAAAAAAATAATTATATTAAAGAAAGCGAAGATAATAACGGTCCGTTTATTTAATAATAAGGAAAAAAATATAATTACGGAAGTAAACCCGTTATAATTAATAAAAGCTTTTAAAATAATAACGGAATTATTAATAAAGTAGATTGTTACGGTATATAAATTATAAAATAAAGATATTTTTTTTAAATAACGTTATTAAAAACGAAAGAAAACTTAAAGAGGTTTAAAGCTTAAATTAATAAAAGAAAATATAAATTAATTAAGGTCTTAAGGTAATCGTTTATTATCGCGGTAAATAAGATATACTTATTACGTTTTATAAAAACCGAAAAAAATTATATTAAGGAGTATAAAAAGGGAGAATACGGTTTTTATTTAAAGCTTAAGATTATTAACTATAAGCTTCCTCCGGTAATAGAAAGATTTAACTTTTTAATATATATAAAAAGGTATTTTATTATTATATTAAATATAATATTAATAAAGATATATAATAATATTTTAAATAAAAAAATTATTAAAAAGGGATTTCTTAAAATAACTTAATTATAAAATAAAACGGCGGATATTTATTAATATTTTAAATATTAAAATTATAAATATATTATTATAAAATACTTTAATATTATAAAATATACAGTTTACGTTAAGGGTTCTGATACTTATAAATATATAGAATTAATAATTAAGGGGCTTATAAAAAACGTATTTAAATATATTATATATAATAAGGAAAGATATTTAATATAAGATTTTAAATATATAATAAAAGCTAAAGAAATTAAACGTAAAAAAACTTAAATAACTATAAAAATCTAACGGTATAATATTGATTGATTGATTGATTTATACTACGGATCTAGCTGAGCTAATTCCGGCGTTCCCTAATACTCGGCTATTTAGCCTTATTAATAACCGTAAAAAACCCGATATCTATAATATTAGGAATAAAAACCGGTATTTACCCAGTTTTTATTTACGTTTTAAGGGCTAAGAATATCTATAACCATTTAAAGAGTAAAAATTTATTTATACGCTTTTTTAAGAAAACTTATAATATTATAATTGAATTTACTTAAGGTTTACTTTTAAACTTATTATTCTTTTATTACCTTACGGGTTTATTTAATCTTAAAATTTTAGAATTCTAATTATATTATTAAATATCTTTATTAATATGTATATTATTATTACCTTATTTATATAACTTTACCGACCAATATAATATCGTTTTTTATATTGCCCCGGTATTTATAGCCTTTTTAACCCTTTATTAAATATAGTTTTCCCGCTATTACTTTTTACCCCCGGGTTGACGGCGAGGTTTCTTAATTAAGTTTTTGATTACTTCCTTTATTTCCTTAATTAAGCTAAACTATAATAATAAACCCGTAGTTATTATAAATCTAACGGCCGCCTTAATACCCTTTTTATTAATAAGCATTTAACGATAGTCGTTAATCCTTACCCTTTTAATTAATCCTAGTTTAAGCTCCTTAAATAATAAATAGGAAATTAATATATATACGGCGTTTTACTTTCGTTATTTATATTTATAATTAATATTAATTTAATTATTAATATATATAATAAAGAAGAAATAAATTAAATTGTTTTTATTTATCCGGAGTTAAATTATTAATATATTATTATTTTTCTTTATAATCTTATAACGTTAAAAATATTTATTAATAATCTCGTCGTTATTTAACACCGGGTATTATTACCCTTAAAAGATTAATTCTTTATATTTACGTTAATACTTTATTTATCTCTTTATAATTTATAGGGTAATTATTATTAATTTTACCTTTATAGTCTTCTTCTTTTCCGTTACTTTTACTTTAAATAAGAGTTTATATACTTTTACGTTAACTTTTTAAACGTAAATTAAATCGATTTCTTTTTTAACTTACTTTAATTTAACTTCTATAAAAAAAGTAAGTATTACTTTTTTACGTTTTCTTATTTAAGGCCTTTTATAATTTTAATAAATATATTTATTTCCTATTAATATAATTAAGTTTATACCTTTTTTAAGTTTTATTTAAGCGATTATTTAATTTAAGGCCAGCTTTATTAATAATATTAAGACCTTAGATTTTAATACCGGGACGGAAGTCACTTTATATACTTTATTTATTATTTTTAAGCATTGGTTTTAAACCTTTTATAATTACCGGATAGGCTTTTTCTTATATTTAAACGTATTTTTAAGTACGTATTAAATAGTTATTACGTATATTATTGCAGGCTTTATAACCGCTTAATAAACGGTTTTAACCTTCTATAAGGTAATTCCTTATATTAATACCGTAAGGTAAATAAGGCTTTTTTCCTGCGAAATTATCTTTTTTTAAACCTTTTTTATATGGTTTTTTTAGTTTAATTTCTTATTAATTTATAAGTTAAGTATCCTAATATTGGCTTCCGGTTTTATTATTATATTATTTAAGTTTACTATAGCTATTATATTATATAGCTTTAAACTCCTTATTATATAAATAAGCTTATACTTATATAGAATGAATTAAGTTTTATATATTTTTACTTATCGTAAATAAACTTTATAAGTTTATTTTAACTTTAAATAATTTATATAAATAAATATATTATAAGTTAAGAAATAAATATTATTAATAAAGCTTTTTATTTAAACCTTTTATTTTAACTTTATTAAGTCTTTAATAAACGGGCCGTTAAAGAATAAGAATAAAATTAAGAAAATAAGTAACCTTTAAGGAATCCCTGTTATTGCGGGCTTTATCGTATTTATTTTCTATCTTAGGTTAATTAACGTCGCTTAATTACTTAAGAAACTCTTTATTTAATTTATAAGGAAAGGTAAAACCTTTTTTTTTTTCCGTAAATTATATAGTAACTTTTAGTAATTTATTTTATTAAATGCCTTTATAATATTTAAAGAAAAAAGACTTATAACGTACTTCTTCTTATAGCCTTATATTGTATATACGTTATTAATTAAGTTTTTAAAAGCCGTCTCCGTTAACTGTCCTTTTCTTACCCTTATTTATTAATTGGGGAGCAGTTTATACCCTTTTACGTAATTACTTAAGATCTTTATAATTACCGTTTTTAAAGCCTTTTTTAATATATAAAAGAATATTATAAATTTATATAATTTTATTTTTAAGTAATTTAATTTAACCGGCTTCTTAAGGATAATTATCTTAATCTCTTTAAATCTATAAAGGTAATATTTTATATTAAAATAAACTTAAAATAAATAAGTAAAAACCTTTTTAAATAATAACGTTACTATAAATAGGAATTTATTTAATATACTATTAAGTCCGGGGGCTTTATCTTTCTTTAACTTATTAATCGCCTTAATTATTATCTCCTGGGTTATTATTTTATTTATTATTATTAATTTAGGATATACCGTATTATCGATATTTACTAGGTTAACTTCCGGTAACGGGGGAAAAAACGCCTTTTTAAGAGCCTTAATTTTACCATTAAAGGTATTTATTATTATACCGTCTGGTCTTTTTAGGGGTAAAAACTTGGGGATAAATTTGGGTTTCCCACTCTGTTCCCTACCGTATTTTACTAGCTTTTAAATATTATAAGGGGAAACCGCCGAGTTATATATTATAGCCCGGAAGTATATTTACTTAACCTTCCGGATAATTTTCTTTTTTTTTTTAAGCTTTTTTTAGCTATTAAAGCGTTTCCCGGTTTTTATATTTAATAGCTTGCTTTATAAGCGCTTTTACCTTTATAGTCGCCTTTATATATTCCTTATTTTAATAAGTTTTAACTTTTTAAGATAACTTTATTATTAAGATTATAACGTTAATTATTTCGTTTAAAGTTTTTATTACCCGCTTTATAAAATAGTTGATTTATTCCTTATTATTAAGCTAGGGACGTTCCGTTAATTAAGATATTATTTTTATTATTTTTATTAATATTTTGGTTTGCTTAATTATTTTTTACGCTTATTTAAACGGTAAAAGCGGAATTACGTTAATAAATTAATTTAAAGTTATTTATATTAAGACGTAATTTAAATTATATTTTAGGTTTTTCAGGGTCCGTATATTATAATTAAGTTAATAATACCTTCCGAACTAAATATTAAGTCGATTATAATCTTAAATTTATAACTTTCTTATATAATAGCCTTTTTCGGTATTAATAACGTAATATTAAATCGTATAATAATTATTAATAACTTTTTAAATTCAATATAATTAATCGTATAACCGTCCTTATTTTATTAAACGTAATAAAGATTAAAGTCCCTTATTAAAAGGTGCTTATTAAGTACGACTATAATATCTTTAAGTAACGGGATTATAAAGGGTTTCTTTTTATTAATTAATAACGGATTATACGTATTATAAATATTTAAAATACCCTTAATATCCCTTTCTTATACGATCCGGAGTATATATAGGTTCCCTCCGTAATAAATAACGTCCTAGCTATTTATATTTAACCTTTTATTAATAAAGAAATATATCCGTATTATTTTATTACTTTTAAAGGTTAAATAAAAATTATTTTCCGGGTTAATTAAAAAGTAAATATATAGACTATATAATAACTTTTATATCGTTATAATATTAATATCCTTTATTTTTTTAAATTTAAATATCGGTATTATAGTTTTAATTGCTTTTTTACGTACGTTATATTATATTACCCTTAAAAGCATAAATATATTAAATATTAATGTCCGTCGGGTTTTTTTCATTAACTTTTATTTATATAAACGGTTTTTTTTTTTTAAGGTTAAGCGTTATTTATTTTAATCTTTTTACTACGATAATAATCCCGGTTAAGTAACCGGCCTTAAAGGTTAATATTATTATAAGTTTCCTCTTTTTTACGCTATTAATTACCGCGTTTTATTTTTCTTTATTTAATAAGCTCTATTTATATCTTAAGACAGTCTTTAATTACTTTGCCGGTTTAAGTTTATACAAGTTATAACGTTAAACCTTAACCGTTATCCTAATCTTTTTACGTTAAGTCTTTTTTATTCTTATTATATATTATAAGTTTTATGTTAAGTAGTTATTATTACCGTACGCTATATATTTCGGCGCGTTTTTTATTAAACTTTTTATTATTAAGTTAACGTATTTATACGTATTATACCCTTTAATATATATTACGTATTTTATATTATTAAGGCACTTCGTAATAATATATTTATACCTTTAATATTTAAAGTATTAATAAATATCCGTTACCCGGTCTTAAGGTCTCGTTAATTTAAGGGATTTACCCTTTATTACCCCTTTATTGAAGATATCGTTATATATCCTTATTAACGTTATATTTAGAATAATTATAAAGTATCTTTTTATACGACCGAAAACGTTTAACCTTTTTATTATAGCGGGAAGGTTATAATTAACGATCTTTAACCTAGGGTAGAAAACCATATTCTCTTTCTTTATTTACTTTAAAGTAACTTCCCCTTCCTCCTTTATAAATTTTACTAAATATATCCCGTTTACCGTAATAATAAAGGATTGCCTTAATATTTTTACTATTTTATATTTCCTTTTACCGGCTTATCTTTTTAACTTTTTTAGTTTTTCCCTCGTTTTTAATAAGGTTATATTAAGGAGGATATCCTTGCTTTATAGTTTACGTATTATAATAATTTATTTTATTAATAACTTTCCCGTTACCTTAAACGCCTTTATTAATTATAACGGGTTTATTTTTACCATTATATTCCTTTCTTTTTTACCCAATAATTATATAGTTATTATTTTTACCTTCCTTAATACTACCGTTTTCTTTTTTTATTTTTATTTCTTTTATTATTAACGCCGGCGCCGCCTTTATAACCCTTACTACTTAATTTATCCCCGTTCTTTTCCTTAAAGTTTTTTCCGTTATTTTTTTATTTTATATATATCCTTTTTATTTTTTTTTACCTCCGTTTACCGGCGCTTTTATTATTGCCCCTTAAGTTTTATATAATTTCTTTAATTCCCTTAAACTTCTCCCCATTTTTACGTAAAAGTCTTTTATTTTTTATAGCCCAATTTATAGTATTAACTAGGTTTTTAACGTAATATTCTTTTATATAATTATAAGGAAACCTTTTAATATTCTTATTGCTTTTTCTTTTTTTACTTTTCCTTTATATATTTAATAATTACCTTTTTTTATAATTTATTTTTATTTATTTAATATTTCCTTATCTTTATTTAATTTTCTTTTAATTTATATATATTTAATAAAGCCTTTTACGCCTCCGTTTACCCTTTATTTATCCCTACGTACCGTTTTTATCCCTTCTGCCCTTTATTTATTACCCTTTATAATAATACCTTTATGCGTTATACGCGTCTTTTTACGCGTATTTTATTAATTATAGGCTCTTTATTTAATTTAAGGCCTTTTTATCTCGTATTTATCGCGTTATTCATACGACTTATTACCGTTCCTATTAACCTGGGCCGCTTACTTTTCTTCCTTTTTTATCCTTACTATTATTCCGCTTCCGCCTATTATATTTAAGGTACTATCCTCACTATTACTTAAGTTATATATACGTACATCGTTTCTGACCTCTAGGGTCCCGTTGTTCGTCGCCATTCAACGGTATAATATATACGGAATTAATTTAACGGGCTAATTAAAAACAGCCTTTAAACATAAATTTAATTAATTAAATAATAAAAAATAAATAGCGGTAACGGATAAAATAAAAAAAAAAGAAACTTTTTATAATCTTAACCTTAAAAGCCGGCTATTTTATATTTTTAATAATAGCTGGGAAGGTATTAAGTTAGAAAATACTTAACTTTAATAAAAAGTTTATAACTTAAATAAATATAAATAAAGAAACTTATATAAAAATTAATATATAATATATTAATATTTTTAAGAATAATATAATATAATATCTATAATAAAAGAATTAAAGTAATAATATTAATATTTAAGTTTAAAAAAGTTAAAGATATTAATATTATAATAATATAAGAATTATTATATAATTTATATATATATTTATTTGTTAACCCGGAAAAAGGGTTTTATTTAATCTTTAAAAGGGATAAAATAATTAAAATATATTTCTTTATAAATAAGCGGTTTAATATAAATAATTAAAATATTACTTATTATAATAAAAACCTTTATATATTCTATATTATAAAAAAAGGGGACTTAAAAGGCGACTTTAATATTTATAACGTATATAACCCGCCGCCGGTTAATAAAAAAGGATTATTTATAATATTATTACTTAAAAAGGTTTTAATTACTTTAAATAAATATATATTACTTAAAGATTTTAATTTATATTACTATATATAAAATAAAAAAAAGTATATAATAAATTATATTAAATTAGATAATTTATTAATAATTACCGTTTAAGTTAATTTTTTATTATTAATATTATAAGGGATTATTATATAAAAAAATTATAAATTTAAAACGATAACTAATTTAACCTTTAATATAAAAAAGATTATTAACGCGGTTATAATATATAAATTATAAAAAGACTTAAAATATAATTCGGATTATATACCAATATAAATAATTTTAGATTAAACCGTTAATATAACCCTATTATTATTAATAAGGAAAATATAGAAAACGGCTAAAATAATAAAGGTTTATATAAAAGCGGAGGAAACAGTAATATAATTTATAGATCTCCCTTAATTAAATAATAAAAACCGGATTAATTTTTTTATAAAGTAAATAATAAAGGTATTAAATGAAATAATTAATAAAATAATTTTAATAATAAAGCCCTTTTAAAGAGTTAAAATTTATTAAAATAAAGGGTATATAATCGTAACCGTAAAAATAAAAAAGTTAATAAAGTAAGTTTTTAAATATAAGAATTAAAAAATACTTAATTAATTAAAAACTACTTAAAAAGAAAAAGAAAAAATTATTAAGAAAGTTAAATAAATATACTTTTAATCTATAATATATAACTTAACGGTTTTATTTTATAATATTTAAAAGTTAATAAAATATCATAAAGAATAAAATAAAAAATTAAAGTTTATCCTTAAATTCCCGTTTTTTAAGAAATCCGATAATATACTAATTAATACCTTTAATGGTAAAATTAAGGCCCTTAAAGGAATATTTTTCCTTTTTCCGTTAAAGGTTAACTTAAACGATATTAATAACGTTATATATTGTAATCCCATATTAATAAATAAAATAATAATATAAAATATAAGAATTAAAATAATTAATAAATTAAAAAAGGATAAAGCTTTAAGACCGAATAAAATCCTTAATAGATTCCTATTAATAATAATATTATTATTCAAGAAGATCTTTATTTATTTTTTTTAAATATATTTTAACGTTAATTATTATTTATATAAGTTAAAGAAAATAAAAATTATTATCCTTAAGAAGTTTATTAAATTAAATTACTTTAAAGTAAAGTCTTATAGATTTATTATACTCCTTTATACGTTAAGGAAAACCTTAAAAACGGTAATAATAAAGATCCTTAATAATTATATAAAGAATTACGGATTTCTCCCTGATTAATAAATAAAAATAAAAAGAAATTAATTAATAAAAATAACTTTTAAAAGATTAATTGACGGCGTATATACAGTATAAAGTTATAAAAAGAAATATATTATAAATCTTCTTTTTCTTAATATTATAAATACGTTTAATAAAATAAATTATTAAAAATTATTATATAATTTAAGGAAAAAGAAATATTATCCTTTTAATTAAATAAATGAAAAGTTTCTTAAGTAATTAAGTTACGTTAATTAACCTAGAATAAAAGATAAGTTTAATAAAGCCCGTTATAATAAGGATTCCTTAAAGATTATTTATTTCTTTTATATTATTTTTATTTTTTAATAATTTATTAATTAAGGAGCTTATTAAGTTAAAATAAAAGGTTTAAGTTAAAGGCTTTATTAATAACGTTTATTTTTTAACTTATAATACCTTTATATATATAAATTATTTAAAATTAAAATAAATTTATAAAGTCTATTTTTAATAAACGAAAACTTATAAAGCTTAATTTACGTTATATAAGTATAAGTTTATTTATATAATTAAGAGCCTAAAGCTATACGATATAATAAATATAGTAAACTTAAGTAAAATTATGGTAAAATTAAATATTAATATTAAAATCCTTAATTTTTAAATAAATAAGAAGTTTAATTAAAAGGATTATATAAGAAAAATTTAAAAAAGATAACTTTATAAAAAAGGAACCTTATTTATTTCCTTATATTAATATAGGGAATTACGTTATAAAAGGCTTAAATTATTTATTAAGTTATAATAAAGTTAACTATAATATATATTATAATTATTTAATATATACTTAAGGGTACTCCGGGATATAGAAAGGAGCTTATTTAGATATTATAGAAAGTCCAGAATTAATACTTAAAAATAATTAATAATACTTATAAAGTAACTTTTATCCCGGTATCAAAGTTTAAGGTTTTTATATTATTAATTAAAATTTTCTTAAATTAAATAATTATTTAAATAAAATTAAAAAGATATATATATTTAATTACGATAATAAAAAACGGACGGATCCGTTAAAATTTTAATAAGCCTTAAATTAAAAAAAATAAATTAAAGATATTTATCCCCTTTTTTATTCAGACGAAATAAGAATAAATTAAGAAAAAAGTTAATTTTATTACTATCCCGGAAGTTAATTTAAATATATATAAATTCCTGTTAAACGTAAAAAAAACCGAAATTAAAAGGATTTAAAGAGTAAAAACTATAATAATCACTTTATAAATTATAGCGAAATAAATTAAGCGTTAACGGAAATACAAAAACTTTATATTTTAAGGTTATTATTATTTAATTTTTAATAATAAAAAAATTATTAATAAGTATTTCCGTTATTATAATATTATAAAGAAGGGTAATAATATATTAACGATTTAATTCCGGACGGGTAAAAACAATTTAACTTATTTCTTATTTATTATATATACCGGAAATCGGATAAACGCTAAATATAAATATAAATAAAGAAAATAAAATATTATATATATTTTTATTTTTTATCCTTTATTTATGGAAATTAAATTAAAACTTATTATAAATATTAATATTTATAATTACCGTTAAATATTATTTATAAAATAAGGTATCCGGGTAATTATTAAGTTTATAATATTTACCGGATTATTATTATAGTTTAATTTTATTATAAAGATAAATAAAGTTATTAAAGACCTTACGGAAAAAGCCCGTTATTAATTAAAAAAGAAAAAGAGAAACGGAAATTAATTATATTAATTATATAAACCGGAAAATATCTTTTATAACCGTAAAAATATAATAATAAACGTTTATTAAAAATCTTTAAAAAAGTTAACGGTAATAATAATATAGGAAAAATATATATTAAATACGTAAATATTAATAAGGATATTTAAAAACGTTACGTAAAATTAAGGTAATATAGATATATAAAGGAACGGAAAAGTAACGAACTTAAGGGTAATCTTTATAAGGATATAATCGTAATATTATAGATTTTCTTAGGGAAATTAAAATATAAAAAATATATAAATAGATTATTATTCTTTAAACGGCCGTTAATATTTTTTACCTTAAGGGATAAAGGGTAAAAGCTTAATAAATGTTAATTTTTATTTTAACGTTATAAGTATCAGGTTTTTACGATTATTAATAAGGCTAAAAAGCCGCGTATTAAGTAACGCCGGAATTAATTTAGCTAGATCCGTAGTATAAATCAATCAATCAATCAATATTAATTTTTAAATTCGGCTGTTTTAAGGCGATAATAATAATTATAAGGAAACCGGGATAAACGATATTTAACTTTAATAAAAAATTAATAACTTAAAAAAAAAGTAAACGGGGAAACCTTAATAAAAGTTAATATATAATATATTAGAATTTTTAAGAATAAAATAATAGAGTATATAAAGTAGAAAAATAAAGTAATATTATTAATATTTAAATTTAAAAAAGTAAAGAACGTTTATATTATAATAATATAAAAATAACTATATAGCCCGTATATATATTCTTTAATTAACTTAAGTAAGGGGTTTTACTTATTATTGAAAAGAAATAAATTAACTTAAACGTATTTCTTTATAAATAAAAGGTTAAATATAAATAGCTAAAACGTTATTTATTATAATAAGAATCTATATATACTCCGGATTACGTAAAAAAAGAATACGGAAAATAACTTAAGTATTTATAATATATATTAATTAATTAATTAATTAATATTACGGATTTAATTAATTTAATTCCGGCGTTCTTTAATAATCGGTTATTAAGTTTTATTAATAACCGTAAAAGCCTAATATTTATAACGTTAAAATGAAAAACTAATATTTTTTAAATTTTTACTTTTATCTTAAAAAATAAAAAACTTTTATAGCCGTTTAAAAAAATAACAATTTATCCCTATACTTTTTTTAAGAAAACTTATAATATTACGATTCAATCCTTTTAAGGGTTACTTTTAAATCTATTATTCTTTCGTCTTTTTACGGGTCGGCCCTATATTATTCCCTAAATAACACCTTTAAGTACTTTCACCGGTACGTATACTATTATTACCTTATTATAATATATATAATCCGCCGTTAATTAAAAGAAGAAAACTTTTAACGATACCGTTATTTAAAAGTAATATATTTTTACTTAATAAATATATTATATTTAGAGACTTTAATCTTTATTATAATATATAGAATCAGGAGAACCGTATAATTAATTACTTCCTTAACCGGTACGGTATAAGACGGGATTTAATTATGGTCTTTTTATACCGGCCGGTATAATATAGAGGTCTTTCCGTTCCTGTACCGTACTTATCCTGACGGTATAAGAACGGGAAATGCTAAGAAACCGGTATTTATTATTAATATATTAATAAGTACGATTCAATTAATTATTTAGTACTTATAAGTTAAGTATTATTATTCAATAATTTAAGGTTATACCGTATTTATTATTATGCTTATTAATATACTTATTAATATCTATATTATTATACTTATTATTATACTTATTATTATACTTATTATTATACTTATTATTATACTTACTATTATACTTATTATTATACTTATTATTATACTTATTATTATACTTATTATTATACTTATTATTATACTTATTATTATACTTATTATTATGTTCCTTTCGAATTATAATATAACGTTAATAAAAAAGCCGTTTTATATTACCGCGTATTAATTATTATATTTATTATTATGCTTATTTTAATCGTAATTCAATATTATTTAAGAAGCCGCCCTTCTTATAACTTAACTACTTATATTTAAGTTAATGATAATTAATTCTTCAATTAGGATAACTATTAAATAAATAAAATATTAAATACTTTTAATAATAACTTAATATATCCTTCAGTTAAAATATTAAACTTATTAATTATTAAATTCAAATATATTCTTAATTAACTATAAATCCTTTTATATAATAATAATGCGTTTTATATAAATATTAATTAAATTAATTACTTTTACTCCGGGAAGCGGGACGGGACATATCTTATGGGATAGGGATGGGATAAAGACGGGATAGGGATGGGACGGGATAAGGTGAATAGAATCCCATCCCGTATTAATACGGGATGGGACGGGATGGGATCGGGATATGCCAAGATCCCGCCAAGACGCGGGGTAATAAGGGTAGAGGTAAGGGTGGTGGTAAGGGTAGAGGTAAGGGTGAGAGTGAGGGTAAGGTTACTAAGGGTGATGAGGGTGGTGAGGGTGGTGAGGGTGGTGAGGGTGGTGAGGGTGGTGAGGGTGGTAAGGGTGGTGAGGGTAATAAGGGTGGTGAGGGTGGTAGTAAGGGTGCAGGTGAGGGTGAGAGTGAGGGTGAGAGGGTAAGGGTGCAAATGAGGGTGAAAAAAGGGGGATTATCACAAAGATCATCAGAAATGTGGCCCGGAAAGCCGGAAAACGATAATCCGGTTATCGATTAGCTTATCGATAAACCATCAAAAATTATTTATAATGATCTTTGTGATAATCCCCCTTTTTCACCCTCATTTGCACCCTTACCCTCTCACCCTCACCCCCACCCTCACCCCTACCTTCACCACCCTTACCACCCTTACCACCCTCACCACCCTCATCACCCTCACCACACCCAACACCCTTATCACCCTCACCACTCTCACCACCCTCATCACCCTCACCACCCTTACCTACACCTTATTACCACCCTCACCTGCATTACCACCTGCACCCTTACCTGCACCCCTTTTCACCCTTTTAGCCCCTTTTCACCCTTTCAGCCCCTTATCTAATCCGCCACCGGTATCTTGGCATTTCCCGGTCCCATACCGCCGGGATAGGTAAAGTACGGGAACAGGATAGACTTCTATACCGTATTAACCGGTATAGGAAGATTATAATTAAATCCCGTCCGGTACCATACCGGTTAAGGGAGTATTTATATTAGCTTATATATAATAAGGAAAACATATTTTTTACCTTAATTTATAGTAAGTATTATTATATTAATCGATCTTAAAATTAATACTTTCTATATTAATTTCCCGCCTTTATATTATTATTTTATAAATAAAAAACGCGTAATTTAATGAAATAAAATAATTTATATTAAAAGCCGGGAATTCTTTAATCTTAAGGATTTTAGTTAAGTAATATTGCTTAATCCTACGTATTAATAAAATAATTACAATTTTAATAAGTAAAACTAAAATCCATTAATAAACGGTATTATTATTAAGGAAGTATATAATTTAATTACTTTTAGCTTTAATAATTCTATACTTAAGGGTTTTAAACGGATTATTTTTATTATAAATAAATTAACGATACTACCGAAAAACTCTTTTATATAATAAATAATAAATATAGAATTCTTATAAAGAAAATAAGGATAATAATTGATATAAAATATTATAAATAAATTTATTTTTATAAAATTCTTATTAATGCTTCAGATTTTCGTTTAAAAGGTAAATAAGCGATTAAATTTTATAGCGTTTTTTTTTAAAATAATTTAATACTTTTAATAAATTTAAAGATTATTATAATTAATTTTAATACTAAATTTTAATAAAATAAATTCTTAATATTACGCTTTATTCTTATATTAATTTTGCTAACTTAATATTTAAGTTATTCTTTATTTTTAATTAATTAATTAATTCTAACTTATAATATATAGATTATAATTTAAATTTTAAATGTAAAATATTTATACTTAAGTATTTAAATTAACTATATACCCTTTTATATTAATATTATTTTCTTTATATATATAATATAAAAAGAAATATTGAATTCTTAATATTACTTAAATTATAAAAAACAGAATAATAAGGTTTTTACGTTAAAATTTATAAATAAAGAATTATTCCGCGGCTTCTTATAATATTTTATCCCTTAAGATTAAAATTTAAACGCCTTTTTCTTTATTATTTCCTGAATAATTTCTTTTATAAACTATATAAATTATATTTTTAATATTAATAAATTTAAGGTTTTTTAATATTAACGGATCTTATGTAATATGCGATTTATTTTTAATCAATATTCCAATTTTTTTACTTTAAGGTATACTTATACGTTTTTTTAAACTTACGGATAATACGTTACTTTAATATTATCTTTTAAGGGAATTTTCTTATAATCCCTTAATAAACTTTTTAATTTTTTATCTTAAAAGTCTTATTTTTATAAGCTTACGTTTTAAAGGGTATAATTAAAATAAGGCTATATAAATTCGAAAATAATTATTATAAGTTTATTAAATTATTAAAGTAAAAAATTCAGAATTATATTAATTAAAATTAAATTAATAAATTAATATTAAAGTTTACGTAAAACTATTTTATAATAATAATTTACTTTAATCCCCTTTTATTTCCCTTACGTATAAAGTTAATACGTTCTTAAAATTTATTAAATAAAGAAAAATATAAAACTTAATTTTAAAAGATTTCCTAGAAAAATAAAATAAAAGATTAATATTTTTTAATAATTAGATAGATCTTTATTAACTATTATTATCCTTAACATATAAATATTATTAAATGCCTTTTTAATAAATAAATGAATTTTAATCTTATTAATTTTTAAAATATTTATTTATTTATTTCTTATTTAAACTTTATAAAATACTTATTATATCTTTTAATATATTTAATAATATTGCTTTAATATTTATAAATCCTTTTATAATTAATAAGTAAAAACCGGTATTAAAGCGAATAAATTAATACTATATTTATAAAAAAACGATTTAAAAAGATTTCTTTATATAATAATAAACTATTCCTTAAGTTATACCATATCTTAATAAATAAATTTTTTAAGGGGCCGAAAAGAGATTATTAGCTTAATAAAGCTTTAAAGAATGTATATTGCGTTAAGGAGTTTTAAAAGGTACTTATATATAATTTATAAAAAATATAATAAAAAGCTATAAATACTTTAAAAAGGATAAAACGTTAAGAATTAAATATTATTTAATAAATAAAGCTTATAGGAAGATAAATAAAGGAAGAAATTTAAAATAACTTTTAATTGAGATTAATATAATTAAATAAGTATTTTATTTTCCTTTTAATTCCGATAAATATAAAAATAATTATAAATATATAATTAATATATATTTTAATATTTAGTTAATTAGTGAGTTAAGCTTTTACTTAATAATAGAGTCTTAATGTGGAGTAATTTTATAAAGTAATTACGGCGATAAGTAATTAAAATAGACTTACCTTTTATTATCGTAAATAATAATAAAACTTATTATTTATTTTATTATTTTAACTTTAATATATTAATATTCTCCGTAACAATTATAAAGAATTATATTATAAAATGCTTAAAGGAAATCGTTAACTTAACTTACTTAAATATCTCCCGGATAATAAAATTAAAATCTTATTAATAATAGATTATTAACTTATTAATAATAAATAACTATATATAAGGATTATAACTTATTAAATTAACCTTAATTAAGATTATTATAATATTTTAATCGGCTTTAAATACGTTAAAAATACTTATAATAATAAATAGCTTGCGTCCGTTATAAATAAAATAATTATAAAACATAACTTAAAGGATCGTATTATAGCCGTTACGATTAATAATATAAATGATAATAATACTATAATAATTTTTTACGTTAAGAGGTTAATTTACGGTAAAAAACTCTTATAAACGTTATTAAAAGAGAAATATCGGTATTAAAATAAACTTTAATATAATATAAAATAAAGCATTTATTATACTTAATATATATTATTTAACTTTTACTTAAAGCCTTTTTAATTTACTTTAAAGTTAATCCTTAAAATATTAATATTAATATCGATAAGATTATCAACTTAAAGTTAAGGAAATAATAAATAAAGGCATGAATATTCTTAAAATATTAATAAAAGTAAAATCGATTTATAAAAATTATTATATTAATTTAACATAATTTAAATTCAGAAAACGGTAATATATATAAATATAAGTAATAAACGTAAAAAAGCTTTTATTTAAATTTAATAAAGAAAACTGAATACTTAAATATCTATAGTACCCTTAATAAAAACTATAAGCAAAAAGTATAATAAAATATTATTGAAGCTTTTCTAAGACGTAAATACTTATTAAGATTTATCCTTCTATATAATAATTCGCGTTTTATTATTCCGTAAAAATATTAATTAATTCTTTAAAGAAAATAAAAAGATTAATCAAGTTTTAAAGCTTATTAAGTTAAAATAAAGTTATATAAAAAATTTAATAAAGCTTACTTAACTATTTTATTAAGTTATTAAATTAATAAGTATTATTAAAACGTTAATAATTTATTCAATTTTTAACGTTTTTAATAAGCTCTTTAATTATATTAAAAAATAAAAAAATCGTTTATACCGTAAATAAGTTTACTAGAAGGAAAAGCTTATATAAAGTTTAAAAAACACATATATTAAAATATTTAAATACTATAGTAAAACGTAAAACTCTATTAATAACCTATATAAATAAGTAATACTCTTATACCCTTTAAGTACCGATAAAATCTTTAAGATTAATAATTAATATATTAAGTAAAATAAAACATTTTAAACTAATATTTATTAAAACGCGTTTCGGGAAACTTTTAATACGTATTAAATAACCCTTAAGGGGCGAGCGCGGCGAAATGGCATTTTTGCGTATAAAAGATAAACTATAGAATAATTAAATATTTCAAAAATAAGGGATAATTTCATTAAGAGCCTTTAAACCTTATTTAATAAATTATAAGTTTAAAATAAATAAAGTAGTGATAAATATCCGATAATTCATTAATACCTATAATTAACTTTAAATAAACTTAATTATTATATAAGGCTAATAAAAAAAAAGGTTATAAGGATTTAATATTAAAAAATTAAAATTAAGATTAAATAAAGTTAATCCGAAAAGTTATATAATAAAGTACTTAAGGCGAAGTTCCAGCGTTAAGAGAATTAAAGTTATATAATTAAGGCTATATTCCTTTAATTAAGCTTAATATTATTATTAAATTTTACCGCGGACTATAACGTTAAAAAGTAAAGGATTTTTAACGAAGATAATAAATTAAAGATTTAAGGTAATTATTAATTTTAATCGGGTTAATATAAAGATTTAATTGTAATATTAAGGTAAATAATTACGGGGGAGAGGTTTTTATTTAAATCGGGTTAATATCTAGGGTAAGTTAGGGTTAAATTAGTTAATTAAGATTTCCTTTTTTTTAAAAATTAAATCGATAAGTTTAAAATAAGTATAAATATTAAAATAACTATAGCTTAACCACTAACATTATAGAACGCCGAAATTAACTTAAAAGTAGCTAAACTCGTATATAGACAAATCAATCAATCAATTAAAGAACCCTTAATTTTAATTTATTATTTAATTAAAATTTAAGTAAATAGTCCCGTATAATAAAAGATTTAAACTTATTTTTAAAGAAAAATAATATATATTAAACGACCCTATTAACAATAAACTAAATAAATATATAGTATACGGTAAATTTAGGTTAATCTTTATAATATTTAAGTTATTAATTTATAATAACGCCGTTTTAAGATTATAAAAATAAAATTTTAACTAAACAAAAGTAATTTTTTTATAAGTTATTAATTTTATTACGAATAACCCGGGATTTTCTTTATAATATCTCTACCGGGGTTAACTATAAGTATCAATTTTTTATTATTAAGTAATATTATAATCATTAAGAATACCTTTATTTTATAACTTTTCGGGCGAAAATATTAATTTATTACTATAAATAAAAAGAAAATTAATTAAGCTAAATATATAAAAATCTAAAAATTAATAACGAGGAGTTGAAGGATTAAAAAATAAGGATTAAAAGAAACGAAAATATAATATTAATATAATAATAACGTATATTAATAACGAAGATAATAATAATAATATTAACGATAATAATAATAACTTAAAAGACTTAAAAGTCTTTTATAAGTATATAGGAAGACCTTTTAACGTAAATTAAAACTAATTAATAATTAAATTAATTTATGACCTTATAAATTAATAAACGGATAACTATTTAAATAAATTTTAAAAACTTAACTTTTTTAATAGTTAAAACGTTATATACCTTTAAGTTTAAGGATGAAATAAAAAAGATTATTATTATTATTATTATTAGGTTTCTTTAACTATAATTAATATTAACGAAGGTAAATAAAGTATTTTAATTAATCCAAAGCTTAATAATAATACTTATAATAAAATACGTAAATATTATTTAAATATATAAAGGTAAATTAATTATAATTTTAATAATATAATTATACCTTTTTAAGACCTTTATAATTATCTTCATATTAATCGTTATAATTATATCCCTTAATAATAACAATATTTATTTCATCCGTTACCGGTATCTTAATATTTTTCGGTACCGTACCGTCCTATACCGTTTACCACCGGTACGGGATAAGGATACCATTTCCTTTTCCCGTACCGGTCCCGTACCTATACCGTATCTTTCCCGCGGTATTAATCCCGTACCGGTTGGGGGAGTATAATCAATTATACTGAATTAAAGGAGTTATTAATAATTATTATAACGTTTAATTTTTTACTATTTAAACCTTAAGGTATTATAACGTAAAAGAACCGGGGATTTAAGATAATATTATATTTAAAGTTTAATATAGAGGGTTTATTAACAATAATATAGATGCCTTAAGAAGACTAAAAATATAACTTAAGTTACATACTAATATAAATAACCTTAAATTAATCGGTTAATACGATATTATTAATATTAAAAAAAAAGGGCGTAAAAAAAGATTAAGGAAATTAAAATATGTTTAAAGGTAAAAAAGGCGGTAATATAATTTATAGAGCTTCCCCGGTTAAATAATAAAGATTAAATTAACCTTTTTATAAAGTAAATAATAAGAGTATTAAATAAAATAATTAATATAATAATGCCGATAATAAAACCGTCTTGAAAGTTTAAAACGTATTAAATAAAATGTAAAATATAAAACTTAAAAAACGCTTATATAATTAAAGGAAACTTAAATAAAGAAAGAAAGGATTATTAAAAAGGTTAAATAAATACATTTCCGGTTAATAATTTATGATTCAACCGTTTTTTCCTATAAGTATAAAAGTCAATAAAATATAGTGAGAAATAAAGTAAGAAGCTTAAGTTTATCTTTAAATTCCCGCCTTTTAAAAGGCCTAATAATATGATAATTAATACCTTTAACGGTAAAATTAAGGCCCTTAAAAGGGCTTTCTTTCCTCCTTTATTAAATATAAACTTAACGGATACTAAAAAAATTATATATTTTAATCCGGTAACTATAAATAAAAAAAATAATACTAAAAATAATAATTAAAACGATTAATAAATTCAAGGACAAAGACTTTAAATTAAATAAAATTTTAAATAAATTCTTATTAATAATAATATTATTTTTTAAGAAAATCTTAATTTATTTATTTCAAGTTTATTATAAGGTTAATTATTCTTATTATAAGTTTAAAGAAGCCAAAATAATTATCCTTAAGAAATTAATTAAACGGGATTTTTTAAAAATAAAAACTTATAAGCCTATCGTATTCTTTTATATATTAAAAAAAGCTTTAAAAATAAAATTTATAAAAACCTTTTATAATAATACGGAAAAATACGGGCTTTTCTTAAACCAATAAATAAACATAAAGAGAAAAAGGTTAATAAACAGATCATTTTAAAAGGCTCTATTAATAACGTATATACGGTATAAAATTATAAAAAGAAATATGTAATAAGGTTTTTTTAATATTATTAAAGTTTTCAATAAAATAAATTACTTAAGATTACTATATAATTCATAAATTAAAAGCATATTATCTTTGTTTATAAATTAAATAAAAAGCTTTTTAAGTAATCGGGCAATATAACTTAATTTAAAACAAAAAATCAGCCCAATAAAGCCAGCTATAACTATTTATTTCTCCTGTTTTATTCTTTTTCTCTAATAATCCGTTAATCGAAAAATTAATAAAGTTAATATAAAAGGTTTTATCGATAATATCCACCTTTTAGCCTATAGTACGTTAACTCGTATAAATTGCTTAGAGTTAAAATAGGTTTACGAGGTTTATTTACGGTAAAGAAGGACGTATAATACCTAATTTACGTTATATAAGAAAAAGTTTATTTATATAATTAAGAGTTTAAAGTTATATAATATAATAACTATAATCAATTTCAGTAAAATTGTGGCGTACTCAGTATAAAGGGTAAGTAATAAGTAATATATATAATTGTTAAGTAGGTAGCTAGCTATGTGGGTGTTATAAATATAAAGGTGCGTACGCAAAGCAAGCGGAATAAGGTAGACCCGCTCCAGGTGCCAAGGATTAGCTCTGCTGAGATCCTAATAAAAATTATAATAAAACCGGAAGTTAATATTAAAGTTTTTAACTTTTAAATTAACGGAAAATTAAATTAAAGGGATCATATAAAAAAAGTTGAAAAGAAAATAACCTTATAAGAAAAGAACCTTATTTAACTTATAATATTAACGTAAAAAGTTACCTTATAAAAGGTTAAACGGTTTATTAAATAATAACAAAGCCCGTTATAACGTATACGGTAACTATTTAATATATATTTAAAAGTATTTTTGAATATAAAAAAAAGGTTATTTAATAATTATAAAAAGTCTAGAATTAATACTTAACAATACTTAATAACGTTTATAAAGCAACCTTTATCCGGGTATTAAAGTCCAAAGTCTTTATACCGTTAATTAAGCTACCCTTTTATTCTTTCATAATTAATAAACCTTTATAACTTATATATAACTTTAATAATCTGCGTAATATAAGTAAATTACTAATTGCATTATTATTATTTATGAATCTATTGTTTACTTTATTGTTATTAATAGTTTATAATAATAAGTCTCGCTTTGAAAGCAATATAAAATACCGTTTATTTAACGGATTTATACGTAAGGCACTCCTTATACCGGACCCTTTAAAGTTTTATAACCTCCGTATTAATAATAATAGCCTTACCTTTAAGTTTAACGATAAGACCAGGCTTTTACTATAAAACGAAAACATCGATATATTAAATAAATAATTAAGCTTACCTTTATAATTAAAAGGGTAAAATATAGTCTTTCCGTAATTTTAGAACTATTAATATGGTTATTAAATCTTTGGAATAAGTATAGAGTAAATGTTTAATAATTAATATTATTATTTTTTTAATTAAGGATTTATTAATAAAACTTTTTCTCGGCATATAAATACTCTAAGTAGACACGAGCAGATTAAACGAATTGAGCTTATGTCTACCCTGGCTGGTCCTCTGAGTACTCGCGAATATCCGGTTTACTTATAAGTTTCCCAATTGCTCGTAAGTTTTTTTTACTTAACATTTTTTTAATTGAATTTACCCCTTTGATTCCCCCGCTTAAGGATAAATTACTAGCTCCCAGGGTAACTTTTAGCTAAAATACCTGAATCTGTAGTTCATCTTAAAAAACGTTGAATATTATGGCTTATAGGGGGTAACTGTAATACCTGCTGCCAAGAAAGCTTAAATAAAAAAATTATAATAAATAAAAGCCGTTATTTTACCGTTTTAAATATTTTTAATTTTTACTTTTTTCTACCCGCTTAGGACCGCTTAAAGCGTTTATAAGTTTGCTGATTTATTTATAGGCAGCTCCTAAGCGATTTAAGTAAATAAATTACCTTTCTTTTATTTGCTCGATCTAAGTAGGTCGCAGATTTGCAGGTATTCCAATAAAATTTAAAATGATAAATAAATCATATAACGGGGATATTAATTAATGGATCTAAGGTTTTAAAAGGGTGTATAGAGTAACTCTTTTACAGATATATATTAATAGATAAATATCCGAAACTCAACCAGTTTTTAATATAGAGATAAAATAAAAAAATTAATATAAAACTTTGATTTATAAACTTAAAAAAAACTTCTTTGTATTTTTTACGAGGTTATAAAGCTTCTTAATAAATTAAAAATTCTAAATTCTAAATTCTAAATTCTAGATTATAAAATATAAAATATAAAATCAAGGATAAAAGATAAAAATGAAAAAAACTATTTATTCTTCTTAGAAATTTCGAGAATAAAATATTAAGGCTTAAAAATAACGTTATATTAAGAAACTTTATTCTTATTAATATACATATTCATAATAAATATACGCGTTATAATTCGGAACCGATAAGTTAACGAACTTAACCCATTTTTCTTATTATTAAAAGGTTCTTTTCCCTACTTTCTTTTCTGCTTAATAATGAACTTATAAATAAAATAACATATGTAGATTAAGAGTTATTATAACTTAATAAGCAATAACTAAATATACTAATTTAATAAGTATAATACATATAAATATTAAGTTATATAAGTAAAATAAGGGTAAAATATAAATATATATTAAGTATATATAAAGTACCAAGTATCTATTTACCACTTTAAGCCTTAATACCCATAAAGTTCTTATTAATAACCTTTATATATAATAAATATATTAAGAAAGGTAAACATTTATATATAAACGGCAAGGTTAATAACCTTATAAGTAAAAGCGGCTTTAAGATTAAAGGATAAGTATATTTAGAGCTAAGGAAGATTAAAAAGTGGAAATAATAAGTTATAACCGCGTATTAAAGGGGTATAGTAAAGGCATTATTTTAAAAATCGAAAAGTTATAAGCGCATAAATATTATAAATAACCCGGGATTACTCCGGGAAGCGGGACGGGATATATCCCATAAGATAGGGACGGGATAGGGACGGGATAGGGATAAGACGGGATGGGATAAGTAAATTAAAAAACCATCCTATCCCGTCCCGCTTCCCGGAGTACCCGGGATATTATCAAAGATTTAAGAGGTTTTTAAGAACTAAATCCCTTAACTTTAGAATCCCCGGGTTTAACCGGGTAAGTATCCGCTGAAAGTTTATAGCTTACTTAAGCCGGTCGAATTTATAAGTTAATTTATAATAATAGTAGATTAGGTTTATATTATGCATTAAAGAGTATATAATAGAAAAATAGGTTTAATAAACATGATAAGTAGGTATTTAACTATATATACGTAATATAAGTAGATAAATAAAGCACCGGGCGTCCGCTATATCCATTTATATATTAATAACTATAAGAATCTTGGTATACGTATAAAATATATAATAAATATATTATAGAAAAAAGGATTATAACGCCCTTAGAATAATAATAAGGTTAAAGAGTTTATAAAGGAAAACGGTTCCGGGGTTAAAAACTTTAGAGTTAACCCTAACCCTTACTATTTTTAATTTTAACCGTTAATTTTTAAGTATTGAATAATAACGAAAAACTTTTATTATAAGTATTATAAATATATTTAATTAATAATATACTTTTAAAATAAAAAAACATTGAGTATAACTCCCCGGCCTTATTATATTAAAAAAGAATACCGCCTGAAATATAACTGAAAAAGTTAGTTTTAAAATTTACTTCTTTATTAAGTTTATAATAAATTAAAACTGGGACTAAAATGAAAACTTCTTAAAGAATTCTATAAGCCTCTTAATACTTTAAGGATTATATAAATAAGATTTCCTTTTTTATAAGTTTTAAAAAGTTTTTTTATTTTAAAGAATTAAAGAATAAATCTTTAAAGAGCTTTAAGGTTAATAAAAACCGGTTAATTTTTAATCTTATTTGTTTTATTAAAATTTACTTTAAGCCCGTTAATAAAAAGAATAAGCCTTAAAGATTTAATTTATTAAACTTTAAAATTATATTTCCGGATATTTATTTATAAACCGGGATTACGTAAACATTTAAATATTAAATATGTATATTAAGTATACTTCTTTTTAATAGTATTATAGATAATAATATTATTTAAGTAAACTTAAATAAAGATTTTTCAATAATTAAATAAAATTTTTGGATATGTTATTAATATAAGGCGGGGTTATTAATTAAATTAAAAGTAATAATTCTATACTTAAAATTATTTAATAAAATAATAGATACTATAAATTTTTTTAATCTCTGGATATATACGGAGCTTATTAAAGCCTATAATAATATCTAAACGGGTAATTTATCTATAACCAATAACTTAATAAATCCTTTCTTTTAATTTTTAATAATATATTTTTTTAATTTTTAAAACTTATAATTTAAAAGCGGATAAATATAATTTTAAAGGAAATCTATTTACAACATAAGTTAATTTTAATAATTATAATCCCGGTATAAAGGTAACTTTTCTATTATTATATAATTAAAGATATTTTTAAAATTATAATATTCCGTTAAAAGTTTAGTTATAATTTTATTTATAAAAGTTATTTTTTCTATAAAATTATTTTTATAAATTATTATAATTAAGATTTTAATTAAAGTTTTTTTAAAGAGATTTAAATATTTCTTTAGATTTATTAACAAAATATAAGAATTCTTAATTTTTTTTTTAAGTTTTTATAATAATATAAAAAGGCACTATATTAATAAGTTTAATTTAAAAAAGTTTCTTTTTTTTTTTAATCAATTTTAATAAAGGAAAATTCTTTTATAATTTTCTCTTTTTTTCTTAAGGTTTAAGTAACTTTAATTTTCTATTTTTAAGAAGTATATTTAAAACTTAATAAATTAAAATCATAATTTAAAAATTTTTTAAACTAAGTTTTACGTTTTAACAATAAGTCTTTTTATAATTTTATTAATTAAATGAAAAAGATTTTTTATTAATTATAAAGTATATACTTATATAATCTTATTTTATTTGAGGGTTTTTAAGGATTATTGTTATATAATTTAAATTAAATAATAAATATAAATTTTTAAATTTTTAAATAACATTTAGAATTATTAAAGGGTAAATTATATAAATAATAGATTACAATCATTTGGTTTTATAGTTTCAAACAAGCTTGAATTCAAATAAATTTTATAAATTTTATAAATTTTAAATGTAATTTATCTATATAAAATGATATTTGATGATATTTGAATTAATCAAAAATTATAAAAAGAATATTAATTTCCGTAATTTATAAATTCATTAATGATTTAAAGTTTTTTTTTTTTAATATTAAAGTGGTTTTTAATATCATTAATATATTTGATCATTAAAATTTAAAAATAATATACGTCTTTATCCTTTATAATAACTTTTATAAAATTAATTTTTCATTAATTCGTTTAAATTTTCCGATAAAACATTTTTTAAAATAAAAAAGATTGAAATAATAAAGTTTTAAATAAATGCTTTATTATAAACTTGGATAAAATAATAAGTTTACATTAAATGTTCTTAGGAATTATTATAATTACGTTAACATTAAAAGTAATTAACTTAAAAATAGTTCTTTTAATAAATAACATATTTAACGTTTTTAACGGAAATATTTATTAATTTTATAAAAATAGGAATAAGTGATTAAAAATTAAGTTTTTCAAAATTTCTTATTTTATTAATAAGTTTAAAGAAAAAATGAAAGTTTTTATAACTTTTTTTAAATTTTTTTATTAAAGCTTTATTAAGTTCAAAGGTTTTTTATTAATAATAATATTTTAACCGTTAAAAACGGTTTATTCTTTTTAAGTTCATCTATGTTTTTTTTAAATCGTTTTAATTATAGATCCTTGAAAAGCAGATTTTTATAAAATTAAGTGAAAAATGGGATAAATAATTCACGAATTATGATTTATAAGTTCCTTTTAAAATTTACGTATTTGAACACTTTAATTAAGCGGATAAAAATAAAACAGAATATTATACATTCATTTTTATTAAGTGTTCTTAAAATTTAAATAATATTAATTTAATTCGTTTAATTATTGTTTTGAAAAGTTTGAATTAAAAAGTTTAAAAAGTTAATGAAATATTTCCATTATATTCCTTTTTTAAATAATTAAAAGCTTTCAATTTACTAATATTAAAAATAGTTAACTTAAGTTTATATAAGTAAATACTAATTTTTATAAATTTAAAGTTTAATAATAATATAATATTTGAAGAAATAATATTAATTTAAATTTTTTCCCGTAAAAGACTCTAGGTTATTAATCTTAATAAACTTAAGCTTTTAAGAAAAGGTTAAAAATATTATAAATTAATAAAAAAAAGGATTAAATTATTCCGTTAAAGACTTTTAAACTTAATAATAAAATTTACGTTCCGGTTTAAAAGCTTTTAAGTTTTAAAACGATTTATAATTTTTAAAAATAAAGAATTTAAGAAGTGTTATCATTATAAATAAAGAATTTAATTAACTTTTAATTATAAATTTTTTTTTGATATCGGTTAATTTTATTTAAAGGATTTATATTTTATTACCTTTTTATAATTTTATTTATTAATATTACGTTCTTAATATAAAAAGTTTAATTATTTTAAGAATTCCTTAAATTTCTTAAAGTATATAAATTAATAAAAAAAAATTTAAATTTTTATAAAATAAATAATATATTTAGTTAATTCCATTAGAATAATACCCTATAATTAATAATAAAATTAAAAAATAAAATATTTTTTATATTTTCTATAATAATTATAGGAAACCGGGTACCCGGTTATTAAATAAATTATTGGATTTTAATTTTTTTTATTTAATTAAGAAAAGGTTTTGTTTTTAATAAATTATTTTAATTAATTTAAGACCGTATAAAAACCGCTTTATAAATTATATTTAAAACTTATAAAAACCTTTAATCAAGGAAATTATTAAGGTTTATTATTTATATTTATAATAGATAAAATAAAAATAAAAAATAAGTTAGAATAAAAATAAAATAGGAATAAATAAACAAAAAGTAAGGGAAAGGGAAAAGGATAAATTTATTAACTTTTTGTTAAACGGTTTTATATTATAAAAGCAATATTATAAAGTAAAATAATAAAATTTATATTATTATAAAAGTAATTTTATTCCTTTATATTATAAAGTATTCCTTAAAACATTTTCCTTCCGGGTATTAAGTATTTTTATTTATAAATTTATAAATTAATATATAAGTACTTTAAATATAAATAAGTAAATTAAATAAATTAAGCTTATATTTTTTTTATTGAGTTTCTAAGCGGTTATAAATATTTAACTTATTTATAAGTTTCTGGGATTCTCGGGAGTTTTATTTTTTTTTTAACTTAAGGATTTTTTAATTAAGTTACCCCTTTTAACTTACCCCCTTAAGGATAAATTATTAACTATTAAAGTAACTTTTAATTAAAAAAACCAAATCTGTAATTAATTTTAAAAAACGTTAAATATTAAGGTTTATAGGCGGGTAACGGTAAAACCCGCTACCAAGAAAGTTTAAATAAAAAAATTATAAAAAATAAAACCCGTTATTTTACCGTTCTACACGTTTTTATTTTAAACTTTTTCAAAGTTTCGACGAACAAGGGGACCCCAGAGGTCCAAAGCGATGTTTATACGTATAGTTCTCGTAATAATAAAGAAAGTATATTAAGTGCAATAAATAGAAATAGCGTAATGGTAAAGAATAAGGTAATAAACGGGTAAGTAACTTATATTAATAGAAACGGCGATAACGCGTACGGATAATATAATATTAATAAGCTAAATAACGCTTAAAATAAATAAGGGAATTAAGGTTAATAAAATACGTATATTAAAACGCGTAAAACGCATAATAATAATACGGAAATAATAAGTAAATAAAAGGGTAAAAAGGCCGGTATAGTATGAATAATAAGGGGTATACACGGGGAAAGAAACAGGAAAACCGCGGTAAAAGTATTATTAAAAATATATAAAAAGGAAATAAGGTTAATAAGGAAAATAAGACCTTAAAGGATTAAAAATAAAAGGCGGAGACGGTACGTCGCCCGGTAAGTAAGGGTGAAACGGCAATAAGGGAGGCAATAAAGGCTTTAAAAGGACTCCTTATAATAAAATAAAAGCATATTACGTTAAAAACCTAATTAATATTACGGATTAAGTTAAAAAACGTAAGGGACTTTTATCTAAAAATAAAAGTAAAGTTAGGGGAAACGGAGCAGTTATAGGGCTTTTAAAGGGCGGTAATAAGGGCGTTAATAAAGGGCAAAGAAAATAGCTTAAAGTTAAATATATAAAATAAAAATATAAAAATAACGGCCCCTTAAACGAGAGAAAACTAGGTAATAAAGGTAATAAAAAAATACCCGCGGTAAAGAATAAAAAGGATAACGGAGAAAAAAGCGGCCGTATTAAAAAAAACGAAAATAATAATAATCCGTTTATTTAATAATAAGAAGAGGAATATAATTACGGAAATAAACCCGTTATAATTAATAAAAACTTTTAAAATAATAACGGAACCGTTAATAAAATAAATTATTATAATATATAAACTATAAAATAAGGATATCTTTTTTAATATAGCGTTTTTGCAAATAAAAGAAAGCTTAAAAAAATTTAAGGCTTAAATTAATAAGGAGAATATAAATCGGTTAAAAATTTTTTACTTTTTAATTTTTAATAATTAATAATTAATTAATAAATATTAATAAAACTTTACCGATGTATATAAACGGAGTCCCCGTATTAATTAAGGGTAATAATAAGAATATCTAAATAAGGGTACCTAGAAGGGGGTTATTTAAATATTTTGAATTTTCTCGATTTTAATATTTATTTAATAAATAAGTGGTAATTAAATATGTTCTGTAAATATATATAAATCCATAACCTATTACTTTCGTTATATATATATAATATAATAATAATAAAGGTCGGCTCTTTATAATATCTTTATAGTTTTTATTACCGTTAATTAAGGAAAAGGTATAATAAGTTATTTCCGATTAAATCGTATAACCAGACTGAATTCTTTAATATATATAGGTAGATAAAAGCCTTTTTAAAACCGTTAAAAAAGATATAAAAAAATAAAAGAGTAAAAGTAATAAAATAATAAGTAACAATAAAGTATAATTAAAAATAAGCCGCGACGATAGATGGCGATAAATAAAGGGACCCCAGAGGTCCAAAACGATGCGTATACGTATAGCTTTCGTAATAATAAAGGAAGTATATTAAGTACGATAAATGGAAGTAACGTAATAGTAAAGAATAAGGTAATAAACGGGTAAATAGCCTATATTAATAGAAACGGCGATAACGCGTACGGGTAATAAAATAATAATAAATTAAATAACGCTTAAAGTAAATAAAAGAATTAAGGTTAATAAAATACGTATATTAAAACGCGTAAAACGCATAAGAATAATATAAAGGTAATAAATAAATAAAAGGGTAAAAAGGCCGGTATAATATTAACGGTAAAGAATATAAATAAAAGGAAAAGGCAGGAAAACCGCGGTAAAAATATTATTAAAAATATATAAAAAGGAAATAAAGTTAATAAGGAGGATAAGACCTTAAGGGATTAAAAGTAAAAGGCAGAGATAATACGTTATCCGGTAAATAAAAGTAAAAGGACGGTAAAGAAAACGGTAAAAGCTTTAAAAAAACTCCTTATAATAAAGTAAAAGGATATTACGTTAAAGACTTAACCGATACTACGGTTTAAATTAAAAGGTATAAAGAACTTCTATATAAAGGTAAGGGTAAAACTAGGGGAAACGGAGTGGTTACCGGGCTCTTAAAGGGTAATAATAAGGGTATTAATAAAGGGTAAAGAAAACGGTTTAAAGTTAAGTATATAAAATGAAAGTATAAAAACGGCAGCTTTTTAATTAAGAAAGAATTAAACGATAAAAGTAATAAAAAGGATATTTACGGTAAAGAATAAAAGGATAATAAAGGAAAGGGCAGCCGTATTAAAGAAAATAAGAATAATAACGGTCCGCCTATTTAATAACGAGGAGAAAAACGCGGTTATAAAAGTAAACCCGTTATAGTTAATAAAAAGCCTTTTAAGGTAATAACGGAATTATAAATAAAATAAATTATTATAATATATAAACTATAAAGTAAGAATATTTTCCTTAATATAATATCTTTAAAAGTAAAAAAAAAGCTTAAAAAGATTTAAAACTTAAATTAATAAAAAAGAATATAAATTAATTAAGGTTTTAAGGTAATCGTTTACCATTACGGTAAATAAAATATACCTATTACGTTTTATAAAAGCTAAAAAAAAAACTATATTAAAAAATATTAAAAAAAAGAATATAGTTTTTTACTTAGGGCTTAAGATCGTTACTTATAGGCTTCCGCCGGTAATAAGGAAATTTAACTCCTTAAAATACGTAAAGAAGTATTCTATTATTATATTAAGCGTAACGTTAATAAAAACATATAATAACGTCTTAAATAAAAAGATCATTAAAAAGGGATCTTTTAAGATAACTTAATTATAAAATAAGGTAATAGATAATTATTAATATTTTAAGTATTAAAGTTATAAATATAATATTATAAAATACTTTAATATTATAAAATGTACGGTTTATATTAAAAATTACGATATCTATAAATATATAAAGTTAATAATTAAAAAAATTATAAAAGATACGTTTAAATACGTTACGTATAATAAGAAAGGATATTTAATATAAGATTCTAAATATATAATAAAAATTAAAAAGATTAAATATAAGGAAACCCGGATAACTATGAAAATCTAACGGTATAATATATATAAAATTAATTTAATAAGTTAATTAAAGGCAGCCTTAAAACGTAAGGTTAATTAATTAAATGATAAAGGATAAATAGCGGTAATAAATAAAATAAAAAAAAGGAAGCTTTTTGATTGATTGATTGATTGATTTATACTACGGATCTAGTTAAGTTAATTCCGGCGTTCCTTAATACGCGGCCTTTTAACCTTTTTAATAACCGCAAAAATCTGATACTTATAATATTAAAGTAAAAACCGGCGTTTATCAGGCTTTTACCCTTTATCCCTTAAAGTAAAAGATATTAATAACCGTTTAAAGAGTAATAATTTATTCGTATATTTCCTATATTTTAACTCCCTTAAGAAAATCCATAATATTACGACCGTATCCTTATAGGGATTATCTTTAAATTCGTTATTTTTCCGTTTTTTTCTATATTTATATTGCCTTAATTTTATATAACGTTTTTAAATATTTTTATTAATATTTATATATTTAATATATATTTTTCTTATAATATTATTGTTATTAATTCTTTTAAAGACTTTTAATAAGCGTTTATTATTATATCCTTATAATTATAAAAGATACTTTCCGGTTTATATAATTAACGTAACTGGTTTCCGCTTCTTTTTTTTTTTCTTTAACCGGTAACGGGCCTTTTCCGTAAAATCTTTAATAACCTTATTTATCTTTATAGTAAAATTAAACTATAATAATAATCCGGTAAATATTATAAACTTAACGGCTATTTAAATACCTTATTTTATAAATAATATTTAACGGTAATTATAAGTATTAAATTTTATAATAAGTCTTAATTTAACCTTTATAAATAAAAAATAAAAGATAAAGATATATATAACGTTTTACTTTCTTTATTTATATTTATATTCGGCGTTTATTTAATTTCCAGTATATATAATAAATAGGAAATAAATTAAACCGTTCTTATCCGTTTAAAGTTAAATTATTAATACGTTATTTCCTTAAGGTATAAAGTCTTTATGATTCCGTTAATACTTAATTTATTTTATCGTAATTTATAAGGTAATTATTATAATTTTTACTTTTTAAATCCCCTTAATCTCGGTTTTTTTTACGTTTAATAGGAGTTTATATATATTTAAACTGGCCTCCGGGATACCGGTAAAATTAACTTCTTTTTTAATTTATTTCTACTTTATCTTAATAAAAAGAAGGATAAATATCTTTAATTTATTCTTTTTAACTGATAGCTTATTAAGATTCTAACGGATCCACCTGTTTCCTATTATCGTAATTAAATATATATATTTCTTTAATTTTACTTAAATAATTATTTAATTTAACGAGACTTTAATTAACGGTATAAAGATTTTAAACTTTAATACCGGGATAAGGGTTACTTTATAAGTACCGTTAATTATTCTTAAATACCGGTTCTGGACTTTCTATAATATCTAGATAAACTCTTTCTTATATTTTAAAATACCCTTAAATATATATTAAATAATTATAATATATATTATAATTAACTTTATTACGGCTTAATAAATAGTCCGGGCCTTTTATAACGTAACTTTTTATATCAATATAATAAAATAAGTAAAGCCTTTTTTTTTTTATAAAGTTATTTTCTTTTAAACCTTTTTATATAATCCTTTTAATTAAGTTTTTTATTTACTTAAAGGTTAAAGACTTTAATATTAATATCCGGCTTTACCGTAATTTTACTTAAGTTTATTATAACTATTATATTATATAGTTTTGGACTTTTAATTATATAAATAAGCTTATACTTATATAATATAAATTAAGCCCCGTAAGTTCTTATTTACTGAAAACAGACTTTATAAGTTTATTTTAATTTTAAATAATTTATATATATAAAAATATTATAAATTAAAAAATAAATATTATTAATAAAGTTTTTAATTTAAACTTTTTATTTTAATTTAATAAGCTTTTTAATTAATAAACCGTTAAAAAATAAAAATAATATAAAAGAAATAAACGATCTTTAAGGAATCCTTATTATAGCGGGCTTTATCGGACTTATTTTTTATCCTAGGTTAATTAACGTAATTCGGTTACTTAAGAAATTCTTTATTTATTTAATTAAGAAGGATAATATTTTTTTTTTTTTTTAAGTTATATAATAATTTTTAATAATTTATTTTATTAAAAATATTTATAATATTAAGAAAAAGAAGATTTATAATATATTTTTTCCCGTAATTTTATATTATATATACGTTATTAATTAATCCTTTAAGGGCTATTTTTATTAATTAATTTTTTTATTTTTATTTATTAATCGGGGAGAAATCCGTAATTTTTTATATAATTATTAAGGATTTTTATTATTATTATTTTTAAGGCTTTCCTTAACGTATAAAGGAATATAATAAGTCTATAAGATTTTACCTTAAAGTAATCCGGCTTAATAAATTTCTTAAGGATAATTATCTTTATTTCCTTAAATTTACGTAAATAATAACCGATATTAAAATATATTTAAAAAGGTAAATAAAGATTTTCTTAAATAATAATATTATTATTAATAGGAATTTATTAAGGATTTTATTTAATCCTGGGATTTTAATTTTTTAATTTATTAATTGCTTTAATTATTATATTTTATATTACCACCTTATTTATTAATATAGGGTTAAAATATATAATATTATTAATATTATTTAAGTTAATTTTTAACGGAGGGGGGAAAAATATTCCTTTAAGGGCCTTAATTTTACCGTTAAAGATATTAATTAATATATTATCGGGTTTCTTAAAAGGTAAGAATTTAAAGATAAACTTTGGTTTCTTACTTTATTCTTTATTATACTTCGTTAACTTTTAAATATTATAAAGTAAAACTATTAAGTTATATACCGTAAATTAAAAGTATATTTACTTAATTTTTTAATAATTTCTTCTTTTTTTTTTAAACAGCTTTTAACCGGTTAAATATCTTTTAATTCTTATATTTAAAAGCCTATTTTATTAGCTTTTTCACTTTTATAATTACGATTATATATTCTTTATTTTAATAAATTTTAACTTTTAAGAAGGCTTTATTATTAAGATTATTTTAGCGATTATTTTATTTAGTACCTTTATTATTTACTTTATAAAGAGGTTAATCCGGTTTCTATTGTTTAATTAAAAGAAGTCCGTAAATTATATTACCGTTTTTTCCGCTTTTTTATAAACCTCCGTTATTTTAACCGTTTTCTACGCTTTATTTACCGGTAATAATAGGGTCTTATTAATAGTTTAATTTAAGGTTATTTATATCGGTATATAATTTAAGTTATATTTTAAATTTTTTTATAGCCTATATATTATATTTGCGTTAATAACCTTTTCCGTATTAAAGGTTAAATTAATTATTATTTTAAACATATAACTCTTTTATATAATAATTTTTTACAATATTAAAAATAAAAAATTAATTTAAGTAATAACTATTAATAAGTCATTTAATTTAATACAATTTATCGTATACCTTTCTTTATTTTATATATAATAATATAAATTAGAGTTTTTAAGTAATATATATTTATTTAAAGTAATTAAAATTTCTTTAAATAATAATATTATAAATAGTCTTTCCCTATTAATTAATAACGGGTTATATACGTTATAAATATTAAAATTATCCTTTAAGTTTCCTTTCCTTATAATATAGAGTATATAAAGGTTTTTATTATAATAAATAATATTTTAATTATTTACGTTAAGCCGTTTATTTATAAAGAAGTATATTTTAATTATTTTATCCCCCTTAAAAATTAAATAAAACCCTTTTTTTTAAGTTAATAAATAAATATATATATAGATTATACGGTAATTCCTATATTATTATAATATTAACCTTTTTAACTTCTTTAAACTTAAATATTAATATTATTACTTTAATTTTTTTATTATAAATATTATATTATATTATTCTTAAAAGCGTTAATATATTATATATTAATTTCTATAAAGGTTTTTTTATTTATATTTATTTAAGTTATAAATTTCTTATTAAAGTTAAGCGTTTTTTAACTTAATACCTTTTTAGTTATTATTAAAAACGTAAAACGGCCGGCCCTTAAAATTAAAATTATAAGGAGTTTCCTTTTCTTTATTTTATCCGTTACCGTTATTTATTTTTTATTATTTAATTAATTAAGCTTACGTTTTAAGATTGCTTTTAATTAACCCGTTAAATTAATTCCGTACGTATTATATCGTTAGATTTTTACGGTTATCCGGGTCTTTTTATATTTAATTTTTTTAACTTTTATTCTATATTTAAAATCTTATATTAAATATCCTTTTTATTATATATAATATATTTAAACGCGTTTTTTATAAGTTTTTTAATTATTAATTCTATATATTTATAAATATTATAACCCTTAATATAAACTATATATTTTATAATATTAAAATATTTTATAATAATTTATTTATAGCCTTAATATTTAAAATATTAATAAATATCCGCCGCTTTATTTTATAATTAAGTTATCTTAAGAAATCCCCTTTTAATAATCCCTTTATTTAAGATATTAATATATATTTTTATTAATATTACGCTTAATATAATAGTAAAATATCTTTTTATATATTTTAAGGAATTAAATCTTTTTATTATTAAAAGAAGTTTATAGTTAATAATCTTAAGCCTTAAATAAAAAAACCGTATTTTTCTTTTTTATATTCCTTAATATGGTTTTTTTTTCGGTTTTTATAAAACGTAATAAATATATTTTATTTATTATAACGGTAAATAATTACTTTAAAACTTTAATTAATTTATATTTTCTTTTACTAATTTAAGCTTTAAACTTTTTGAAGCTTTCTTTCGCCTTTAATAATTTTATATTAAAAGAAATATCTTTGCTTTATAATTTACGTATTATAATAATTTATTTTATTAATAATTTTATTATTATTTTAAAAGCTTTTATTAATTATAATAGGTTTACTTTTATAATTGTGTTTTTTTCTTTATTATTAAGTAAATAGACCGTTATTATTTTTATTTTCTTTAATATAATTATTTTCTCCTCCGTTATTTTTTTATTCTTTATTATAAATATCCTTTTTATTATCCTTATCGCCCAGCTTTTTCTTACTTAAGAAACTACCGTTTTTATACCTTTATTTCGTACCTTTAACCTTAAGCCACCGTCTTTACTTTTTATTAACGTTCTTACTTTTACCCCTTAAGAGCCCCGTAAGCGCTCCGCCTCCTTCAGCTTTATTTTTACGTTTATATAAAAATCTTTTACGCTTTTTAATTTAATTTATAATATTGGTTAAATCTTTAATATAATATCTTTTTACTTTACCGTAAAAAGTCCTTTTAAGGCTTTTACCGTTTCTTATACCGGTTTTTCACTTTTATTTATTAGGTAATATATTATCTCCGCTTTTTATTTTTAATCTTTTAAAGTTTTATTTTCCTTATTAACTTTATTTCTTTTTTATATATCCTTAATAATACTTTTACCGCGGTTTTCCCGCCTTTTCCCCCCGCTTATATCCTTTATTATTAGTACCGTACCGGCCTTTTTACCCCCTTATTTACTTATTACCTCCGTATTATTATTACGCGTTTTACGTATTTTAATATACGTATTTTATTAACCTTAATTCCCTTATTTATTTTAAGTGTTATCCGGCTTATTATTATTATATTACCCGTACGTATCGTTGCCGTTTCTATTAATATAAGTTACTTACCTATTTATTACCTTATTTTTGACCTTTACGTTACTTTTATTTATCGCATTTAATATATTTCTTTTATTATTATTAAAGCTATGTATATACGTATCGTTTTGGACCTCTGGGGTCCCTTTGTTCGTCGCCATTCTCATTTCAAGTTATTATTTAATAAATTCAAGGAAGCTTTTTATAATCCCGATTTTAAAGGCTAGCCGTTTTACGTTTTTAATAATAACCGGGAAGGTATTAAGTTAAAAAACGTTTAACTTTAATAAAAAGTCCGGAACTTAAATAAATATAAAAGAAAAAGCCTTTATAAAGATTAATATATAATATATTAACGTTTTTAAGAATAATATAATATAACGTTTATAATAAAAGAATTAAAGTAATAACATTAATATTTAAGTTTAAAGAAATTAAAAACGTTAATATTATAATAATATAAAAATTACCGTATAGCCTATATATATATTTATTTATTAACCCGGGGAAAAGTTTTATTTAACCTTTAAAAGGGAATAAGATAACCAGAATATATTTCTTTATAAATAAGTAATTTAACGTAAATAACTAGGATATTACTTATTATAATAAAAACTTTTATATATTTTATATTATAAAAAAAAGGGATTTAAAAGGCGATTTTAATATTTATAATATGTATAACCTGCCGTTAATTAATAAAGAAAAACCTTTTATAACACCGCTATTTAATAAAATCTTAATTACCTTAAGTAAATATATATTACTTAAAAACTTTAATTTATATTATTATATATAAAATAAAAAAAAGCGTACGATAAACTATATTAAATCAGAGAACCTATTAATAATTACCGTTTAAAATAACCTTTTATTATTAATATTATAAGGGACAATTATATAAGAAAATTTTAAATTTAAAACGATAATTAATTTAATCTTTAATACGGAAAAAATTATTAACGCAGTTATAATATATAGGTTATAAAAGGACTTAAAATATAATTCAGATTATATATTAATATAAATAATTTTAAATTAAACCGTTAATATAACCTTATTATTACCGGTAAAGAAAGCGTAAAAAACGGTTAAAGAAATAAAGGTTTATATAAAAACGGAAAAGACGGTAATATAGTTTATGGACCTCCCTTAATTAAATAATAAAAACCGGATCGACGTTTTTATAAAATAAATAATAAAGGTATTAAATAAGATAATTAATAAGATAATTTTAATAATGAAATTTTTTTAAAAAGTTAAAATTTATTAAAATAAAGGATATATAACCGTAATCGTAAAGGCGAAAAGGTTAATTAAGTAAACTTTTAAATATAAGAATTAAAATATATTTAATTAATTAAAAGTTACTTAAAAAGAAAAGGAAAAAACTATTAAGAAATTTAAGTAAATATACTTTTAATTTATAATATATAACTTAATAGTTTTACCTTATAATATTTAAAAGTTAACGAAATATAATAAAGAATAAAGTAAGAAATTAAAGTTTATCCTTAAATTCTTATTTTTTAAGAGATTTAATAATATATTAATTAATACCTTTAATAATAAAATTAAAACTTTTAAAAAAGTATTTTTCCCCTTTCCGTTAAAAATTAATTTAAATAATATCGACGGCGTTATATACTTTAACCTTATATTAATAAATAAGGTAATAATATAAGATATAATAATTAAAGTAATTAATAAATTAAAGAAGGATAAAGCCCCGGGGTTAAATAAGATTCTTAATAAATTCTTATTAATAATAATTTTATTATTTAAGAAGGTTTTTATTTACTTTTTTTTTAATATACTTTAACGTTAATTATTATTTATATAAGTTTAAAAAAATAAAGATAATTATTTTTAAGAAGCTTATTAAGCCGGATTACTTTAAAATAAAGTCTTATAAATTTATTATTTTCCTTTATATATTAAGGAAAGTTTTAAAAACTATAATAATAAAGATCCTTAATAATTATATAAAGAACTACGGACTTTTCCTTAATTAATAAATAAAAATAAAAAGAAATTAATTAATATAAATAGCCCTTAAAGGATTAATTAACGATATATATATAATATAAAATTATAGGAAAAAGTATATTATAAGTCTTTTTTCCCTTAATATTATAAATATTTTTAATAAAGTAAATTATTAAAAACTATTATATAACTTAAAAAAGAAAAAAATATTACCTTTCTTAATTAAATAAATAAAAAATTTCTTAAACGACCTAACTACGTTAATTAACTTAAGATAAAAAATAAACTTAATAAAGCCCGTTATAACGGGGATTCCTTAAGGATTACTTATTTCTTTTATATTATTTTTATTCTTTAATAATTTATTAATTAAGGAGTTTATAAAATTAAAATAAAAGGTTTAAGTTAAAAACTTTATTAATAACGTTTATTTTTTAACCTATAATACCTTTATATATATAAATTATTTAAAAATAAAATAAACTTATAAAGTTTATTTTTAATAAATAAAAACTTATAAAACTTAATTTACATTATATAAATATAAATTTATTTATATAATTAAAAGCTTAAAATTATATAATATAATAACTATAGTGGATTTAAATAAAATTACGGTAAAGCCGGATATTAATATTAGAATCCTTAGTTTCTAAGTAAATAAGAAATTTAATTAAAAGGATTATATAAAAAAGGTTTAAAAGAAAATAACTTTATAAGAAAAGGGTTTTATTTATCTTTTTATATTAATATAAAAAGTTACGTTATAAAAAACCCGGATTATTCATTAAGTTATAATAAATTTAATTATAATATACGTTATAGTTATCTAATATATACTTAAAGGTACTTTAGGATATAAGAAAAAGCTTATTTAAATATTATAAAAAGTCTAAAATTAATATTTAAAAATAATTAACGATACTTATAAAGTAATCTTTATCCCGGTATTAAAATTTAAGGTTTTTATACTATTAATTAAAAATTTATTAAATTGAATAATCGCTTAAATAAAGTTAAAAAAATATATATATTTAATTACGATAATAAAGAACGGGTAGATCCGTTAAAATCTTAATAAACTTTAAGTTAAAAAAATAAATTAAAAATATTTATTCTTTTTTTTTATTAAAATAAAATAAGAATAAATTAAAAAGGAAGTTAATTTTACCGGTATCCTAGAAGTTAATTTAAGTATATATAAACTCCCGTTAAACGTAAAAAAAACCGAGATTAAAAGGATTTAAAAAGTAAAAATTATAATAATTATTTTATAAATTATAATAAAATAAATTAATTATTAACGGAAATATAAGGACTTTATACTTTAAAGTTATTATTATTTAACTTTTAATAATAAAAAGATTATTAATAAATATCTCCGTTATTATAATATTATAAGGAAAAGTAAAAATATTGATTGATTGATTGATTTATACTACGGATTTAGCTAAGCTAATTCCGGCGTTCCTTAATACTCGGCCATTTAGCCTTACTAATAACCGTAAAAAACCCGATATTTATAACGTTAAGAATAAAAACCGGTATCCACCCAGCCTCCACTTATGTCTTAAGGGTTAAGAATATTTATGGCCGTTTAAAGAATAAGAATTTATTTATATACCTTTTTTAAGAAAACTTATAATATTATGATTAAATCTATTTAAAGGTTACCTTTAAACTTATTGTTCTTCCGTTACTTTACGGGTTTATTTAATATTAAAATTTCAGAATTCTAATTATATTATTAAATATCTTTATTAATATATATATTATTATTATCTTATTTATATAACTTTACCGACCAATATAATATCGTTTCTTATACCGCCCCGGTATTTATAGCCCTTTTAGCCCTTTATTAAATATAGTTTTCCCGCCGCTATTTTTTACCCCGGGTTAATGGCGAGGTTTCTTAATTAAATCCTTAATTATTTTTTTTTTATTTCTTTAATTAAGTTAAACTATAATAATAAGCCCGTAATTATTATAAATTTAATAGCCGCTTTAATACTTTTTTTATTAATAAGTATTTAACGATAATTATTAATCTTTACCTTTTTAATTAGTCCCGGTTTAAGCTCCTTAAATAATAAATAAAAGATTAATATATATATAGCGTTTTACTTTTATTACTTATACTTATAATTAACGTTAATCCGGTTACCGGCGTATATAATAAAGAGGAAATAGGTTAAGCCGTTTTTATTTATCCGGAATTAAATTATTAATATATTATTATTTTTCCTTATAATCCCGTAACGCCAGAAATACTTATTAATAATTTTATCGTTATTTAACGTTAGGTATTATTACCCTTAAGGGATTAATTCTTTATATCTATATTAACGTTTTATTTATTTCTTTATAATTTATAGGGTAATCGTTATTAATTTCGTCCTTATAATTTTTTTTTTTTTTTTTACCGTTTTTACTTTAAATAAAAGTTTATATATTCTTACGTTAACTTCTTAAACGTAAGTTAAATTAACCTTTTTTTTAATTTATTTTAATTTAATTTCCGTGGGGAAGTAAATACCGTTTCTTTACGTTTTTTTATTTAAGGTTTTTTATAATTTTAGTAAATACGTTCGTTTCCTATTAATGTAATTAAGTTCATATTTTTTTTTAAGCCTTATTTAAGCGATTATTTAATTTAGGGCCAGCTTTATTAATAGTATAAAAACCTTGGATTCCAATACCGGGATGGAAGTCATTTTATATACTTTATTTATTATTTTTAAATATCGGTTTTAGACTTTTTATAATTACCGGACGGGCTTTTTCTTATATTTAAGTATATTTTCGGGTATGTATTAAATAGCTACTATATATATTATTATAGGCTTTATAACCGCTTAATAAACGGTTCTAACCTTTTATAAAATAGCTTTTTACGTCGACGTTATAAAGTAAATAAGGCCCTTCTCCTATGAAATTATCTTTTTCTGGACCTTTTTTATGTAATCCTTTTAATCTAGTTTCTTATCGATTTATAGGTTAAGTATCCTAATATTAACTTCCGGTTTTACCGTTATATTACTTAAATCCACTATAACTATTATATTATATAGCTTTAGGCTTTTTATTATATAGATAAGTTTATATTTATACGGGGTGAATTAGGCCTTATATATCTTTATTTATTATAAGTAGACTTTATAGGCTTATTTTAGTTCTAAATAGTTTATATAAATAGACGTATTATAAACTAAAAGGTAAATATCGTTAATAAAGCCCCTTACTTAAACCTTCTATTTTAACTTTATTAAGTTTTTAATAAATAAGTTATTAAAGAATAAAAATAAGATTAAGGAGATAAATAACCTTTAAAGAATCCTTATTATCGTAAGCTCTATTATATTTATTTTTTGTCCCAGGCTAATTAACGTTACTTAATTACTTAAGAAATTTTCTATCCAATTTATAAGGAAAGGTAAAACCCCCTTTTTCCGTAAATTATATAGTAATTTTTAGTAATTTATTTTATTAAATGCCCTTATAATATTTAAGGAAAAAAGACTTATAACGTACTTTTTCCTATAACCTTATACCGTATATACGTTATTGATTAAGCCTTTAAGAACCGTTTCCGTCAACCATCCTTTTTTTTATTTTTATTTATTAATTAAAGAGCAGCTTATACTTTTCTATATAGTTATTTAAGATCTTTATGATTACCGTCTTTAAAGCTTTCTTTAATATATAAAGGAGTATTATAGGTCTATATAATTTTACCTTTAAGTAATTTAACTTAATTAACTTCTTAAGGATAATCGTTTTAACCTTTTTAAATTTATAAAGGTAATATCTTATATCGAAATAAGCTTAAAATAAGTAAATAAAGACCTCTTTAAATAATAACGTTATTATAAATAAGAATTTATTTAATATACCATTAAATCCGGGGCCTTATCCTTCTTTAATTTATTAATCGTTTTAATTATTATCTTTTAGATTATTATTTTACTTATTATTATTAATTTAAAATATATTATACCGTTAATATCTATTAAATTAATTTCCGGTAACAAAGGAAAGAACGCTTTTTTAAGAGCCTTAATTTTATTATTAAAGGTATTTATTACCGTACCGTTTAGTCTTTTTAAGGGTAAAAACTTAGGGATAAGTTTAAGTTTTTTACTCCGTTCCTTATTATATTTTATTAACTTTTAAATATTATAAAGGAAACCGTTAAATTATATATTATAGCCCGGAAATATATTTATTTAACCTTCTGGATAATTTTTTCCTTTTCCTCTTAAGCTTCCTTTAGCCGCCAAAGCGTTTCCTGGTTTTTATACTTGGTAATTTATTTTATAAGTACTTTTATTTTTATAATCACCTTTATATATTCCTCATTTTAATAGGTTTTGGCTCTTTAAGACGGCTTTATTATTAAAATTATAATATTAATTACTTTATTTAAAGCCTTTATTACCTACTTTATAAAACGGTTAATTTATTCCTTATTATTAAGCTAAAGACGCTCCGTTAATTAAGATATTATTTTTATTATTTTTATTAATATTTCGGTTTCTTTAACCGTTTTTTATATTCATTTAAACGATAAGGGCGGAGTTATATTAATGGATTAATTTAAAGTTATCTATATTAAGACGTAATCCGAACCGTATTTTAAGTCTTCTTAAGGTTTATATATTATAATTAAGTTAATAATACTTTTTAAGTTAAATATTAAGTCAATCGTAATTTTAAGTTTACGGCTTTCTTATATAATAGCCCCTTTTAACGTTAATAACGTAAAATTAAACCGTATAATAATTATTAATAGCTTTTTAAATTCAGTATAATTAATCGTATAACCGTTTTTATTTTATTAAACGTAATAAAGATTAAAGTCTTTTATTAGGAGGTACTTACCGGGTACGGTTATAATATCCTTAAGTAACGGGATTATAAAGGGTTTTTTCCTATTAATTAATAACGGATTATACGTATTATAAATATTTAGGGTATTTTCAGTATCTTTTTCTTATATAATCCGGAATATATATAGGTTCCTTTTATAATAAATAACGTCTTAACTATTTATATTTAACTTCTTATTAATAAAAAAGTATATCCGTGTTATCTTATTACCTTTAAAGGCTAAATAGAAATTATCTCCCGGGTTAATTAAAGAGTAAATATACGGACTATATAACGGCTTTTATATCATTATAATATTAATATCTTTTATTTCCTTAAATCTAAATATCGGTATTATAACTTTAATTACTTCTTTATATACGTTATATTATATTACCCTTAAAAGCGTAAATATATTAAATATTAATATCCATCGGGCTTTTTTTGTTAATTTCTATTTATATAAACGGTTTTTCCTTAAAATTAAATGTTATTTATTTTAATCTTTTTATTATAATAATAATCCCGGTTAAGCGGCCGGTTTTAAAGGTTAATATTATTATAAGCTTCCTTTTTTTTATATTATTAATTATCGCATTTTACCCTTCCTTATTTAATAAGCTCCATTTACGTTTTAAGACCGTTTTTAATTGCTTTACCGGTTTAAGTTTATATAAATTATAACGTTAAACCTTAACCGTTATCTTAGTCTTTTTACGTTAAGTCTCCTTTACTTTTACCGTATATTATAAGTCTTACGCCGAATAATTATTATTATTATATACCGCGTATTTCAACGCGTTCTTTATTAAGCCCTTTATTATTAAGTTAACGTATTCATACGTATTATGCCCTTCGGTATATACCGTATACTTCGTACTATTAAGGTACCTTATAATAATATGCCCGTACCCTTAATATTTAAAGTATTAATAAATATCCGCTACCTGATCTTAAGGTCTCGTTAATTTAAAGAATTTACTTTTTATTACCCCTTTATTAAGGATATCGTTATATATCCTTATTAACGTTACGCTTAAAATAACCGTAAAGTATCTTTTTATATAATTAAAAATGTTTAGCCTTTTTATTATAACGGGGAGGTTATAATTAACGATCTTTAATTTAAGGTAAAAGACTATATTCTTTTTTTTTTATCCGTTTTAAGGTAGCTTCCCCTTTTTCTCCCGTAAACCTTATTAAGTATATCCCGTTTACCGCGATAGTAAAGGATTACCTTAATACCTTTACCGTTTTATACCCCTTTTTACCGGCTTATTTCTTTAACTTCTTTAATCCTTTTTTTTTATTTTTAATAAAATTATATTAAAGAGGATATCCCTATTTTATAGCTTATATACCGTAATAATCTGCTTTATTAATAATTTTCTTATTACCTTAAATGCCTTTATTAATTATAATAAATTTATTTTCGCCGCTATATTCCTTTCTTTTTTACTTAATAATTATATAATTATTATTTTCGCCTTCTTTAATACTGCCGCTTTCTTTTTTACTTTTACCTTTTTTATTATTAACGTTAATGCCGCTTTTATAACTTTTATTATTTAATTTATCCCCGTTCCTTTCTTTAAAGTTTCTTCCGTCACTTTTTTATTTTATATATATCCTTTCTATTTCTTTTTACCTCCGTTTACCGGTATTTTTACTGCCGCCCTTTAAGCTCCGTATAGCTTTTTTAACTCCCTTAAACCTCTCCCCGTTTTTACGTAAAAGTCTTTTACTTTCTATAACTTAATTTATAATATTAGCCAGGTTTTTAATATAATATTTTTCTATATAATTATAAGGAAGCCTTTTAATATTCTTATTGTTTCCTCCTTTTTATTTTTCCTTTACGTATCCGGTAATTATTTCTTTTTATAACTTATTCCTATTTATTTAATATCTCCTTATCTTTACTTAGCTTTCTCTTAGTTTATATATACTTAATAAGGTTTTTACGCCTCCGTTTACTTTTTATCCGTCCTTATATACCGTTTTTATCCCCTCCGCTTTTTATTTATTACCCTTTATAATAATACCTTTATGCGTAATATACGTCCCTTCACGCGTATCTTATTGATTATAGGCTCCCTGTTCGATTTAAGGCCTTTCTATCTCGTATTTATCGCGTTATTTATACGACTTATTACCGTTCCTATTAATCTGGGCCGTTTGCCCTTCCTCCCTTTTTACCCTTATTATTCCGCTTCCGCTTATTGCATTTAAGGTACTGTCCTTACTATTACTTAAGCTATGCACGCGTGCATCGTTTCTGACCTTTGGGGTCCCGTTGTTCGTCGCTATTTTGGATTTAAGTAATAATATATTAATAATTTTATTCCGGATAAATAAAAATGCTTTAACTTATTTCTTATTTATTATATATATTAAAAATCGGATAAACGTTAAATATAAATATAAATAAAGAAAGTAAAACGTTATATACGTTTTTATTTCTTATTTTTTATTTACGGAAATTAAGTTAAAATTTATAATAAAAAATAATATATAGTTATTATTAAATATTATTTATAAAATAAAATATCCGGGTAACCGTTAAGTTTATAATATTTACCGGATTATTATTATAATTTAACTTTATTATAAAGATAAATAAGGTTATTTAAAACTTTACGGAGAAAACCCATTATTAATTAAGGAAAAAAAAAAAAAACAGAAACCGATTATATTAATTATATAAATTGGAAAGTATTTTTTATAATTATAAAAATATTATAATAAATACTTATTAAAAGTCTTTAAAAAAATTAACGGTAATAATAATATAAGAAAGGTATATATTAAGTATATAAGTATTAATAAGGATATTTAAAAGTATTACGTAAAATTAAAGTAATATAAGTAATAAAAGAACAGAAAAGTAATAAGTTTAAGGGTAGCCCTTATAAGGATATAGTCGTAATATTATGGATTTTCTTAGGAAAGTTAAAATATAAGAAATATATAAATAGATTATTACTTTTTAAACGGCCGTTAATATTTTTTATTTTAAGGGATAAAAAATAAAAACTTAATAAACGCCGGTTTTTACCTTAACGTTATAAATATCAGGTTTTTACGGTTATTAATAAGGCCAGAAGGCTACGTATTAAGGAACGCCGGACTTAACTTAGCTAGATCCGTAGTATGAATTAATCAATCAATCAATCAAAATAAGCCGCAGCCCCTATATAAGTTAATAAGGTATAGGTTATTTACTATAATAATCCGTTATACCCTTCCTTTTCCAAGTATATATGAATCGTTTCCACCCTTAATTAGCCCTTTTAATGTTTCCATTCCTCCATGGACCCATCCGCAAGTTTGGTATCTTCCATGCTTTCCACCTTTCCACATATCTTTTAAAAGTAAATATACGAGCTCTGTAATAATAGTATTTTTAAGGATATTAAAGTTTAATAATTAAGGACGGATTTAAAGGTATCGTACGCGTTCTTAATACGAATTTATTAAAGATATCTTTGAGTGTTATACAGGGTAATACCTATAGTCGTAATTTTAATGGTAATACTTTGAGTATTATCGATTTAATAAGATATTTAAAAGGTATAAATCTTATATAAAGATTATGAATGGTGATGTATGATTTAAGTAAGAAGTAGCTCGCTGATAAGCTTATTTTTATTAATAAAGCTATTGAGGGATTTCTTGATGGACTCTTTAATAAGCTCTTTAATAAGCTTTTAGGTGAGCTTTTTAATGATTTATTTGGTAAGCTCTTTAATAACGAACTCTCTGGTAAGTTCTTTAATAAGCTCTTAAGTAAGCTCTTAGGTAAGCTCTTAGGTAAGCTTATAAGTGATGAGCTTTTAGGTGAGCTCTCTGATAATAAGCTCTCGGGTAAGCTCTTGGGTGAGCTCTCTGATAATAAGCTCTTGGGTAATAAGCTTTCAGGCAAGCTCTTTAATGGTGAGCTCTGGAGTAAGCTTTCTGATAAGCTTTTAGGTAAGCTCTCTGATGAGCTCTTGGGTAAGCTCTTTAATAAGCTCTTAGGTGAGCTCGATAGTAATTTAAGTATTAATGCGTATATTGAAGTTAAGCTCGCATCTAAGCTCGCTATTAATATATATATCGATAACGAGATTGAAGTTAAACTCATATTTAAGTTCGTTCTTAATAAGGTTAAGCTTATTAATAAAGCTCGAGATGATAAACGTATTATCGATTTAATAAAGGATCAAGTGGTAAATAACAAGTGGAGTAAGCGATTAATAAAGATACTTTTAAATTAATGGTATATTTTGATCTTAAGGGATAAAGGGCTTTGTTTAAGCCTTCTGTAAGTGATTAAGCCACCTTAAATTAAATGAAGAAATAAGTAATCACTATGGTATACGATTCCGGGCTTATAACTGTTAGACGTGAGGACGCATAAGAGTGGATAATATATATATAAATTGCGTATATTAAGTATATATATATATAGGAAGAATGAATCTATCTGTATGGAATACCCGGGTAATCTGAGATATACGGCGAGGTAATAGTATCTATAGTGTTATAAGGTACCACCTACCACCATACCTACACCCAGGCTGATACTGAATTATAAACCCTTATTATAAACGGGGTAAGAATTTAAAATTATTTATATCTTAAAATATATATATTATTTTCTCGGGCTATATAAAAAGTCTTATTTAACCTTATAGTTAATCATAATAATTATTATACTTTATATATTATATAGTTCATTTATTTTATATTATTATAAGAAATCTCTTTTTTTTTTAATTAACTATATTTTATAAGGTTTACCCCGTTAACCCTTTTTATTAAATAAAAATAGTTCAACGTCTTTATCTTATTAGTTAAAGAACGTTCTATTGAGTATTTAATTATATTTATTTTAAATTTTAGAATTTTTTTCTTAATTAATAATTACGTAAGAAGACTTAAACTCTGAAAAAATATAAAAACCGGTATTAATAAACTCTTTATACTTATTAATCTATGAACTCTAGAATTGTTCTGGTTTATAATTAATAAATTAACGGGCTTATCAATAAAGATAAAGTTCCATATTTTTAAAAATGTTATAATAGTTATTAAACGGATAGTTTCTGCAATTATTCCTTTTATTTATTAAGCGTAATTTAACATATTTAAAGATGGAATTTAGATCTTACGACCCTTTATTTCTCTAAGGTTAATTTATGTTAATATTAAGAATAGGTTATCTTAATTTAAAAACCCTATTTAAATAGCAATTAATATTCAAAAACATTTAAAAATAAGATTTATCTATAAATCTATAAACCAATACATAAATATTCTGAATGGACGCGAGCAGAATGAGCATAAATATTTTATATCCGCATTCGCTTAACTTTAAGCATTAACTTCTAAGCATTAACGAGTATTTTAATTTACTTTTAAGCTTCCTAAATACTCGTAAATTTTCCATTTATTCATAAGTTTTATAACTTAACGATTTTTAAAAAAGATTTACCCCCTTTCATTACCCCCCCTTTAATATCAAATATTATTAGTTCCTAAAGTCGCTTTTAGCTAAAATCACCGAATCTATAATTAATTTAAATAAATATTAAATATTCTGGCTTATAACGGGGTTACCGGTATACCCGTCCGCCAAGAAAGCTTAGCCAAAATGGGTTATAATTAATAAAAACCGTTATTTACCGTTTTAAACGTATTTTATCTTTAATTTTCTTTATTACTTAAGCCCGCTTAAAGCGCTCGTAAGTTTCTTGATTTACTTATAAGCAGCTCGCGAGCGGTTTAACTGAATAAGTTAATTCTTTTTATTTACTTAATTCGAATAGGTTATAGTTTTACTGATATTAATAAGGCCCTTCAATAACCCTTTTAAATAAATAACCTATAAATATAGCTTATTTTATTTTTATTAAAAGAACTTATTTTATTAAATTTAAAAGCTTATTGATCTCCGGGCTTAATTACGTTTAAATTAATAACCGGACTTAAACGGTTAAGGAATTTTAACCTTTGAATATTAAGATAAACTTAAGTTATTAAGAGTTATACCCCGATTTAAAGTAAAGTCTTTTAACTTAATTAAGAGAGCCTCCGTATTAATTAAGTTAAGTGTCCTATATACTTTAAGACCTTTTAACGTATATATATTAATAAGTTTATTTCTTAATTAATAACTATATAAATAGCTTTAAATTTTTCTTTTAAAAAAAGCATAAAAACGCGTTATTATACCCTTTAACGCCTTTTCTGTTTATAAGTATCGGCGCGACTATTTATCTACGTTAATATAGCCTTAATAATCTATATTATAAATTATCTCGTTCCCCGTATTAAGAATCCGACGTAAATAAAAGTAAAAATAATAAAGAGGGTAAAGATAATAAAAAGGGTAAAAATAATAAGAAGAATAAAGATAATAACCGCCTTAGAAATAATAAGGAAAATAAAGATAATAAAAACAGTGAATATAATAAAATGGATAAGGAGAATAAGGAATATAAATATATTAAGGAAAGTAAGAATAATAGGGAAAATGAAGATAATAAGCAGGGTAAAGATAATAATAAAGGTAAAGATAATAAGGAGGGTAAAAATAATAAGGAGGGTAAAGATAATAAGGAAGATAAAAGTAATAAGAGGGTAAAAATAATTATATCTTATAGTTAATATTAAAAATAATATATGATTAAAATAAAGCCTTAAGGATACCATAAAACTGAAATATAAAACGGAAAAATAAAAGTAATATATTTTAAAATAAGCCCTTCTTTTAAATAAAATCAAAAGAAGCGGAAGTTAAAGTAAATATAATAAAATTCAATTAATAAATATGGAAACGACCGTAAAGTAAAAGTTTAAGAAGGTTATGAAAATAAGAAACCCGATTATACGTTAATAAATTACTCATTAAAAATGGAATAATATAAATAATATTTCATTTTAATCCTGCTATAATAATAATATCCGCTACTTAATAAAGAAATTTTTTACTTTAAAGAAATTTATTTTAATACCTTTAATAAAGATAATAATATTAAGGAAAGTAGGTTTTTAAAAATTGAATTTATATTTTTAAATATTTATAAATAAACTTATAATTATTACTTTAAAGTAAACTCTTAATATATTATTAATCTCGATTAAAAAGTCCCCTTAAAAAGAGTATTATATATATAACGTAAAATAAATATAGCATTAAGGATATTAATAATTATGAATATGGTTACTTAATACTAGGGCTTAAATAGATTTAATTTTAAAACGTTTAATAATAGTTTTAACTTATAATTACCGTTTTATTATAGAATAAATTATTAATTTATACGGTAATTAAAATTTATCAGACCGTTTTAAACCAGGGATATAATAATATTTTAACTTTTAATAAATAAAAATAACTTTTTAGGTTTTTTCTTTTCAATATAAAATTAATATTAAAAATCGGATCTCGTAGAGATTTAAAGGAGTTATTTTAAGTGGGACCGAGAACTAACTTTATAAGGTATTAATTACGGCGAATTTAAATATTAGTTTAATATATACCGGTTTACTTTAAGCCGGGTTAAATTAGAATATTGATTGATTGATTAATCCATTGATACTACGGTTAAGTTAATTCCGGCGTTCCTTAATAGTCGGTTATTAAGTTTAATTCATAACCGTAAAAACTTAATATTTATAACGTTAAAATTAAAAATTAATATTTATTTAAAGTTTATTTTTATTTTTATCTTAAAAAAAAAAAAATATCCCTAACCGTTTAAAGAATAATATTCTATTTATATTTTATATTAAAGAAAACATATAATATTGAAATTAAGTTTTTTAATAATTATTATAAATTTATTATTTTTTTAATTTTTTTACGGGGTTTATATTAATATTTTAAATAATATTTTGGAATATTTTTATTAATATATATGTTATTATTAGTTTAATTATATTTATTTTCTTATTTTATTATTATAATTATTTTTTAAAAGATTTTTAATAAATAGTTTTTATATTATATTTTTTAATTATAAGAAATACTTCCCGGTTTATATAATTATTATAATTAATATTTATCCTTCTTTTTCTTTTTTAACCGGTAATAAGTTTTCTATATAAGGTCTTTAATAATTTTATTTATTTTATTAATAAAATTAAATTAAAATAATAAACTTATAAATATTATAAACTTTATAACTATTTAAATCCTTAATTTAAAAAAAAATATTTTATAATAATTATTTATTTTAATTTCTTTAATTAATTTTATTTTAAGTTTTATAAACGATAAATATGAAATAAATATGTAAATTATAATTTATTTCTTTTATTTATATTTATAATTAATATCCGTTTAATTATTAATATATATAATAAAATGGAAATAAATTAATCCGTTTTTATTTATTTAACGTTAAATTATTAATATATTATTACCTTTCTTTACAATTCTATAATAACGGAAATACTTATTAATAATTATTTATCATTCAAAACTAAGTTTTATTACCATTAAGGCATCGATCCTTTATATTTTTATTAATGTCTAATTTATTATAACGTAATTTGTTAAACGATCGTTTTTATCTTTATTTTTTAAATTACAATATAATACTATAAATTATAAATTATAAATTATAAATAATTAGTAATATTTTACTTAATTTTAAAATACTTTTTATTTACCGTTGAATTAAAATCATAGATCTAATTTTTATTAATAATAAATTCCTTTTTAAAAAATTTATTTCGATAATTAATTAATAAAAAAATATTATTATATATTTTGATTTGATTGATTGATTGATTTATATTACGGATCTAGCTAAGTTAATTCCGGCGTTCCTTAATACGTGGCCTTTTAGCCTTGTTAATAACCGTAAAAACCTGATACCTATAACGTTAAGGTAAAAACCGGCGTTTATTAGGCCTTTACCCTTTATCCCTTAAGGTAAAAGATATTAACGGTTATCTAGAAAGTAGTAATCTATTTATATACTTCCTATGTTTTAACTCCCCCAAGAAAATCCATAATATTACGACCGTGTCCTTATAGGGGTTGCCCCCAGGCTTATTGCTCTTCCGCTCCTTTACATATCTATACTGCCCAATGTTTTAATTTATTAATTAAAATTAGATAAAATTAGATGAAATAATTATAAAATATTTTTTTACGTTATAAATTTAAATAAATTATTTTAAATTTATTATATTAAAGGTTTTTAAAATTTTATTTAATTAAGTTATTTATAATTAAATTTAAAGTAGTTTAATTATTTAAGAGATAAACTTATTTGACTTTAACTTTAAGATTAATATAAATTTTTTATTTAAGAATATCTTTCTAAATTATTTATCTTATTTAAACTAATAATAAAAAAATTATATAGTAAATCGTTTACTTTTCCCTAAGCTTACTTAAATAAAATATAACTAAAAATTTTTTTTTTTTAAAAAAAACCTTATTAATATTTATTTTTTAAGGTTGATTAATTATTTAATCTTTAGTTTTTAATTAATTTTTTTATTAAATAAATAATATTTTTATTAAAAGCTTATTAATAAATTTCCTTTTATTAACAATAAATTTAAATTCTCAAAGATATCTTTAAAATTAAGGATACAAAACTCAATTGATAAAACGTTATTTCTAAAATCTTAAAAATTTAACTTTAAGTTAAACAAGTTAATATTTATACGGCATTTATAAATATACGATATTTATAGTTAATAAGTTTATTATTAAGTTAAAAATTATATTTTATTAATTTTATATAAATTTTATTAATAGAATAGTATTAAATTTCTTATAAATACTTAAGAAAATTAAATTTTACTTTTTTAAAAATTTTTATTTCAAAAAAAGCTTTCGTTTAAGCCGTAAAATATTCTTAAAGTAACGTTTTTAAAACTTTTTATTATAAAACCTTTAAATTAAATCTTAAGATATGAATAAAATTATAAATTCGTTATGAATTTATTATAAAATAATAATAATAATAATATTTAATTAATATAATTATGAATACCAGGTTAATATGTATTTATAATAGAAATTAAATAATTCTTTTATTTAAAAGTTATATAAAAAGACCAATAATTTTAATAATAAAAATATATAATTTTTTTTTTATTAAATTATAATAAATATTTATATTTTAAAAAGGAACAATTATATTATACTTTTTAATTTAATATAATTGATAAAAATTACAATTAATATTTTATTTAACATTCTTTTTAATAATAAAGTAACTTATTTTAATTAAAAGAATACTTATTTTTATTATAGTAAATAATTAAAATTATAATTTTTTTATAAGAATTTATGAATTTTACGTTTTTCAAAGATAATATAATATAATTTATTAAAAATTTTATTTAGAAAAATTTTAACTTTTCTCAACATATATTTAATAATATTTAATTTAATAATCTTATTTAAAATAATCTTTAAAGGTTATTTAAAAATATATCAAGCTCTAAAGTTCCTTAAAATATAAAGATATCATTATTATTTTATTATAAAGTTATTAATATTATATTAAACTTTTTAACTTAACTTAGAATACATTTTTCATTTATAAAATTTTTAAAAGTATTAAAAAATATTTATAATAAATATATTTAAAATATTTATTTTTATTTATAGTAATATAATATTAAAAAGTATACTTATTTAAGTATAAAAAAATATATTTATAATTTTATTTTTTAATATATAAATACTCTAAGTTAATTTAAGTTAAATAGTTAAGAAAACTTATTTTACTTTTTACGTAACTTTTATATATTTATAAAATTTTTTATATTCTTAAAACTTTCCTATATATTTATGTTTTTTAAATTTAAATTTTTCTATAAATTTATTTATTTTAAGTACTTTTATCCTTGATCATTAATAACGTTAATTCTTAAGGTAATTTTTAGGTAAAGAAAACGAAATTATAATTATTATTTAAAAATATTAATTATTATAACTTATAAAGTAAATTATAATTTACTTATATTTACTTATATATTAAAATACTTTAATTAAAAAAAGTTAAAAAAAAATTAAAACGATTATTTTACCGCTTTAAACCTTTTTTGTTTCTAACTTTTTTAATTACTTAATATTATTTAAAGTACTTAAACGTTTTATAACTTACTCACATTTAATTTATAAGCGGCTTAAGTAAATAAATTACTTTTTATTCTTATTTCTTAATTTAAATAAATAATAAATTTATTAATATAATAACCTTTTATAAAATATTATTTTACTATAATATAAACGGTATTAAAATAATCATATAATATATATAAATTATATTATTAAATAAAATATGTTAAATTAATTACGTATTTTATATAAAAACTTTATACTTTTTATATAAATTATATATAATTTAAGTATTTATTATTTAAATTTATACGTTTTTATATTAAGTATAAATTAATTTCATAACGGGATACTTTAATCTTAATTTAAATTATTATTGTATTTTTTTTAGAATATCTTAATCTTTAATTTATTTAATATACCCTTATTACTTTATAATTAATATTCTTAGATTTTTAATTAATAATTTTTAAATATTTTTCTTCCTTTTACCCTTATATTTATTATTTTTTTTACCCTTTTTTTTTTATTACTATTTTTATTATTATATTTAATTTTATAAACAAATAAGCCTTTTAATAAGCCCCTTTATAAGCCCTTCCGTAAATCTTTTATAAACCTTTTAATATCAAATTAAACTTATTTTTTTTATATTAAAATTACGATATATTTAAATTTATCCTATTTTAATTAAAGAACTTAAAAAATAAATAAGTTTTTGCTTAAAATATCCTTTAAGTCTTTTAATATAAATTTATATCAAGTCCTTTAATATCTTTATCATGATTAACTTTAAATTATCGCCTTTTTATAAAGCGTTTAATAAAAAGCTTATTAGAGGATAATATAATATACTTATTAAAATAAAAAGTAAGAATAAGGGTAAAAATAAGGATAAGGATAAGGGTAACGGTAATAATAATAACGGTAATTATAACGGGCAAATGAAGGGTAACGTTAACGTTAAGGTTATTTAAAACTTATTAATTAACGTTTTAAGATTATTATTTATAAAATAATAAGGACATTATAAATAAGTTGAAAGATTAGAAATTTAAGAAAAATAAAGTAATTATTTAAATCGGGTTTAAAGTATCCGGCTAAGGCCTTTTATAATATACCGTATAAAAGAATCATTAAAGTAAATAAGTTAATTTATAAATTCACTTATTTTTATTTTATTTATAAATTTTATTAAAAGAAAATCTTTTTACTTTAAATATAATAAGATTATTAAGGTGAATATAACTTAAATTAATAGATTATAAATTTAAAAACTCCTTTATAATATAAATAATAAAATTAATATTAAAGTTATTATTTAAAAGGTAGATAACATTTATATATATATAATAATTATCTTATAATTAAATATATTATTAATAATAAGTTATTAATATTATATAAACGTAAGAAAAATAACAATCAAAAAATAAAAAATATATATAAAAGTAAAATATAAGTTATAAATCAAGTTATAATTAATAATCGTAATAAAAAAGATTTAAGGAAAAAGTAATTATAATATTTAAAGAAAGGATTTTGTTTATTAATATTAATAATTTTATTTATAAGCTTTTTTAAATGTCAGGTACTGGAAGTACTGAAGTAAAATGTGGGTGTAATATGTATAATCAGTATCTACCTAACTATGAAGGTACGCAATATAAGTATGCGCGCCAAGTTACTATACCCTTTTGGTGCTAGTGCCCGATAAGCTTTTGGTATACGTATAATGCATATAATAAATAAATTATAAAAGGAAAGACCGTAACGCCTTCGTTACGACGGTAAGGTAGAAGTCCTTATTATAAAAAGTAGCCCCGGGGCCAGGGAATTAATATAGCTCGCGTTAAGTATATTGGGGAAATAAAAATGTATTATAATTATTAAGCATTAAGGTATTATAATGTTAAAAAATTGAAAAAACCGTATATTAAAGGATTATTATAAAGATACGGTATTAACCCGGGAAATAATCGTGGATTTAAGCCTTTTATAATCAAGCTGAATCGCTTAAATTTATAATATCTATAATTTAACCGGTCGAGTTCTTTACTGCCGTGATAACGGTATTATTCCAGTATAGGCTATAAAAGGACCATATATTACTGTTAGCAGCTAGCGCTATCTTTGCGCCGGCGCCACAGTGGTACGCCATACTACTGCGCCAAGGTATGCCTTGGCAAAGGGCCTTGGTAACGGCCTTGGTATACGTTATTTATGAATTATAGCTTAATTGGCGTAAAGCAGGGCAACTATTACCTTTACCTTAAATAAAGGTTATACCCTAGTTCTTTCTAAGTTCCTTAAGAATTAATCTTATTATTAATTTATTTATTAAAATAATACTTAAGTATTTAAATTAGAACGTTACGTTTTTTATACTTATTTTTATTAATCCCGTTAACGTACCATTAACGGAGTTAATTTAATATTCTAATTCTTCTTCTTTATTAAGGAGAAAACCCGACGTTACCGTTATAATAGATATTCAATTAACTTAATAAACCTTAAAATAAAAAGGCGATATTTACCCTTTAATTAAAAACCCTTTTATTATAGTTAAATAAAATGAAGCGGCGGAACGTTACCGTAATATTACGGTTTAATAAGTTTAATTTTTAAATTTATAGTTTAAAGTTAACCAGTTTAAAGCTAAGAATTATATTTATTAAAAGTATATATTTAATTACGTTAATATATAATATAAGGGTTTACGTTTTAAGACTTTTTTTCCGCGTTGGCCTTATTATTAAGCTTTATACCGATAACGTAATACCGGTGGCTTTTATTTTACTTTATAAAAGTAAATTTTTTCATCCGGAAAAACTTAAGTTATATTAAAATAAGTTTAAGGATAAATATTAAACGTAATTTATTAACTTAAAAAAAAAAATTTATACTTTGTCTTAAATACTTTTTTATTAAGAAAAAAAGGTAATTTCTTATTTAAGGTTTATCTTTTATAAAATCTTTAACTTACTAAATAAGGAAATTAATAGAATAAGCTATTAAGAGCTTAAAATAGATTTTTAAATTTAACAATTAATTTAAAAAACCATTAACTTTCTTATTATAAGCGTTTTAAAAATATTAAATAACGTTCTATTTAAGAAATAACGTAATTCCGTAATACTTTAAAGATTATAAAAAAGGACTTATTATTATCATTGAATAAATTTTATATTTATTATCGGAGCTTAAAATTAAAATCCTTATAATTAATAAAATATTAAAAATCCGGGACGATATTATAACGGCGAGGATTATATAGGAAAATAACCTAAAGTATATTATTAATGATAATTAAAAAATTAATAGAGGTAAATCCCTTAAAAATAGGGTATTTAAATTTAATTCCGATAACTTAAACCCGGTATATATTTTTATTAAAAATAATTTTTATAATTAAAAGCGTAAAGCTATATTTAAAAACTTTAACGCCGCCCTTAAAGTAGATAAAAACGTTAAGTATTATATATATTATAGAAAGGGGGATTATATATTTAATTACATTATTATTTTATAAAATAAAATCTTAATAATAAGCGTAAAATCCCATAAAAAGAATAACGTATAAAAAAATGATAAAGTTTTAATAATGCCTTAAAGTGGGAGTTAATAAAAAAAATAATTAAAAATATACCCGGCTTTTATTATTAAGGGTTAAATAAGTTTTTAGGATAATTTTTAATTATTAAATATATTAATTAATATTAAAACTTAAATAAATTTAATTTTATAAGTATATACGGTTTAATAAAACTTATAATTAATTTCCGCCATTTTATTATAAACGGCTTTTCTTAATAATAAATAAATCTTTTATTATAGCGTTTATTAATTATAATATTATTTAATTAATAATTAAAAGTAAAAAAAATAATATAAAATACTTTTTTACGTTATTAATTAAAAAGGTTTAAACGTAATCCTTAATTTATTAACCTTACGCCTTTTGTAAATAACGATTAATCCGGTAACGGATAAATAATGCTTTAAGGTTAATTCTTATAAGTTATAAATTAATAATATTAATAACTTCAGTTAGAATTTAATAAAGATTAATAAGATTTTTATAATTATTTACGTAAACGTAATAATAAAGCGTTTAAAAACACCGTAAATTTTTTAAACTAATTTAACGTATATAAATATTATAAAAAACTTTATTAATTAAAACGTTTTAAAAGAATTAAGTAAATATATAAATATCTTTTCTAAAAATATAATTAATATCTTATTTAAATTAAAATAAAAAGATTACTTTATTAACTTAAATAATAAGGAATTATTATATAATCCTTTATATAATTTATTTTAAGTAAAGTTAACGGAACTCCGGCGGTATCTTAAGGATATTATAGCTTAAGGTTAAATTTATTATTTAACGTCGCCCGTAAGTACCTTAATCCTTTTTATATTTAAGAAGGATAACAGTTTTTATCTTCATATCGATTACCGTAAGTTAAATATAATTATAATTAAAAATTAATATTTATTATTTTTAATTACCGAAACCCTTAATTACTTATATAACTTTAAACGGTTTATTAAGTTAAACCTTAACGATACTTATTATCGGTTACGGATTTAATCCGGCCATAAATAAAAGACGGCGTTTTATATGCGTTATAGTTACTTTAAATATCTCGTTATACCGTTTAAGTTAATTAACGTTCTATTAACCTTTTAAGCTTATATTAATCATATTTTTATTAGTTTTATTAATATAATTTATCTAATTTATTTAAATAGTATTTTCATATTTAATTAGAATCCGGCGGATTATTAACGTTATATTTAATAGGTTTTTAAACCATTTTATTAATTTTAATTGTACGTTAATCTTAAGAAATATTGGTTTAATATTACTTAAATAGAATTCTTAAGGTTTATCGTTTTTATTAAAGGGATTTAAATAAGTTAAGAGCGTATTTAAACGATTAAAAATTAATTTATCCCGAAAATTTACCGGGAAATATAAGTTTTTTTAAACTTTATAAATTTTTATTATTATTTTATTTATAAATATTTAAGGATAATTAAGTTTTTAATTAATTTATTTAAGGGTAATAAAGAAAAAAAGAAAGCTAACCCGTTAAAGTAGAATAATATGGTTGATTGATTAATTGATTAATTCATATTACGGATCTAGTTAAGCTAATTCCGGCGTTCCTTAATACGCGGTTTTCTGGCCTTATTAATAACCGTAAAAACCTAATACTTATAACGTTAAGGTAAAAACCGGCGTTTACCAGGTTTTTACCCTTTATCCCTTAGGGTAAAGGATATTAATAACCGTTTAAAAAGTAATAATTTATTCGTATACTTCTTATATTTTAACTCCCTAAGAAAATCTATAATATTATAATCGTATCCTTATAAAGGCTACCTTAAGCTTATTATTCTTTTACTCCTTTATATATTTATATTACCTTAACTTTATATTATACCTTTAAATATCCTTATTAATATTTATACGTTTAATATATATTTTTTTAATATTATTATCGCGGTTAATTTTTTAAGGACTTTTAATAAGTATTTATTATTATATTTTTACGGCTATAAAAAATACTTTCCGGTTTATATAATTAATATAACCGGTTTCTGCTTCTTTTTTTTTCTTAATTAATAACGGGTTTTTTATATAAAGTCTTTAATATTTTCATTTATATTTATAATAAGGTTGAACTATAATAATAATCCGGTAAATATTATAAATTTAATAATTACCCGGATATTTCGCTTTATAAATAATATTTAACGGTAATTAGAAATATTAACTTTTACTATAAGTTTTAACTTAATTTCCGTAAATAAAGAAGAAGAAATAAGGACGTATATAACGTTTTATTTTCTTTATTTATATTTATATTTAACGTTTATCCAACCTTTAATATATATAATAAATAAAAAGTAAGTTAAATTATTCTCATCCGTTTAAAGTTAAATCGTTAATACGTTATTATTTTTTATAATATTATAACGGCGGAAATACTTATTAATAGTTTTTTTATTATTAAAAGTTAAGTAATAATAAGTTTAAGGTATAGAATCCCTATATTTTTATTAATGTTTAATTTACTTTATTATAGCTTATAAGGCGATTATTATAGCCTTCGCTTTTTAAATCCCCTTAATTTCGGTCTTTCTTATACTTAACGGAAATTTATATACGTTTAAATTAACTTTTAAAATACCGGTAAAGTTAATTTTCTTTTTAATTTATTTTTACTTTATTTTAATAAAAAAAAGGATAAGTATCCTTAATTTACTTTTTTTAACTTAAGGCTTATTAAGATTCTAGCGGATCTGCCCGTTTCCTATTATTATAATTAAGTATACATATTTTTTAACCTTATTTAAACGATTATTTAATTTAATAAGATTTTATTAATAATATAAAGACTTTAAACTTTAATATTAAAATAAGGGTTACTTTATAAGTACCGTTAATTATTCTTAGATATTAATTCTGGACTTTTTATAATATTTAAATAAGCTTTTTCTTATATCCCGGAATACCCTTAAATATATATTAAATAACTATAATATATATTATAATTAATTTTATTATAATTTAATAAATAGTCCGGGTCTTTTATAATATAACTCCCTATATTAATATGGCGAGATAAATAAGGCTTTTTTTCTTATAAAGTTATTTTCTTTTAAATCTTTTTTATATAATCCTTTTAATTAAGCTTTCTATTTATTTAAAGGTTAAGGATTTTAATATTAATATCCGGCTTTATTATAATTCTATTTAAGTTTATTATAACTATTATATTATATAATTTTAAGCTTTTAATTATATAAATAAGCTTATACTTATACGGCATAAATTAAGCCTTATAAATTCTTACTTAATAAAGATAAACTTTATAAACTTATTTTAATTCCAGATAATTTATATATATAGAGGTATTATAGGTTAAAAAATAAACGTTATTAATAAAACTTTTAATTTAGACTTTTTATTTTAACTTAATGAATTCCTTAATTAATAAACCGTTAAAGAATAAAAAAAAAATAAAAGAAATAAATAATTTTTAAAGAATTTTTATTATAGTAGGCTTTATTAAACTTATTTTTTATCTTAAGTTAATTAACGTGGCTCGGTTATTTAAAAACTTTTCATTTATTTAATTAAAAAGGATAATATCTTTTTTTCCCTTAAATTATATAATAACTTTTAATAATTTATTTTATTAAAAATATTTATAATATTAAGGGAAAAAAATTATAATATATTTCTTCCCGTAACCTTATATTATATATATACCGTCGATTAATCTTTTAAGGGTTATTTTTATTAACCGATTTCTCTTTACTTTTATTTATTAATTAAAGAAAAATCCGTAATTCTTTATATAATTATTAAGGATCTTTATTATTACCGTTTTTAAGGCTTTCCTTAACGTATAAAGGAATATAATAAGTTTATAAGACTTTACCTTAAAGTAATCCGGCTTAATAAACTTCTTAAAGATAATAATCTTTATTTCCTTGAACTTATATAAATAATAATTAACGTTAAAGTATATTTAACAGAAATAAATAAAAACCTTTTTAAATAATAAGGTTATTATTAATAAGAATTTATTAAGAATTTTATTTAATTTTAAAACTTTATTTTTCTTTAATTTATTAATTACTTTAATTATTATACTTTATATTATTGTTTTATTTATTAATACGGGGTTAAAGTATATAGCGCCGTTAATATTATACAAGTTAGCTCTTAACGGAAAAAAGAAAAATATTTTTTAAGGGCCTTAATCTTATTATTAAAAGTATTAATTAATATATTATCGGATCTTTTAAAAATAAGAATTTAAAAATAAACTTTAATTTCCTACTTTATTCTTTATTATATTTCGTTAATTTTGAAATATTATGAAGTAAAGCCGTTAAATTACATATTATAAATTAAAAGTATATTTACTTAATTTTTTTAATAATTTTTCTCTTTTTCTTTTTAAGTAATTTTTAATTAATTAAATATTTCTTAATTTTTATATTTAAAAGCTTATTTAATTGGCTTTTTTACTTTTATAATCGCGGTTATATATTTTTTATTTTAATAAGTTTTATTTTTTGAAGAAAGTTTTATTATTAAAATTATTTTATTAACTATTTTATTTAATATTTTTATTATTTTTTCATAAAAAAATTGATCCGGTCTTTATTATTTAATTAAAGGAGGTCCAGAAAATTATATTACCGTTTCTTCCGTTTTTATATAAACCTTTATTTTCTTAATTATTTTTTACGTTTTTTTTACCGGTAATAATAGGGTCGTATTAACGGTCTAATTTAAGGTTATTTATATCGGTATATAATTTAAGTTATATTTTAAGTCCTTTTATAATTTATATATTATAATTACGTTAATAATCTTTTCCGTATTAAAGGTTAAATTAATTATCGTTTTAAATTTATAATTCTTTTATATAATAGTCCCTTATAATATTAATAATAAGAAATTAATTTAAGTAATCATTATTAATAAATTATCCAATTTAATATAATTTATTATATACCCTTCTTTAATTTATTTATAATAATATAAGTTAAAGTCTTTAAGCAATATATATTTATTTAAGATAATTAAGACCTCTTTAAGTAATAATATTATAAAAGGTCCCTTTTTATTAATTAATAATAAATTATATACGTTATAAATATTAAGATCGCTTTTTAAATCTTTTTTCTTTTATAATACGGAACACATAAAGGTTTTTATTATAATAAATAATATTTTAATTATTTACGTTAAGCTATTGATTTATAAAGAAATATATTTTAATTATTTTATTCCCTTTAAAGTTTAAGTAAAACCTTTCTTTCGGGTTAATAAATAAATATATATATAAATTATACGATAATTCTTATATTATTATAATATTAACGTTTTTAATACTTTTAAACTTAAATATCGTTATTATTATTTTAATTCCTTTATTATAAATGTTATCTTATATTATTCTTAAAAATATTAATATATTATATTTTCATTTTTATAAAGGCTTTTTCTTTTATACTTATTTAAGTTCCGGATTTTTTATTAAAATTAAGTATTTTTTAATTTAATATTTTCCCGGTTATTATTAAAGATATAAGACGGTTAACCTTTAAAATCGGGATTATAAGGAGCTTCTTTTTTTTTACTTTATTTATTACCGTTATTTACCCCTTATTATGTAGTTAATTAATTTTATATTTTAAAACTACCTTTAATTAACCCGTTAAACCAATTTTATATATATTATATCGTTAGATTTGTCAGGGTTCAGGGGTGTTGGTAACTCAGGAGTAGGCCCTACCGGGCCTATCCCGGGCCAAGCCCGGGGTTAATCCGGCACCCAGGAGTATCACCGACTGGGTATATTAAGGCCTTCAGCCTCTTTACTTCTATATTTCTGTACTTTAATATCTTTAATTATACGTAATATACCCTTTGCCTTTTAATTACCCTAAAGGGGCTTATACTTTAATATTATATTAAAGTTAACCTATCTACGCTTTTATAAAAAGTAACGAGGTAAAATAAAGGCTCTTATTAATAATATTTACCAGCAGCGGACAGTAAGCCGATAGTCAAAAACGGTATTAAATGGGCGGTAATTACGATTAAACGTACGGCGATTAATATCCGGACGGGCCATAGGAAAACATTAATAATTAAAATAAGAAATTATAATAGCTTTAAATAGGTAAATATTAATTTTATTAAGCTATATAAAGAATTAATTTAAGGGTTAAGTTTTAATAAAGCGATTTAAAGGTTATAATTAAAATAAACCTTAAAAGAACTATTATAAATCCAGTTAAGAATAAACCTATAAAAGCTTATAGAATCCTTACTTATTACTTACTTTTTCTTCTCTTTAGAATTTTTAATTAAGATATTTAATTTTATACTTACTTTATAATATAAGGTATTTAATACCCGGAAGAAAAAACACTTTAAGAAGTACTCTATAATATAAAGGAATAATATTAAACCCTATTATAATATAAACTTTATTATTTTATTTTATAATATTACCCTTATAATATAAAATCCGTTTAACGGAAGGGTTAAGAAACCCATTTTTTTCCTTTTTCCTAATCTTTTTTTCCATTTATTTTTATTTTTCTTTAACCTTAACCTATTTTTTACTTATTCCTTATTTACTAAAATTATAAATAATAAACCTTAATAATCCTTTCTATTAAAGGCCTTTACGTCGAAATATAACTTATAAAGCGGTTCTTAAAAGGACCCTAATTAATTAATATTATTTATTAAGGATAAAGCCCCTCCTTAATAAAATAAAAAAAATAAGGACCCAATAAATTATTTAATTACCGGAAACCCGGTTTCTGATAATAATTACCGGGGATATAAAGATTATATTGCCCGCTGATATTATTATAAATTAAAAAGTATTACCTTAAAAAAATTAATTAAACGTACTTTATATTTTATAAAGACTTACGCTTATTTTATTTTTTAATCCGTATTATTTAAAAGATTTAAAGAATTCTTAAAATAATTAAACCTTTTACGTTAAGAACGTAACGTTAATATATAATACTATAAGGACGTAAATAATAAAGTATAAATCCTTTGAATAAAATTAAACGATATTAAAAAGGATTTATAATTAAAGATAAATTAAATTACCCGTTTATAATAATAAAATTACGGTAGTTTCTTTCCCTTAAAAGATTTAAACCGTTTTAAAACGTTAGAAATCCGTAACCGTAAATTAAAAAATTAAAACGTAAACCTTATTATTAAGCTTAAAAATCTCCGACGGAATAATTTAACCTTTTTACCTTACCGATTTATAATATTTTTTACTTTTTATAAGAAGCTTAAGTTAATTAAAATTAAGGATCCTAAACCCTTTATTAAAGAAAACCGTAATTAATACCGTTTCTTTAAACGTTATATTATTATTAAATTCCGGATAAATAAAAATTAATATTTAATTTTATAAGCTTAAGTTAATTATATTTTAATATTATTAAATCTTAAAGTCCTTAAATAATTAAAAACGGAATATAATAATAATACCTTATTAAGCTTTTAAACTTTTAAGGAATTCTAAATTTTCTTAAATTAAATTTTTAAAAACGTTAATTAAAAAAAAAATTAAATTAATAATTTTTAAGCTTTAAGAATATTAATTAAGGATGAATTTATTATATTTTATTTTAACTTTATCCGCTTAATTAAGGTTTTTAAGTATATAAATCTTAAGAGGAATTTAAAAATTATAATTTATAAATTAATTACCCGACTTTTTAATTAACTTCATAAGAACTTCTTTTAAGGAAGTTATAATCTAAATAGTTTAAACGAAACCTATATATATTTTGAAAGGATAAACCGTTTTTAATGTTCGGAATATTACTGTTAATAAAAAACCTTTAACCCGAGTAAAACCCTTATTAAGGAAACCAAGGAGATTACGAGAACCTATATTATTTCCTTTAAATCCTCCGGCGGAATAAAAAGTTTTAAAGGATTTAAGTTCCGATAAATTATTCCCGCTATCATAAAGTTAATTCCCCCTTTGGACGTTAAATATTTTATTTATTAAGGGAATTATTTTTAAGTTGATTACCTTAACCGTTAATATAATTAAAATAATACTTAAGAACGTTCCGTTTAAGTTTATTATTTTACTTCCGACTTAAATAAAGAATTTACTTATAATTAAAGCGGCCGGATCTTTTATACCCTTAAAAATATTTTATTTAATAACTCGGACGGGCCGTTAATAAAAGATTAAACTCTATAGAAGTCGTTATAAAGGATAAAAACGTATATTACTTTTAAATTTTAACGATTAAGTATATTAAAAGTATTAAAAATCTTTTTAATATTTAAAATAATAAACTTTAGATTATTAACGGGTTTACGAGTTATAAAGATTAATATTTTCTTTTATCTTTTTTAATTAATTTAAGCGTTACCGGTTATTATTTTATTAATCAATAAATTATTTTATAAGTTTACGTAATATTTTAAATTTCTCCTTTAACCTTCTTCTGACTTAAGCTTATTTAAGATTATAAATGTAAATATTTACGGTTTATTACTTATATAATTTATCCCCGGATAATTATAAAAGGTTACTTAAAAAGTTAATTTTTTATATTTATTACCCGGCTTAAAATATATAATACGATCTTTAAAAAACCTTAAATAAAATAATATTACGTATTTATTTACCTTATAATTAATAAAATCTTCTTTATATTAAATTAATATAATTATAACGGGGTTAATTATTAAAACGTAAAGTTTATTTTAGAGTTCCTTTAAATTATAGCTTTAATTTATTAAGCTTTAAATATATTCTTAAAAAGTAAAAAATTAAAGTTATTAAAGCCTTAAGAAAAGAAGAAGAAATTATTAAATGATTTTCCTTTCCCGGAGTTTATTAAAAAAGAAAAGCCCTTTTTAATTAAAGTTATTAATATAGCGGCCTTTTATATTATTATAAGGACCTAAAAGGAAAAAGAGATTTAAACCTTTTATACTTTAATAACGGACTTAATTAATTATTTAGATTTCTTTAATAATGCCTTAATTAATATTTCCGTTATAATAATTTATAAAAATAATTTTATGGAAAAAACGGCTTTTATAAATAAAATTACGGCTAAACTTCCAGCGGAATATTATAATTTTAAGGATATCTTTAATTATATAACGGCAGATAAATTACCCCCATACCGGGACTATAATTATAAAATTAAATTAACCTCGGAAGGAATTCCCCCCGGAGTTATATTTATCCGTTTTTAGGCTATAAGCTTCAGAAATTAAAGGAATATATTATTAAGAACTTAAAAAAGGATTTATTACGCTTAATAAAGCCCCTTATAAATCCCTTATCCTTTTTACCCTTAAGTTTAATGGCGATTTATAACTATACGTAGATTACCGTGATATTAACGCTATTATTAAGAGGAATCGATACTTTATTCCCTTAATAAAAAAGGTATTATTTTAAGTTATTAATTATAAATAAATTACCCGTTTAGATATTATTACGGCCTTTAATAAGCTCCGTATATACCCGGAAAGTAAAGACTTTACGATATTTATTATTTTGTTAAGCGTTTTTAAATATAAAGTTATGTTTTTTAACTTAATTAATAGCCCCGCTTTATATTAATAATATATAAATAAGATTTTATTTAATTATTTAAATATTTTTATTTAAGCTTACTTAAATAATATTATTATTTATAACGTTATTAAGAAAAAGTATATCCGATATATACGTTTAATATTAAAGCGTTTACGTAACGCCAGTTTATAAATAAATATCCGGAAGTATGAATTTAGAATTTAATAAATTAAGTTTTTAAATCTTATCCTTATTATTAATAAATTAAAAGTAAACCCTGATAAAGTAAATAAAATTAAGGATTAACCGGTTTTTATTAACTTAAAAGCCCTTTAAGGATTTATTGGCTTTTATAACTTTTATTAAAGATTTATTTTTTAATTCTTTAAAATAATAAAATCCTTTTTAAAGCTTATTAAAAAGGAAACCTTATTTATATAGTCCCCGGAGTATTAAAAGGCTTATACGATACTTAAAAAGGCTCTTATTACGGCCCCCATATTAACCTATTATAATCCCAATAAAAAAACGATCCTTAAGATTAACTTTTTAGATTACGTTTTTAATAGTATTCTCTCTTAATATAATAAGGTTAAAAAGTTATACTTAATAATTTATTATTTTAAGAGTATATTACCGGTTAAATATAATTATAATATTTATAATAAAAAGCTTTTTATTATTATTAAATATTTAAAAATTAACGGTTAAAATTAAAAATAATAAAAAAGCCTTTCCGTATTTTTAATAATAATTAAGGCTTAAAGTATTTTATTAAAAGTTAAAAGCTTATAAAACGTTAAATAAAGTACCTTAATACCCTTTCTGAGTTTAATTTTAAAATTATTTACCGCCCGGATAAATAAAATAATAAAGTTAACGCTTTTACTTAGATATTTAATTATCAACCTTAAAACGATAACAATAATAGGGTTAAAGATTAGTTTTAAACCGTCTTATTCCTTAAGCGTTTTAAAGTTTTAACCTTAAATAAAAGGGAAAAAGCATTAATATCAATTTATTTAATCCCTGAAAAACTTGGGTTTTATAAGTAAATCCGTAAAGCTAACCGTACCAATAAGGGTTTAACGGAGTTTAAGAAAGTAATTATAGAGGACGGATTATTTAATTTTAAAGACGTACTTTTAATCCGTATTAAGGTTTAATCCGATATCCTTATTAATAAAGGTAAATTATAGGTATTAATACCGCTTATTATAGAGGTCTTAAAATATACTTATAATAAATTAATTAATAATTACCCCGGCCGGGATTATATAATTAAATTTATTTCTTAATACTTTTTTTAATTTACTTTATAAGATAATATTAATCATTATATCTTAAATTACGATATTTATTTTCAATTTAAAACCCCGCGATAAAAGCCCGTAAGATTACTTTGTTAATTAGAAATCCCGGAATAAAAATAAGTTAATTTCTTAATTAACTTTATTATTAAATTATTTAAATATAAAAATATAAACGCTATTTTTATTATAATCTATATATTATTTAAAGGCTAATATTATATCCTTTATTATATTAAAGAAAAGGGATTTCCGCCAAAAAAATAACTTAACTCTTTATTAAGGAAATATTTAAGTATTATGGCTTTCCGGATAATATTATTTTAAATCGCGGCCCGTAATTTATTAATAAAATATAACGTTCTTTATTATATTAACTTAAAATCGACCTTTAAACCTTAATTCCTTATTACGTTAAAAGTAACGGTTAAATTAAAAGAATAAATTAAGAAATAAAGTAGGGACTCCGGATTTATATAAATTATTTATAAGACGATTAAGTACAGTAATTATTTATAGTGGAATTTACGGATAATAATAACCTAAATTAATTAATTAAAATAGTACCCTTTTATTTTAATAAAAGCTTTTACCTAAGGATATTATTCAGTTTTAATAATATTAAATATATTACCGCCCGTAAATAACTTTAAATTAAGGAAATTACTAATATTATTAAAATTATATAGAAAATTTTTAATATAATACGTTTTAACTTAAATAAGGCTTATAATAATACGTTTAAATAAGTTAATTATTAATATTAAGATATAAAGTTTAAGATAAATAATAAGGTTTATATAAACGTTAAATATTTAATAACCGATTAATTTAATAAAAAGTTAAATTATAAACGTTTAAATCCCTATATTATCCTTAAATAATATTATTCCTTCTATAAATTAAATATCTTAAATATTTTCCGGGTTTATTTTACCTTTTATATAAGTAATTTAACCTATATCCCAATTAAAAAGAAATTATTATTACCGGGATAAGTTAATTTACTTTTTAAATTTATTATTATAAATAAAGAAAGTATTAAAGAATAAGAGCTTAAAAAAATTATTAATTCTTAACGTACTAGTTAAAGGTAAAAACTATGATATAAAGTTAAATAAATAAATTTACCCCTAAATAATATTTAATATTACGCCGATATAAAAGAATTCCTTTATATTTAAGGATTAATTAAAGCCTTTTATAAGAAATACCCGGATAAGCCCGGATTATAACCCGGAAATCCAATTAATATTATTATATTTAAGGTAGTTTTTAAGGGTTATTTTAAACGTTCAAGTTAAATAATAATTTTACCGGGCTTAAAACTTAATATTATAAGCTATATATTACGTTTTTATTGGGTTTAAGGGTCCTTTAAGACGGCTTTATAGCTCCTTAAAGTTATTAAAACGATTATTATTAATATTATTTACCCATATAAATTATATACCTTTTTATTAATATAAATTTAATATATAAAGTAATAAGGTTAAAAAAATATTTTAAAAAAGGGGTAAATCATAAAAAACGATACTTACCCCGGAACCCCCCGGATGAAATCGCGTTTCAGGGCTTATTATAGAGGTTACCGCCACGATTTTACCCCCGTATACTTATATTAACTACCCGGCCACCGCTACGATATTACCCTTATAATTCTTATATTACTTACCCGGTTAACCAATAACGGGTAACCTGGGTAATATTCTTATATTACTTACCCGGTTAACCAGTAACGGGTAAGCTGGGTGGTATATAGACCTTACTTCAGTTACCCGGCCCATAAGTGAGGGGTAAGAAAGGTGGTTTTAAGTAAAAAATTTTTCCTTTTTAACATGCTTATAAGCTTAAAAGCGAGCCTTTCTTAGGGGGGGGGGTAATATTAGGGTTTAAAGGTATTAATTACTTAAAAGTAGGCCCTACCGGGCTTATCCCGGGTTAAGCCCGGGGTTAATCCGGTACCCAGGAGTATTACCGACTGGGTATATTAGGGCCTTCGGCCCCTTTACTCCTATACCTCTATACTTTAATATCTTTAGTTATACGCAATACACCCTTTGCCTTCCAACCACCCTAGAGGGGCTTGCACTCTAACAAGATTTTTATGGTTATCCCGATCTTTTTACGTTTAATCTCCCTGGCTCTTATTATATACTTAGAATCCTATATTAAGTATCCTTTTTTATTATATATAATATATTTAAATATATTTTTTATAAGTTTTTAATTATTAACTTTATATATTTATAAATATTATAACCCTTAATATAAACCGTATACCTCGTAATATTAAGGTATTTTATAATAATATATTTATAAGCTTAATACTTAAAATATTAATCAATATCCGCCCTTTTATTTTATAATTAAATTATTTTAAAAGATTTTTTTTTAATAATCTTTTTATTTAAAACGTTATTATATATTTTTATTAACGTTATATTTAATATAACGGTAAAATATTTCTTTATATATTTTAAGGAATTAAGTTTCCTTATTATTAGAAGAAGTTTGTAATTAATAATCTTAAGTTTTAAGTAAAAAACCGTATTCTTTTTTTTTATATTCTTTAACGTAACCTTTTTTTTTCGGCTTTTATAAAACGTAATAAATATATTTTATTTATTATAATAATAATCGATTATTTTAAAACTTTAATTGATTTATATTTTTCCTTATTTACTTAAGTTTTGGATTTTTTTAAGTTTTTTTTTGCCTTTAAAAACGTTATATTAAGAAGGATATCCTTATTTTATAACTTATATACCGTAATAATTTATTTTATTTATAGTTCCGTTATTACTATAAATGTTTTTATTAATTATAACGGGTTTATTTCCGTAATTACGTTTTTCTCCTTATTATTAAATAAACGGATCGTTATTATCTTTATTTTCTTTAATACGGCCGTTTTCTTTTCCGTTATCTTTTTATTTTCTACTATGGGTATCTTTTTTATTATTTTTATTACTTAGCTTTTTTTCGCTTAAAAAGTTATTATTTTTATACTTTTATTTTATATATTTAACCTTAAACCGCTTTCTTTATTTTTTATTAATACTTTTATTATCGCTTTTTAAGAGCCCCGTAATTACTCCGTTTTCCTTAGTTTTATTTTTATTTTTATATAGAAGTCCCTTATGTTTTTTAGCTTAATCCGTAATATTAATTAAGTCTTTAACGTAATATCCTTTTACTTTACCGTAAGGAGTCTTTTTAAGGTTTTTATCGTTTCCTTTACCGCTTTTTTATCCTTATTTATCGGGCGATATATCGTTTCTGCTTTTTATTTTTAATCCTTTAAGGTTTTATCCTCCTTATTTACTTTATTTCCCCTTTATATATACTTAATAATACTTTTACTACGGTTTTCCTGCCTTTTCCCCCTGCCCGTATTCCTTACCGTTAATACCGTATTAACCTTTCTACCCCCTTATTTACTTATTACCTCCGTATTATTATTATGTTTTTTACGTATTTTAATATACGTATTTTATTAATTTTAATTTCTTTATTTACTTTAAGTATTATCCGGCTTATTATTATTATATTGCCCGTATATATCGTTGCCGTTTCTATTAATATAGGCTATTTATTTATTTATTATTTTATTCTTTATTATTACGTTATTTCTACTTATCGCACTTAATATATTTCCTTTATTATTATGAAAGCTATACGTATACGTATCGTTTTGGACCTCTGGGGTCCCTTTGTTTATCGCCATTTTTTCTTTTACGTTTAATATAATAATCAGAATAATATGGTAGATATAGCGTTTTACTAGCTTTATAAAATATTTATTAACGCGTTATTATCCCGTTATTTTAATTTAAAACGAAGAATATAAATAAAGATTAATATCTTTAATTTTATTATTATAAATATCTTATTTTAATAATTTAAAAAAAGTTATTAATGCTTAATTATATATTAATCTAGAAAAATAACTTTTGCCGAATAAAATTATAAAATATATAATTAAAAAATCTTTATTATCGTTACGGTATTTAAATAATAACGGTATTATTTAAAAGGGAACTTTAAAGTTATTTAAGTATAAACGGATTATAATAATTTCCGGGGGTTTATAAAATAATTAATATTAAGCCTATATTAAGTTAAATAAACCTTAAAACTGATTAATTATAACTTTAAAGTGTTTTATCGTTAAAGTAAGATAAAGCTTATTAATTTTTTATTGAAACGTTTAAACTATAAAGGAGTTTTATCTTTTAATATTATTTTATTATTTACTTTATAGAACAAGCTTCTACTTTAATCCGATAAGTCGGTAAAACGCCGGCGGCCGGCGGTTATTAATTACTAATTATTACTTACTTTAAAGAATATTTAAATTATTATTTTACGAAAAAGGTTTAATACTTATTTAAAAAGTTTTATAAGGAATCTAGGCCGATTAAGTTACTTATTAAGGATTTATAAATTAACGATATATTTATATATAAGATTAAGGATAATAACATAACGTTAATATATTTTTATTAAAGTTATAATAATACTTAAAGACTTAATCTGAATAATTTTATTATTTATAAGGGCCGTATATATATCCTTTGCGATAAAGCGGTTAAAAAAAGTTAATCAATAAATATTATAATAATTTATTAACGGGCCACTTTAAAATTAAAAGGACGTACGAGCTTTTAACCCGTAAATATCATTAAAACGGTTTAAAAGCCTAAGTTAATAATTATATTAAACCGTATAATACTTATTAAAGGATTAAGGTATTATATTATTACTTTTACGGCGAACTTATTTTATTCCCTTAATTAACCGTACCGTAAAAAAATTCAGTATAAACTTTATTATTAATTTACCCGTAAATAAAGTTAAAAACAATATCTATAACTTAGTTTTAATAATCGTAGATAAATATATAAAGATATATAAATACCTTCCCGTTATAAAATAAATTAACTTTATTACGTTAATAGATTTGTTCTTTAAAGAAATTATATTATAATATAATATATTAATTAGACCTATAATTAACCGAGGGTCTATATTTATTAATAAATTCTAAAGATCAATATATTATTATATAAAGATAAAATATAAATTAAATATTACTTTTTATCCATAGACGAATAATTAAATAAAACGTTAAAATTAAGGTTTAAAATAATATTTAAAGATTTTTACTAGCTTTAAGTAAATAAATTAAGTAAGATTATTTTTTTAATTAAATTTATTTATATAAACTCGGAATATTTAACTTTAAATTACAACCCCTTTATAACGATATATAATTATAATTTAAATATTTATTTTAAACTTAAACATAAACTTATAAAGGAAAAAATATTTATAATAAAAATAAGGATAAAATATTATATAAAATGCGATTAATGTTAACGGATTAATAGCGTTATATTATTAAATTAAGTTAAAAAACATATAATAAAAATATAAGTTAAAATTATATAATATCGGTAAACTAATAATATTAAATATCAAAAACCTTAAGTTAAAATAACTAAATAAAAAGCTTACGTTTTAATTTATAAGACCTTTTAGAATTAATAATAAAATTAAAACGTAAATATACTACTTATTCTTCCTTATTACTTATTAAAAATACCCTATTATTTATATTTTCCTTTTAAAGTTTTATTATACTTATATTAATAATTACACGGCGGAAACTATAGTATAAATACCCAAAATAATTAATAATAAAAAGGAATAAGTAATTAAAAAAATTATTAATAAGGTTAAAAGTAAAGAGGACATTTAATATTAAGTTAAATGTCTTAATTAAGGCATTAAATATAATCAGTAAATACCGGAAGCGGACTTAAAATACTCTTGAGAATTATAAAAATAATATAATAAAATAATATAAAGTAAAAGGAAATATAAATAAAGTTATAATATTATAATAACAAAAGTTATATATATAGTTAATAATTATATATATAATTAATACTATAACTATTTAGCTTTTATACGCTATTCTACCGTAAGATTATTGGAGTTTAAGCTTTAATTAATAACTTTACTTATTGTGAATATTATATGCGCGGATAAGCCGGCGTTATAAATGTAATTATCTTTATTATAATATTATAATTAATAAAAATAACTTTAATAATAACCGTAATAATAGTAAAAAACGAAGAAACGTAAACGTTAAATTATAAGCGGTTAACATATTATTAAGTAAAAAATATTAAATGGATAAAGCTATTAAATAAAGTTATTAAAATAATAAGAGATTAATAAGTATATTCATTAAAATTACTTTAACGTTCTGGTAACTTTAATAATATTATCCGCTATATTACTTCTATTAATATATAGATTATAAGCGCTTAACTCTTAATATTATTAACTTTTATATTTAACGTTAAACTTTAATAATATTAACGTATAAAAATAAAAGAATAATTTATAATTTTACGTTAATACGGATTACCTTTTTTTTTCTTTATTTTCTTTTATATATGAATTGACGGTATTTTAATTAAATATGGAAGCATTATACCGCCCTTTTTTTCCTTTAACTCTTAATTAAAGGCCCCTCCTTAATATTATTCGTCGGAGAGGCTCCTTAACTTAATTTTAAAATACTATTCTTAGAAGTTAAGGCCGACCTTTTTAACGGTATAGTTAAGGAGGGTATAATCTCCTTTTTTTTCTTCATTAAATGGGCCGAAGCCTGTATTTTCCTCCTCCTTTTTACCCTTTAAATTACCGGATATTATAAGCTTAAAGTCCCATCTTTTTACCCCGGATATAGGGTCGGGAAATAAAGAGTGGCTCCCCGATAAAGTTAATTTTTATAAAAAGCCCGGACGTTTTATATTAAGCCGATTTAAATATTAAACGTTAACGCCGTTATATTATTATTAAATTATAATTTATTTACCTGTTTTTAAGCCGGATAACCTCTTTTTCTGCCGCCTTAATATAGGCGGTAAATATTTCTTTTTTAATTTAAAAAATTAATATTTCCCCCTTAACTTTTAAAGTAACTTAATAAAACGTATACTCCGTTTAACCGGCGGTAATTAACGTTTAATTAATGTTTAACCGGAAAGCTTTAAAATCCCGAAGGATTTTATTACGTTTCTATACGTACCGGGCTTACGTTTTAATAGACTATATATTGATCGATTAATACTTACGTAATTATTAAGTTACCCGGGACTGTAATTAATCCGGGAATTATATATATATTAAAGTAATAATAGTCCGATAACGTTAAGGATACTTATAAAAAAAACGGGAAAAGTATTATTTATTATAATACCTATAATAAGGTAAAAGGCCTTATTAATATAAAAGTTTATCTTATGAAAAGTAAATTAAATAAAGCGTTATTGAATATACTATTAATATTATGTTTATATTTACGTTAACGATATATCGTTACCTATATATTATACTTTTTAAAAATTAAGGTAAACTTATATATCTTATTAATAAGTAATAATAAGCGGACTATTAATATAAATAAAACGCTTATATAACGTTAATATTACTTATTTCGATAATAATATAAATAATAAAGATATATAGTTATACGTATATTAACTTATTGAACTTTTATAGACCCTTAATATATTATACTTATAAAAGCGATTAAAACTATTAAGGAAAAAAAAAAGAAAAATTCAAAATAAAAGAAAAACCTTAATATAATTACGCACTATTTTTACGTTAACGCCCATTTTCATTATAGCGTAATAAATTAATAATAAAGCCTTAAATAATTTTTAATTAATACCGTATAGATTCTTTTCTTATTTATTTTTTCTTATTAAGTTTTATAAAGGGGTTTTTAATAAGTTTTATAAGTTATATTAATTACTTATTAACGTAAAGTGCCTTTATTATATTATTATTAAATAGATATTATTTTATTTATATATATATTTAATAACTTTTTTTCCCTTTACCCTTTTTTACTAAATTTAATAATCAGTTTTTAATAAGCCTTATATTTAACCGGTTTTACGGAAGCTTCTTAAATTTATCTCTTTATGTTTTAAGGATTAACGTAGAAAAAAGGAGATAATTATTAATAGTTAACATTATCTTTACGCCGGCGCTATAGTGGTACGCTATACTATTACGTTAAGGTAGGCCTTAATAAAAAGCCTTAATAACGGCCTTAATATACGTTATTTATAAACTATAGCTTAATTAACGTAAAGCGGGGTAACTATTGCCTTTACCTTAAGTAAAGGTTGTACTTTAATTCTTTCTAAGTTCCTTAAGAATTAATCTTATTATTAATTTACTTATTAAAGTAATATTTAAGTATCCAGACCGTAACGTGACGTCTTCTATACTTACCTTTACTAGTCCCGCCGGCGTGCCGCCAGCGGAGTCAGTCTAACAGTTACCCTTCTCGTTATAAAAATGAGCCTAATTGCCTACCTAATATATACCGACGTACTCGTCCTATAGTAAGGGCTTGGTCTTATCGTCGGACTTGAGGGTAAAGTCTATATTACTATTATTATAACGGAGGTAATAAACCTTTAAGGGGTTTAATACTGGGAGTATCTTATAAGCAATATTATTAACTAAGCGGTATTTATAACTGTTTTTAAATCAAGTAGCTTTATTAATAATTTAACGTCATTCCGTATAACGTAATTTTAAGGGATTAAATTCATTTTTATTAAGGCCGTAATAGTTACCTTATTATAGCTTTAATTTACCGTAGGAATAACAGGACTTCTATTAGTTAGGTTAATAACTACGGATATTATTAATAAAGTTATTAAGGTTACCGTTAATAAGACGGCTTAAAGTATTTTATAAAGGGCCTTCGAACCGATTAAAAGCCATCTATATAGACTGTTACCAGGTATACTATTAAGTATTGTTGTTAATACGATAATAAAGTATTATTACTTTATTAATGAATGCAATAGTACTCTTCTAATTAATAACGTTTTTACGTATGTAATGCATTTGCGTGAGCTGTTCAAGGAGTTGATTCTCCGGGGTTCCAAAGCGTTTTTTAAGTGCAGAGCAAAGAGGACCTTTTTTTTTTTTTTTTTTTTTTTTTTGCCCGACAAGCTCTTGGCATGCGCACATTGCACATAACATTAAATAAAAGTATTAAAAAAAGGTTATTTAAAAAGCCGTTAGAAAAAGTATAATTTATCCTTTTATAAAATTCTTTAATAATTTTATTTATTTCGCCTTTATTTATTATGATTATACCCTTATTACGGTTTCGCTTAATAATGAAGCTATAAGTATAAAAATTTAAAAAATAATAAATAAAAACTATTAAAAGTTAGTTATTAATAAAGAATATAAGGTATATATTAAAGTTAAGGAATTAAGAAATTAAATAAAAAATAAAAATCAATCCGTTTTCCTTTTATTGATATATTTAAGGTTATTTTTAAATAAATTAAGGCTTATATATTATCATATATAATTAAATTATAAAAACAAAAGAATAACTTTAATATATAAGTAAGGAGAGCCTTTATTACTTTAGGGTTAGGGTTACTTTGTTTTATAATATCGTATTAATATTAAATAATTATTATATATATTGATTTATTTATAAACGTTTTAAATATATATTATTATTATTATAGTTATAATTATAATATTAATTAATTAATTAATTTATACTACGGATTTAATTAAGTTAATTCCGGCATTCCTTACTCATCGGCTATTAAGCCTTATTAATAACCATAAAAACCTGAAACCTATAACGTTAAACTTAAAAACCGATATTTACCTAGCCTTTACTCTTATTTTAAAGGATGAAGGTATTCACCGCCGTTAAAGAGTAATAATTTATTTATACTTTTTTTCCAAGAAAACCTATAATACTATAAACGAGTCATTTTAAGGGTTACTTTTAACCCTTTTATATCGCTTCCTTTACCCCACGAGTCCGCCCTATACCATCGTCTTCAATCGCACCCCTAATAATTATAACAAACTTAGGATTCTATGGTATTTATTATCTTTAAAGGAGTATTATATCGGTATAGGGCTGAAAGTAATCTAAGTCGGGTTTAGCGTATCCGGGGTAAGCCCTTCTATAATTAACGCGAGTAAAATCGATATCGTTTCCTTGGTATTTATGACTTATTATGACCCCGTAAAATCTATATATAAATTGATGAATCCATTATTATTTTACCAAGTGTTGGGCTTTAAAGCTGCGATATAAAAGTATATATATTTATTTAAAGGTTTACTTAAACTATATAATTCCTTTTATAATAGCTATAACTACTTTTAATATACTTATTAGTTACCGTTGGATATATTCACCTATATTATAACGGAAATACTCCTTTATAAACCGATCACATCAATTTCCTTTTGAGGTATATCTTAGGAAAAGCTTAAAATAACCTTAAGAATATTCTTAAAACCTATAGTAAGAACCTTTTTTTTAAGCTTTAAGTACGCTGAATATAAGTTTAATAAGGTTAACTTTGGTAAGTAGAAGCGTAAATAACGGACCTTAAGGCCGGTTACTTAATAGTTTTTTTTTAGTATTGAATTATAGTATATATTAATATTATATATGTAGATAACGTTATTTAAACCTAAGAATCAATCTTAATAAAGTAAAAGCTCGTATCTAAGCTATTTTTAAATAGCCTTTAAGTTATAATAACCTTTTTATATGCCGTTATAAAATAAACATTTTTTTATAACATACGTAAAAAGTATCAATTAGAAATTATTACGGTTTATTTAATTATAAATTAAGCTAGATTATTAATAAGGCCGTATGTTATAATTCCTCAATAACTTATTATCTTAAATAACAACTTAATTATAAAACGAAATATTTTATAATAAAGCTCAATAGTTTTTTTATTATCTGTCTTTTAAAGTTTAAATTTAAAGGTTTAATCGTTGCTTATATTGCTAATTAATACCCACCTTTTTAAGTATCCGGCTTATAGTAAACCGTAAAATTTCTATACTTTATATATTATTAAAGAATTCAGCCAGCTTATCCTAGTACTTTTAAGGGTATTATTAAGAATACTTTATTAAGCTTTTTAAACCGTTATAGGCCTTTTTTAAACGGTTAGCCTTTAAGAAATAAAGTAGATTATATACTTATAAATTCAACTTTTTATTAGCGCCTATGCGCACCCCGCAGGGGTGGCCCTTAAGGCCTAACACCCCTTATATGGTAATAGCGGCTTACCCCTAAGCGCTATTACCTGCTCAGGTTAGCTACTTTTGCCCTTGGTGGCCGAGTGGTTATCCGTCCTAACACTTTTATCTTTAAGCCGTATAGATCGAGTATTTAACGCGTTAAATAACGGCTTTAAGTTTTTAATATTTTCAAAGGAGCTTATTACCCGTAAATTAAGGTCTTATATTAAAGGGAAGGGCTATTATAATAAGGTATCATGGGTAACGCTGATAAAAACTAAAAATTTAAAAAACAGAAGGTTTTAAAACTTATTTGTTAATTATAACCCTAAATTTACTACCGTTATAATATATAGTAACTTCAATAATAACATTTTATTAATATGTAAATCAAAAATGTTAAGGAATTATCAATTGTATATAAAGTTTGCGGGGTCGGGGTGGAGTCGCAAATGCCGAAGAAACGGATATCGATTTTGCTCGCGCTTAAAGAACTACGCGATAGGCTAACGTCAATAGAGCCTAATATTATACGAGACAAGAAATAAGGATGTGCTCGTACGTGTTATGCAGGTCAACACCCTCGTAGATCCCGACAGAGATAAGAAGATGGTTTTTGTGCGCCGTATCGAGGGAGAGGCCAAGTGTAAATCAAATCCTTCCATTTACCTTCATCGCTAAACCATTGCCACGGCCACTGCTATTACGATTCTGTCAGCCGGTGTGTTGCGGGCATGGAGTGCGGGCAAGGAGTGTTACGGAGCAATGCAGTCATGCAGGCAATGCCAAGACACCCTTATGATCCCTGTAGATACCATCACCTGGCCGTACATCCCAGAACGCCTAGTTGTTTGCCGTGCGGGGGAGCTCAGAGATTTGTATGACCCAGCTCACCCAAATCCCCGAGTTCTTCATCTCAACATTGAGGACCTGCTTGGACAACGGCTTTTGTCAAAATTGTTTACTTTGATGAATAGGTCATGTCAGCCTGGGTGACAGGCATGGTGGTGGTGTTGCATGGAGTGTCACTGAGCCGTCATGCGACGGTGCCAAGACACTACCATAGCGCGTGTAGATATTATTACCTGGCCGTACATCTTATACTACCCAAGTATTTCATGCAGATAGCATTATGCTTCCTAGATAGATCATATGCAATCCACATACATATTATCCACTCTTATGCGTCCATACGTCTGACAGGTTATCACATAGATTATACAGAATGCACACACACACATTGCATACCTACTTGCTTGCTGCGCATCTGACATGTTCTTTTCATACAGTCAAAGGGTCGATATGATTGACTTAAAGTCCCTTGGGAGAAGCGCAATATCTTCAGGACGATGCGAAGAACAAAGCGTAAGGCGCACAACCAACAACCACAAAGCATAACGAGCATGCGATTACCATGGCCGCAAACGGCGACCCGGTAGAGATGGACAACATGAAAGAAAGAACCACATCTCGCAAAGGTATGGACATTACGATCGTCTATTTCTCTCTCTCTCCTTCTCACTGCTTGAACCAACATGGCTCGACGCACGCGATCGGTGCCAGCAGCTAACGAAAATGAGAATGCGAATGCGCTTCCCTCACCATTACCATCACCCTCACCAACCTCGACAGTCTTCAGTCCGCTATTCGACTCCGACATCCATGAAGCCCCGTCATCTGCATCCAGCTGGAGTACTCAGCAGGACCCTCATTGGCCGATCCAGCACCAGCACCCGCACCAGCACCCACAACCTACTCCGGCCTACCTCTTCAGCCTTCTGTGCGGATGTGTGCCAGGCTTCTTGCGTCCGGGGCCGTTCTCGTCAGCTGCATGGGTCAGGACGTCGGTCCGGGGCTGCCGCATTATGATCAGGGAGTTCTGGTATCAGATCGTGAGCAATCCGCTCAACACGCTTGGTGTGCGATATCCGACCACTCGCCCCTTTCATAGCTACTGGCAGTGCCTGCTCGATGCTCTCTACTGGAATCTCATGCTCGCCATCGCGATCCTGGGGATGCTCGCTGTTCTGGCGCTGCGGCTCTTCCTGGAAGTCGTATTGTTTGCATTCACCTTTGTGGTTGTTTATCTAGTCCTCGTGAAGCCGTATGCGTATCTGAGCAGTCTCGATACACCGGGTATTTGGGATCATCTGGCATCTCAGATCCACGACTTCACGCTGCTGCCACAGTCCGAGACGACCTGGCTCCTGGACGAGTATGCAGCCCACCACGTTACCAATGACTGGACGAACTTTCAACCAGGCACCTTCCTCCCGACCGATCCCAAAGCAGCCCTGAGAGGATATTATTCCATCGGGCCGCCGCCGTCGCCGTCGCAAGCCCAATCCGAGACGACTCTCACTCTTCGCGGTGATCGGGTTGTGGGCGTTGGCCGCGTGCTTCATCGCCTTTGTCAAATCACCGCGGACGACAGAAGAATCTGCGCAGACGCACCACTCAATATCTCGGTGGTGTATATCCCCGCAGCCCCCATAAACTCGATCTCGAGTTGGGGATTGATGGTCAACGAGCAGTTGGGGAGCGAGCTCTCATGCTTCCATCAACTCGTTCACAGTGGCCCCGGGGGCGAGTTCAGGCAGACCTCTTGTTACGATTATACCGACAACGCCCGGAGATCTCGCATTCTCAAGCTCCAGACAAAACGGTGGAGAGGTTGAATATCAAATATCAAAACGTTTTGGACATTCGGCTGTTGTCCACCCCTCCTGAGAGCCACCGATACCGCCACCATCGTTCTTTCCAACTGAGATGATCCTCCCCTTCACGGCTACCGCTTAGAAGTGAAAGGCACTTTTCCGCATCACACACCATCCGCCGGAGTGGAATTCCCGCCGCCGCGAGCTGCTGCAGCCCTCCATTATCCACAACAACATGACCGTGATTGTCGTTGGCGGTGAGCAGCGGAAACATGCTGCCCTCATCGCCCCCCGGCGCAAACCCCCCCACCACCGGGAAGAAGAAGTGCCGGTTCAGCGCGCCCAACAGCATCCCCAACTCCGCAAACCCGTGCTCGGCCTCCACCAACGCGTCCTGCGCGGATAGTACCCTCCCCCTGATACGCTCCAGCAACGCGACGCATTTGTTCAAAAGTTCGAGATCGGCGGGGACGATGCCGAAGAGGGAGCGCTTCAGCTTGGCGTCGAATTCCATCTGGCTGTGCGCGACGGCGCGCAGCAGGGTCAGGGTGTCGCTCTTGGCGAGCGTGGTGGCGCCCAGGCGGGAGAGGGAGGATTGGACGAGTGAGGCGGCGGCTGAGGAAGAGGAAGAGGAAAGGTAGGAGGAAGAGGACGAGTTGTTGTCGGCGTCCGGGTGGCGGATGCGGATGCGGGCGAGGTCGGAATGGATGGATTGGAGGGCATTGCGGGATCGGGTGGCCAGGTGGGCGTGGTGGTAGAGGATCCGGGCTCGGAAGCTCCAGGGGATTTGTTCGGGGAGGGGGATGAATGGGTTGAGGAATGTGACGGGGTCGGTGAAGGGTAAGAGGGGAAGCGAGAGCCAAGTGTTGGTGATCCCCTCGTTGGAGGAGATTCCTGTGAGCGGAGTCGTGGTGGTGTCCAGCAAGCCCAGAAGCATATCGCGGAAGTGACAAATCTCATCCGTGAGTTCATCCATGCTCCAACATAATCGTTCGATGAAGCCTTCCATTTCGATGGCGTAAAGATCTAAAGAAGTCGCCAAATTACCTATGACAAGGGAACTGATTAGGTGAAGCTTGAGCGGGCATGGTCGAACTTTGCAAAAGCCATGGAAACTGGGGGATGAGATGCTCAAAGAGCAAAAAAACGAGCAACGTTTAGAAAGAGGAATGCTTCATCTGATCGGGACTCACCCAACTGTTCCGGCAGGTTGGTGTCCTTCACCCAATGGATCTGCTCCGCTTTATGACTCTGCCCGTGCATCACAACGGCATGTCTCTGCAGTTCCCGGGGCTCCGTGATGATCGACTGCAAGACCCTTTCCAGCGGCGAGGATATCGTCATGTTCTGGTCGCTGCACATCATATCTCCTCCTCTATGGACAGAGGACGATGGTGGTACATGTCTATGTCTGATCCCGCACCATGCTTCGATCCTCGTTGGCTGCCAGCTGCAACTGATGATTAAAGCTGTCTTGCAGCATGTGGGGACCAAGAAGATGACTGCATAGAGCGAGACGAGATTCATGAGGATGCGTCGCATTAACGTCATCGCTTCGACTATTATTGTCAGACCCCTTGCGCTGCCTGCCTACGATTTCAACTCTAAGTAATAAGTGGAAAGAGAGACAACAAGGGAAGAAGTCCCACGCGCTGTCGCTTAATCACACCCCCATTCAAGCGGAAGGCTGTGGAAACCAATCTGCCTTTTTGCCGCAGGAAGCAATCAAACCAAAGATTCGCAATTGTGGTAAAACAAGTAAATCCGAAAGTTTCTTTGTTTTGAGCAGCGTGTTCCAGACCAAGCTAGCTGGGCCACGCCGGAACATCTAACACTGTTCGAACAAACAATGGAACTTCCCAGAGGCCAAATTAGTCCCAGTGATTTCCCATCGTTGATGTTTGCGGATTTTATCGCATCACCTTCCCTTACCACCACAACGAAGTCCCAAAAAGTCTGAAAGAAATCACAAGAAATATCCAGTATCTCAAGATCGCAATTCTTCCAATTTCAAAGCATCTGAACAAGTTTTGACCTTGCCAATTGGACACACCTTTGACAACTGTAAGTGGAAAATCACTTTTGTCACCGACCCTCCGACGCTTAGTTCTAGTTCTCTGCCGTCCAACGCGCAAACCCATACCCCACACCAATCGCAAACAGCACCCCCAAAGTCCGGATTTGCCGATGGTATGATAACGCTAACACCCCATTAAGATGCCCGGCACCAAACACCCTCTTCCCCACCACACACAATATCCAACCCACACATCTCCCCACCCGAACCACCCCCCCCGCCGTCACCCCAATCGCCTGCCCCAGCACGATCATAAGCCCAAACACCCAGAGTGTCGCGAGATGGCCCCCCACGGCCTCCGCATCGCTCAACTCCCGGTGCAGCTCGGCGGCCTTGAGCCATGTGGTAGAGACGAGTGTTTGGATCGCGTGCAAAGCGGTGGTAATGCAGCGGATCGCTGCTGCTGCTGCTGGCGTGATGGTGAGGTTTGGTGGGAAGGGGATGGGGGAAAGGGGGAGGTAGCGGGTATAATAACTCTGGTGGGGTGAAGGCGAATGGGGAGTGAGTCAATCAATATCCCCTTTTCCTTTTAGAAGGAGGGAAGGAGGAAAGTAGTGGTGACATACCCTACAAGATGTCCAAACCGTCGCAAACCAGGCGAGCAGTATCTGTACCATATCCGACGGCACGGGTGAATCGGGGCTGTAGATTAGAACGGCGAGGAAGAGGTAGAGGACGGTGCCGTAGCCGAGGACGCGGATGGATAAGGTGGAGGGTTGCATCATCGATTGGAGTGGGTGGCAAGTCATATAAACGGGCTGCTGGTTTGATTGATGATTGATGGGAAGGAGTAATGGCAAATGCGAAAAGCCTAAGATATTTCCATGTACAGAAAAGGGGTGTCAAGCGTTTCCATTGTTGTTAGCCGCTGTGTTGTAGGCATAGAGCTGCCGCATGAGAGGGTTACCGAGCAAACTCACTTATCTACCTACGTATATACGAGGTAGGGACACCACTACCGGAATGACTCTCCGGTTTGTTTGTGCAGTGTTTGCTCAGCAGTGAGTGAGGTTCGTCAATGCGTATGCGGTGTTTTTTGGGTGGTAGTCAGGTCTGGCTTCAGCCATATAAAGTGTATTACTCAGGTCTCCGGGTCTCTGATCGAAAAGCGGGGATTCTGGATGGTTAGCAATGGGAGAATGAGCGTTGCCCGCCAAGTCCTTGAAGGTGCTTGCAACGTGAGGCCTCCAAAACAATTGCAGCGTTTTTGGCCTGGCGCCGTAGGACCATGATGGGAGAAGCAGGCGTCGCTTGAGGTGCAGGGAGGCCTTGCTCAGCTCTTATATTCTCCATCGAGTTCACGGTGGTTTTGAGCCTGTTGCATTGGAAGCATACGGGCATCAGGCGCCGCATCATAGCAAAGGGCTTGGTTCAATAGAGGGTTCGCTGAGGGTGAGGGAGCAGGTGAAGGTGCAGTTAAGGGTGTTGGTGAAGTAGGTAAGGTAGGTAAGGGTGGTGAGTGGTGAGGGTATCCAAATGTCAATAAATCGGCTTGGCCCTACCACGTCACAATCACAATAGGGCCATGTAAACCGCCCTTTTAATAAGGGTATTACCAATTATTACTCTGTTTAACATAAGGTATAAAATATTAATTACATAAATAATAGTTTTTAATTTCTAATGATAATATCATTAAAAAAAGGCTAATATAGTAAATATATGCTGAGATAATAAAAACTATGAATATTCAGGATTTACTTTACCTAATATACCCTTCCTATTCAGGCCTCTTAAAAATTTTAATGTTTATAAGAGAAGATTTAATTTTATAATTATAAGTTACTTCCGGGACACAAAAACTTCTTAATTCCGATAAAAAAAATTATATAATTCCTTAATCCCCGGGACCTTAATTGTTTAAATTAATAAATCTGTTAATTGTGTTTATTTTATATCATAAATATCTTTATAATAGAATTACAATTAAAGGTAAAAGGTTTAAGAAGATTTTTTTCATTAACTCTTTTATCTATATATAATTTTAATTATTAAGTTAATTTTAACGTTCCTTAATACGGGTAGCTAAATTACGATTCTTGGTATTTATATTTATTTTAAACTTATTACTCTATTTTTTTTGGAAAAGGAAACCTTAATTAAATAACTTAACTTTAACTTACCTTTAATATCGACCTAATTTAAATAAAAACCCTTCCTTTATAAATATTTATCATAATATTACGATTAAGTTTCTACGTTATTTTAATTACAATAATCAATACAATATTTTGAATTTCATTGTTTTTATTCAGAACCCTTTATTATCGTTATAATTTATAATAAAAGATTTTTGTTAAGCCTTATTAAGTTTAATTTTAAAAAAACGGCCCCGATTATATAACTTTATTCTTATTAATATTAGCATTATTTAAAGAATTCTTATTATATAATTTTTAGGTTAATTATGTTTATTCTTTATTTTATACTTTAAACGTTAAGCCTCTATAACCCTTTTTTATTAACCCTATCTAATAATTGAGCTTAATTAAGGTTAATTATATGTACCGGAAAGTCGTCGGATGTTGATTATTATTTTATTTATATTAATTATATAACTTACCGAATAAAATTCAAGGTCTTTTAATGAAATTGTTCTTTACCCTTAAGTTAATTAACTATTCAATAAGTTATCTTCTATACGTAAAAATGTCATTTCGCCGCGCACGCCCCCCGAGAATTGTATTATTATAATCGATTTTTTAAATTTTAAATAAAGTTAAGGAATAAGCAGTAATCAGCTTGCTCAGAAACGTGTAATTTAGAACAAAAGAGTTTAACTTTTAACCCGATATACCCGTTAATCGGTTAGTTATAAAATTGATACTTAATCTAAATAATTCTTTAAACCTATAATTTTTTAATAGCATAAAGTATAAGGTTATCCGTTTAAGGGGTTTCTCCGATTAAACCCGTTTACTACTATTTAATACTCTTATTATTTAGTACTTTATTTTAATTATTTCTTATACTTTTATTCTTACCTTTATTAATACCCTTAATAAGCAACGCCTAAAACCCCAATATCTTTATATTAATAGGCATAAAAATACCGTAATTTAAGTAAAGAACGTAAGACGTAAATAAATGTTTTATGCGTATGAAGCTATACTGAACACCTATATACTCCTATAATTACCATTCAAGAAAACCGTAGTTTTAGGAAAGAACCTGAGAAATAAATAAGCCTATTAAAAAGCCCCTTAACAAGCCCTTTTTTAAAAAGCGACGGCTCATACCCATATACACTTACCGTAATAAGCCTTAAAAAGCCCGTAATATAAAGAGAAAATCTAAGAGCTAAATAAGGCCTCTTTATACTTAATAAAATACCTACTTTATATATACTTCTACTATAATAAACTAGAAATAACGTAACTTCAAATAAAACTTAAGATATAAATAAACATTTTTTATTCGTCAAGTTATATTTATTATGTATATACTTTTATAATTATTTAAAATTATTATTTTTCAATCAAAATCTTTTGAACTTAAATAAACGCTTTATATAGATTTTTGATCAAAAGTTATATACTTTTATAATGAGTATTTAAGATCATTACTTTTTAAAAATCAAAATTAGGATGTTTATAGTTGTTTTTATAATTAAACTCATCATTAGTATTTACATATTTTTGTTATTATTATTTGAAAATATTATATTTATAATAAAAAATAATATTATTGAGTGAATACTTTATAAACCGGGATAAATTCCGGTATATCTTTTTTATTAAGATGGAGCATTGCTTAATTATAAAGGTCAAAATAACTATTTTAAGTAAATAATAACGCTTAAGGGTAGACGTTAATATTAAATTAAGAATATTAAGCTTGAAAAGTTATCTATACGGGATACGTATTAATGCTAAGAATTTTTTTTTATAATTAAGGGTTTTTAAAGAATAGTTTAAAATTAAGTAAATAATAATATATGAAAACTTCATATATAAACTTTCATCATATTCTATATACTATATAAATGAAGGTAAATAATAAGTATATAAGAAAAAAACTTACTTAACTATAAAGATACGTAATATAAATATATACGTTACATCTGCAAATTTAAGAACCAGTATATAAGCACTCCGAGTATAAGCAAGCAGGTTAAGCAGGTCAAACTTATATCCCCTTTCGCTTAACCTTTAAGCGCTTTAAGCGCTTGTAAGTATCCGGTTTACTTGTGAGTTTCTTATTTGCTTATAAGTTTTTTTACTTAACGTTTTTTAATAAATTACCCCTTTAATTCCCCCCAAGGATCAACTATTAGCTCCCAGGGTAACTTGTAGTTAAAATAACCGAATCTGTAATTAATTTTAAAAAACGTTGAATTTTATAATATTTCCTTATAATTTACCTTTTTTATTCTATAAAATATTGTATTGAAGTTTATATTAACGAGTATATATTAAGTATTTTGGCACTCTGCTGCAACTAAGTGAGTCCGTAGTAAACTCGCCGTAGTTAAGCCACTATATTGTATTAACGCAAAAAAAGTTGGGTTAAACTTCACTTTATACTTTAAACTTAATCGCTTATCATAAAAGGAGGAAACCTTAACCGGTTAACTTAACCCTGGTTTACCTTAAAGGTTAACCCGATTTAAATAAAACCCTCCCCACGTAATGACTTATTATAATATTATAACCGTGTTTTTAAAGTAACCTCATTATGGTTGATAATATTTTAAAACTTTAAATATTTTTTTCCCTTTTATATTTCCCGATTATTAATATTATTTATTTACGTACTTAATAAATGAGTAAAAATATTAAGTTTAATCGGGGAGAAGTAATCCTTATTATATAACCTTATCTCTTAACGGGGAATTTATTTCGTTATTTTATAGATGATTACGTAACTTTTTAGTTTAACCCGGTTAAGACTTAATTTATACTATTTCAAGTTGAATTACGGAACCTTTTTCTACCGGCTTTATATAGTAATTGAGCTTGAAAGGGTTTCGTTATAAGTATTAAATAATCGTTTTTTTGCTTGTTATTACGTTATCTATATAACCACGTAATTTAAAACCGAATAAGGCCTAAGGGCTCTTAATGAACTCGTCTCTTACCCGTTAACTATACCGTTCGTTTATAGTCTATCTTCTATAGCAAAAATGCCACTCCGCCACGCTCGCCCCAACTATATAATATAATAAAATTATTGAAATTAAATTATAACTTTTTAAGTTTAAAATATATTACACCCGTTATATAGATTCATTTTGAATAATACTTAATTCATTTAATTATTAATTTATTAGCTATATTAACTCTCTATGTTTATATTTAATACGGATATATATAAAGTAAAATAAATATGTATAAAATTATATATTAACTTACTATTTAACCATAAATGTTTAGAATTCTAGTTTATACGCTAAGATTACGGAACAAAGTAAACCCGCTGTATATTAAGGAATCCTCTTATGGTTTATACCGTAATACTAGACCTATAAAAAAGAGAAAAAGGTAACGTTTTTATAGCGATAATAAGGTTTAAATAACTAATATATAAAACGGCGTAAGTAAAATAAAGAAACAAAAAAGTATAGTAATGATTAAGTACTAAGGCCATAAATAATACGTATGAAATAAAAACCGAAAAATTATAGGTCGGAAAATAATCGTAATCTTACCCAGGAAATAATTGTTACTTTTAAGGGTTATAATTAAGTTAAATTATATGAAAACGTGATTTTTAAAGTACTTTTAAGTTATATATTAAAGTTGTTATTACTTAAATAATTTATTAATATACTACCGGTACTTTTCTCGATTAATAAGATCGTAATTTTCTTAATAAACTTTATTAATATTAACTTCAATATCTTTAAAAATATTATTAGTAGGAACGTAAAAAATTTATTTAAAGTAATTAAGTTAATATATAAACGATTTTATATAATTTAATAAATAATTTTCATTTTAAGTAAGGGGCTTAATTTAAGTGGTTTTTACCGCTTAAATAAAGATAAAAATTACGGTTAAGAAAGAATCGCTTATCGTTATTATAGTTATTAAGATTAAGTTATAAGTTTAATAATATAATGTAAATAATGTTGTTAAAAGCCCGGTATTTTTTATATTACATAGTAATTTACCGAATTTAATTGTTACTATTAAGGTATAATAAAAAAATTATTAAAAAAGGCTTAATTTTAATGAAAATTAAATTTAAGCGATTCTTTAAGTCGTTATTAAGTTTTTACCTAGAGTTATAACTTAATTAATAAACGTAATTACGGGTTTTTACTTTATTTCATGAAATAATAAATACTCCGGTATTTTTGACTGTATATAAGTGCAATATTCAAGATATTAAAAAATTTTATCTTATCAATAATAAGAGATTTTCCCGAACTATATTATGTATTTTAAAAACTTATTAATTATAAGTTTTAGATAACTTATTTAAATTTATAAAGGAAAAGAGAAAATAATTTTCAATAAGTTTAATAAATGCAATATTATTAACGGTTTTGGGTCTTTTAATATAAATATAAATGTTATTATTGTTATTAAAGTAACTTAGCTTTTTAACTTAAAAGCGGTCTTTTTTTTAAGGTAAATATAGATATAATTACTTTCTCTAATTACTTTCTCTTTCTATTTTTTATTTATATTATTATTATAAGGCTTTTTAAATAAAAGAGGTAGAAGAATTACTCCGGGAAGCGGGACGGGATATACCCCATAAGATGGGGCCGGGATAGGGACGGGATAGGGGTAGGACGGGATAAAGTGAATAAAATCCTTTCCCTTATGAATACGGGATAAAGCTGGATAGGATCAGGATATATTAAGATCTTAATAACGGATAAAATAAGGTAAACCTACTCCCCCAACCGGTACAGGATTGATCCCGCGGGATAGGTACGGGACCGGTACGGGACCGGTACTTGATAGGGAAAGGGTACCTTTATCCCGTACCTGTGGCAAACGGTATGGGACGATACGGGACCGGGAAATGTTAAGATACCGTTTTACTATTTATAATATAATATATACCAAAATTAATAGGAAAAAAATCTAAAATTTCAATTTTGGAAGTGAATATTTCTCTTAAATAGGCTTAACGGTTTATTAAATATTAAAAATAATATGTTTTTTACTTAAAATAATAAAATAATTTATTAATATTTTTGCCACCTGGGTCTTGGCATTTTCCGGTCTTATACCGCCGGGATAAGGACGGTACGGGAACGGGATATACCCTTATACCGTACCGGCCGGTATGGGAAGATTATAACCAAATCCCGTCCCATACCGTCCCGGTTGGGGGATTAGGTAAACCGGGCTAAATATAATGAATTTATAGCTAAATTATTATAAAGACTACTTATAAATAGTTTTTAATAGTTTATCGATAGCCGGGTTATATATTTTCCGGTTATCGATAAAGCACCAAAAAATATTTTCTATAATCATTGTAATAATCCCCCTTTTTCCACCCTCACCCTACCCTTACCTGCACCCTTACCACCACCCTTACCTGCACCACCACCTTCGCCTGGACCCTCACCTACACCCTCACCTGCACCCTCACCTGCACCACCACCTTTACTACCACCCTTACCCACACTATTACCCTCACCTGCAACCTTACTTATACCCTTACCTGCACCCTCACTACCACCTTTACTACCTGTTAAACGTGAGGACGCATCAGAGTGGATAGGGTAGGTATGGATTGAGTGTATTAAGTATATATCTCTTATCTATGTAGGAAGTATGGTGCTATCTGCATGAAATACCCGGGTGGTACGAAATATACGGCCAGGTAATAATATCTACACGCACTATAATAGTGTCTTAATACCGTTTATATAACGGCTTAATAATATTTTATGGAACACTATTATTATACCTGCACCCAGGTTAATATACCCCCTTAGGATCGTAATATCATTATATTAAATATTATTATATTAATAATATAGATCCTGGATACCCTTATTATGGCCATTTCTTAATTGCTAATATATTATATTTATTATAAGTAAAAGGTACGTCTTAAATTTAAAGTTGAAAAATTGAAAAGTTAAGAAAAATCGGTAACCCTTTAAGCAATAATAATAATAAAACCTTTATATTTTAAGCTACTCCGGAACTTTATATATATTCGATTAAGCTCCGGGTATTAACTTAAGTGATTTTATTAAGTAATTATTACTAAGTATACGCCGAGAAAAGTTGAAAATTAATAAAATTATAAAAATAAACGAACCCGGAAAGATTATCGTATACCCGGTTTATAATCGTAATTTTTTAAGAGCTAAATCTCTTAAAAACGATATTTCCGGGGTTTTGTTGAGTCGTATTATAATGCGGGGTTTTAAGGTTTTATGGATTTCTCTATATTGTTTTTAAGGACGTAAAGTCCTTAAATTCTTATTAAAAATATTACGGTTTACCCGTTATGGTAAAGGCGGAGATTCTCTATATTAAAATAAACTCCTTTATTATCAAGAAGAGCGGTAAATATGGTATTAATCGTAAAGTTGAATATATATACTATATTATAAAGTATGATAAAACCGTTACCTTTTAAGATATTAACGTTTATTATGATTTTACCATAAATAATAACTTTAAAGTTACCGGTATCGTTTTTTCTATTTAACTATTTAATAAAATGACCTTTTATTATTTTATTATAGGTATACCGTGGCTTAATACCTATAATCTATAATAATCGAAGTTTATAAGTACTTAATAATAATTTTATAACTTTAACAATATTTTAAGATAATATTTAAGGCCCTTATAATATAGCATTAAAGACGGTTATTTTATAAGGTAAGAACTTTTAATAGGAATAAGTCTTTACCCTTTTAATTACTTACGGAAGATGCTAAATTGCTTTATTAATAATATCTATAAGGAGATAATACTATTAACTTATAGTTGCTGATTTAACGATAATATTATCTTAAGATTTGGATAAAAACCCTTTTTAAAATAAAAGCTTCTGAAAGTTTAAAGGTAACGTTTCGTTAATTAACTTTTACGTTTTTAATTCTAAGGATATCTTTTAAAAGTAAATATACGAGCTTTTTAATAATAATATTTTTAAGGATTTTAAAGGTTTAACAATTAAGGATGGATTTAAAAGTATCATACGCATTTTTATTATGAATTTATTAAAGAAGTCCTTAAGTATTATGCGGGGTAATACCCGTAATTGTGATTTTCGTGGTGATACTTTGGGTGTTATCGATTTAATAAAATATTTAAGAGGTATAAATCTTATATAGAGATTATATATCATAAAGTATAATTTAAATAAGAAAAAGCTCGCTATTAATAAGCTCTTAAGTAAGCTCTTAATCAATTTATTTAATAAGCTTTTTAATAATGAGCTCTTTAGTGAGTTCTTTAATAAGCTCTTAAATAATAAGCTTTCAGGCGAACTCTTTAATAATGAGTTTTCGGGTAAGCTCTTGAATAAGTTCTTGGGTAAGCTCTTAAATAAGCTTTTAAATAAGCTCTCTAATGATAAGCTTTTAAATAAATTCTTTAATAAGCTCTTAAGTAAGCTTAATAATAATTTAAAAGTTATTAAAGCTAAATTCGTATCTAAGCTTATTATTAATGTATATATTAATAACGAGATTAAAGCTAAGCTTATATCTGAGCTCGCTTTTAATAAGGTTAAGCTCATTAATAAAGCTTAAGATAATAAAGGTATTATCGATTTAATAAAGGGTTAAGTAATAAATATTAAGTAGAGTAAGCGATTAATAAAGATGCCCTTAAGTTGGTGGTATATATTGATTTTAAGGGATAAAGGGCTTTATTTCAGCCTTCTTTAAGTAATCAGGCTGCCTTGAATTAAATAACATGAGTGATCGCTATAATATGCGATTCCGGGCTTATAACTATTAAACGTAAGGACGTATAAGAGTAAATAGGGTAATATAGATTAAGTAAATTGAGTATATATTTCTTATTTATGTAGGAAGTATAATGGTATCTGCATAAAATACCCGGGTAATACGAGATGTACGGCCAGGTGATAATATCTACACGCACTATGGTAGTATCTTGACACCGCTCGTATAACGGCTCAGTGACACTCCATGGAACACTACCACCATGCCTGCACCCAGGCTGACACTACCAACCCTCTTAATTTACTATTACCCCGCGTCTTGGCGGGATCTTAATGTATCCCGATCCCATCCCGCTGGGATAAGGATGGGATGGGATAGGATTCAGCCTTATCCCGTCCCACGCGGGATAGGATAAGTAAATCGAAAAACCGTCCTATCCCGTCCTACTTCCCATAGTAAAAATAATCTTATTATTTAAATATATTATAAAAAAACAAATACAATTTAAGGATAATAGGTTTAATAATAAGTTAATTATTAGTATTTAAATATCATCAAATATAAAGTTTACTTTTTAAGAAAAATTAAAAAATATTATTCTATACTATTTTTTACAGAAGTTATTATTGGTTTTTCTTTTTATTATTTAGTTTCTAACTCTCCTACGAGGGTTTTAAATAAAGTATAGTATTTATTTAAGTAAATAATATAGTTTTATTCGTCTTTTAAGATAAGAAATAAAAGGATAACGTTAAAAGGGTTTTTCACAGGATCGTTAATTTAAATATTAAAAGAATAGATTTACATATTTATATAAGAACTATAATATTATTACTTATTAATAGAATAATTAAAGGTTATACTTAAAGCTATAAGAATATATAAACCCTATATTATTACTATTATTTATTACGGATATATATAAAGCATATAAAGTAAATAAGTATGAAAATATATAATAAAAAGTTAATTTATTAAAGCCGTACGTAATATAAGTATATATATTAAAGCTAATAAATAAAGTAAGTTTACTTTATCTTAAGAAATCCTTTTATATTTTATACCGTTATAATCCTAAATACTTTAATATATATTGTTTATTAAAATTAACTTATACTTTAATTCTTTAAGTAAAGATAATTGCTTTTTAGTTAAATAGTAAGTTAAATATTAATTCAAATTAGAAAACCAAAAATAGTAAAATTATTTTAAAAATAAAACAAGCTTATGTTCTTTTATATATATTTTTTTCTGTTAAAACTTTTATGAAATGAATATTTATTAATATTTAATATAAAAACTTAATATAACATTAAGTGAATTAATAAAATATATATAAAATAAAAGTAACTATATATAAAGAATATATATTAAATAAAACTTAAATACTACTTATTATTTTATAAAAAAGTTATATAAACGCTTACTTAAAATTATGTTCTTATTAATTCTATTATAATTAATAGTTTAAAAGAGATAATAAGTTTAAATATTAAACTTTATTCGAAAATTATTAATAAATCTTAAAATGTTTTATAATCGAATAATTAAACAAATATATGTTATTCTAATAATTAAATATAAAATATCTTTAACCTTTACTTTCTTTCTAAAAGAATAGTTATAAAAAATCTCTAAACGTAAAAGGACAAATTATATACCGAATATAAAAACCTAAAATTTTAAAAATATATACTATTTACGTATATTTACCGTATTATCTTTTTTTATTAATATTATAACTATAAAATTAATAATATAGTTACTATAAGTAAACCTTTAAATATAATGAATAATAATACCTTTACTAAAAAGGTAGGTTTACGTATTTACTTTATGATAATTACCGCGTAATAAGTATAAGTCCGTTTATTAATACCTTTATATATAGGATATATTACTTATTATACATTTAACTATTATACCTTTACTTATTATAGACCCTTTATTAAGCACCTTACCGGGCCCTTCAGTAAGAAGTATCGCGTTATACCCGTATATCCTTAAAGTAATACGCTTAAAAGTACCGTAATTAAAATAAAGAAAAAAATATAAATAAGGCTTCCCCTCCTCTATAAAATATTTAATACCTATATACCCTTATTATAATAGGCCTAAAAATACCATAATTTAAGTAAGAAACCTAAGAGTTAAATCAGGCCTTTTATTTATACCCTTATCCTTAATAAGCCGTTTAGTAAGCCTTTTGATAAACCCTTAAAAAGGAGGTAACGTTTAATCCGCGTATATTTTTACTATAATAAGCTAAAGAGTATTATAATATATATAAAAACTTAAGAAATAAATAAATATTTAATAAGTATAAAGTTATACTTAAAACCCGTATACTTTAATAATTATTATTATATAATTATAATACGGAAAAAACACTTAAAAATTAAATAAATAATCTTTTATTATTTTTTTATTTAAAGTTATTTTTAAGCTTTATATATTTTTATTATTATTACTTAAGGAGAACGTATTTTATATAAAGAATATATAATATAAATAAATTATTTATATAATTACGAATATATTTACTATTTATTTATAATTATTATTAAAAGTAATTATATAAATGAGATTTTATTTTTAGAATTAATTTGATTAATTGATTGATTGATTGATTGATTGATTTATACTACGGGTCTAGCTAAGTTAATTCCGGCGTTCCTTAATACGCGGCCTTTTAACCTTATTAATAACCGTAAAAACTTAATACTTATAACGTTAAGGTAAAAACCGGCGTTTATTAGGTTTCTACCCTTTATCCCTTAAGGTAAAGGATATTAATAACTGTCCAGAAAGTAGTAATTTATTTATATACTTCCTATATTTTAATTCCCCCAAGAAAATCCGTAATATTACGACCGTATCCTTATAGGGGCTGTCCCCAGGCTCGTTGCTCTTCCACTCCTTTACACATCTGCACTGCCCCATTAGAATTAATTTATTTTATCTTTTAAACGAGATTTAAACTTTATATCGTCCTATTAATATTACTTAAAAATCTATTATTTATATAAAGAATTAACGAATTAAATAATACCACTTATTTATATTATTAATTTTATATTTATTTATACTTATACCTTACTTATACCTATACTTATACCTTTATATACCTTATTTACTTTTTTTTTACCTTATCCTTTTTACTTTTATTATTACCCTTAATACCCTTATTATTACCTTTACCTCTATTAAGCCTTTTATTAAGCCCTAAATTATCTTTATTATTATTGATTTATATAACCTTTATGTAATAAAGTTTACTTTTCATTAAGGTAAAAAAGGAAAGAAACATTTAAAATTTCGTTAATTAATAACGATTAATATCTTTAATAACATATTAATACTTTAAATTAAACGGGTTTAATTTAATCGTATTTAATTTATACCGGTCTTTCTTTAAATTTCTTTAATTTAAATAAAAAACAATTAAAACAAGATTGAATTTACTTTTATTTAAATTGTTTTCAATTAATTATATTATTATAAGATTAAAATATCGATAAAGATATATCCTTTTTACGTATAATCTGGAATTTAATTATATTTTTATTTTATAATATATTTGATTGATTGATTAATTTATACTACGGATCTAGTTAAGCTAATTCCGGCGTTCTTTAATACTCGGCTATTTAATTTTACTAATAACCGTAAAAAACCTGATATCCATAATATTAAAAATAAAAACCGGTATTTACCCAGCTTTTACTTACGTTTTAAGGGTTAAGAATATTTACAGCCGTTTAAAAAGTAAGAATTTATTTATACGTTTTTATTAAGAAAACTTATAATATTACGATTAAATTTATTTAAGGGTTACCTTTAAACTTATTATTCTTTTATTATTTTACGGGTTTATTTAATATTAAAATTTGAAAATTCCGATTATATTATTAAGTATCCTTATTAATATGTATATTATTATTATTTTATTTATATAACTTTACCGACCAATATAATATCGTTTTTTATACCGCCCCGGTATTTATAGCCCTTTTAATCCTTTATTAAGTATAGTTTTCCCGCCGTTATTTTTTACCCCCGGGTTAACGGCGAGATTTCTTAATTAAGTTTTTAACCACTTTTTCTATTTCCTTAATTAAGTTAAATTATAATAATAAGCCCGTAATTATTATAAATTTAACAGCCGCTTTAATACTTTTTTTTTATTAATAAGTATTTAACGATAATTATTAATCTTTATTTTTTTTAATTAATTTTAATTTAAGTTCCTTAAATAATAAATAGGAAATTAATATATATATAACGTCTTATTTTCATTATTTATATTTATAGTTAACGTTAATCCGGCTATTAACGTATACGATAAAAAAGAAATAAATTAAGTTATTTTTATTTATTTAAAGTTAAATTATTAATACGTTATTATTTTTCCTTATAATCCTATAACGCCGGAAATACTTATTAATAATTTTATTATTATTTAATATTAGGTATTATTACTTTTAAGGGATTAATTCTTTATATTTACGTTAACGTTTTATTTACTTTCCTTTAATTTATAAAGTAATTACCGTTAACTTCGTTTTTACGGTTTTTTTTTTTCCCGCCGTTTTTACTTTAAATAAAAGTTTATATACTTTTACGTTAACTTTTTAAACGTAAGTTAAATTAACTTTTTTTTAGCCTACTTTAATTTAACTTTTATATAAAGGGTAAGTACCTTTTTTTTATGTTTTTTTATTTAAGGTTTTTTATAATTTTAATAAATACGTTTATTTTTTATTAATATAATTAAGTTTATATTTTTTAAATTTTACTTAAATGATTATTTAATTTAAGGTTAGCTTTATTAATAATATAAAGACTTCGGATTTTAATATTGAAACGGGAATTATTTTATATACTTTATTTATTATTCTTAAGTATTAATTTTAAATTTTTTATAATTATTAAATAAACTTTTTCTTATATTTAAACGTACCCTCGGGTATATATTAAATAATTACTATGTATATTATTATAGGCTTTATAACCGTTTAATAAATGGTTTTAGCCTTTTATAAAATAGCTCCTTACGTTAACGCCGTAAGGTAAGTAAGGCCCTTTTTTTATCAAATTATTTTCTTTTAAATTTTTTTTATATAATCCTTTTAATTTAATTTCTTATTAATTCATAAATTAAGTATTTTAATATTAACTTCCGGTTTTATTATTATATTATTTAAGTTTATTATAATTATTATATTATATAACTTTAAACTTTTTATTATATAAATAAACTTATACTTATATAAGATAAATTAAGCTTTATATATCTTTATTTATCGTAAGTAAACTTTATAAGTTTATTTTAACTTTAAATAGTTTATATAAATAAACGTATTATAAGTTAAAAAATAAATATTATTAATAAAGTTTTTTATTTAAATTTTTTATTTTAATTTTATTAAGTTTTTAATAAATAAACCGTTAAAAAATAAAAATAAAAATAAAAAGATAAATAACCCTTAAAGAATCCTTATTATTATAGGTTTTATCGTACTTATCTTTTATTTTAAGTTAATTAATATCGTTTAATTACTTAAGAAATTTTTTATTTAATTTATAAAGAAAAATAAACCCTTTTTTTTTTTCCGTAAATTATATAATAATCTTTAATAATTTATTTTATTAAACGTTTTTATAATATTCAAGGAAAGAAAACTTATATTATATTTTTTCCTATAGTTTTATATTATATATATACTATTAATTAAGTTTTTAAGAGTTATTTCCGTTAATCGTTTTTTTTTTTTTTTATTTTTATTTATTAATTAAAGAGTAACTTATATTCTTTTATATAATTACTTAAAATCTTTATGATTATTATTTTTAAAGTTTTTTTTAACGTATAAAAGAGTACTATAAATTTATATAACTTTACTTCTGAATAATCTAATTTAATTAATTTCTTAAGGATAATCGTCTTAATTTCCTTAAATTTATAGGAATAATATCCTATATTAAAATAAGCTTAAAATAAATATATAAAAACCTTTTTAAATAGTAATATTATTATAAATAGGAATTTATTTAATATACCGTTAAGTTTAAGGGCTTTATCCTTCTTTAATTTATTAATTATTTTAATTATTATTTTTTAAGTTATTATTTTATTTATTATTATTAATTTAAAATATACCGTACCGTTAATATCTATTAGGTTAATTTCCGGTAATAAAAGAAAAATATTTTTTTAAAAGCCTTAATCTTATTATTAAAGGTGTTTATTATTGTACCGTCTGGTCTTTTTAAGGGTAAAAATTTAAAAATAAATTTAAGTTTCTTATTTTATTCTTTACCGTATTTTATTAACTTTTAAATATTATAAAGGAAACCACCAAGTTATATATTATAGTTTAAAAATACGTTTATTTAGCCTTTTAAATAATTCTTTCCTTTTTTTTTTTTTTTAAGTTTTCTTTAACCGTTAAAGCGTTTCTCGGTTTTTATATTTAATAATTTACTTTATAAACGTTTTTACCTTTATAGTTACCTTTATATACTTTTTATTTTAATAAGTTTTAACTCTTTAAGATAGCTTTATTATTAAGATTATAACGTTAATTATTTTATTTAAAGTTTTTATTACCCGCTTTATAAAATGGTTAATCTATTTTTTATTATTAAGTTAAAAAGTTTTATTAATTAAAATATTATTTTTACCGTTTTTATAAATATTTTAGTTTCCTTAATTATCTTTTACGTTCATTTAAACGGTAAAAGCGGAATTACGTTAACGGATTAATTTAAGGTTATTTATATCGGGACGTAATTTAAATTATATTTTAAATCCTTTTAAAGTTTATATATTATAATTAAGTTAATAATACCTTCCGAGTTAAATATTAAGTCGATTATAATTTTAAGTTTATAACTTTTTTATATTGATTGATTGATTGATTTATACTACGGGTCTAGCTAGGCTAATTCCGGCGTTCCTTAATACGCGGCTTTTTAACCTTATTAATAACCGTAAAAACCTGATACTTATAACGTTAAGGTAAAAACCGGCGTTTATCAAGCCTCTACCCTTTATCCCTTAAAGTAAAGGATATTAACGGTTATCTAGAAAGTAGTAATCTATTTATATACTTTTTATATTTTAACTCCCCTAAGAAAATCCGTAATATTACGATTATATCCTTATAGGGGCTGTTTTTAAGCTCGTTGTTTTTTTATATCTTTATATATCTATATTGCCTTAATCTTATATAATACCTTTAAATGTCCTTATTAATATTTATATATTTAATATATATCCTTTTTATATTATTATCGCCGTTAACTTTTTTAGGGATTTTTAATAAGTATTTATTATTATATCCTTATAATTATAAAAGATGCTTTCCGGTTTATATAATTAACGTAATTAATTTCCGCTCCTCTCTTTTTTTTTTTTTTAGCCGGTAACGGGCCTTCTCCGTAAGGTCTTTAGTAATTTCGTTTATCTCTATAGTAAAGTTAAATTATAATAATAATCCGGTAAATATTATAAATTTAATAATTACTTAAATACCTCGCTTTATAAATAATATTTAACAATAATTATAAGTATTAACTTTTACGATAAGTTTTAATTTAATTTCTGTAAATAAGGGATAAGAAATAAGAACGTATATAGCGTTTTACTTTTTTTATTTATGTTTATATCCGGTATTTATCCGACCTTTAGTATATATAATAAATAGGAAGTAAATTAAACCGTTTTTACTTATCTAGAATTAAATCGTTAATACGTTATTACCCTTCTTTATAATATTATAATAATAAAGATACTTATTAATAATCTTTTTATCGTTAAAAGTTAAATAACAATAACCTTAAAGTATAAAGTCCTTATACCTCCGTTAATGCTTAGTCCACTTTATTATAATTTATAAGGCAATCGTTATAGTTTTCGCTCTTTAAATCCTTTTAGTTTTAATTTCTCTTACGCTTAACGGGAGTTCGTACCCGCTTAAGCTAGTTTCGGGATGCCGGTAAAATTAATTTCTTTTTCCGTTTATTTTTGCTTTATCTTAGTAAGAGGGAGATAGGTATCTTTAGTTTATTCCCTTTAACTTTAAGCTTACTGAGATTCTGGCGGATTCACCCGTTTCTTACTATCGTAGCTGGGTGTGTGCATCTCTTCAGCCTTGCCTGGGCGACTATTTGATCCAACTTTTTTTATATAATAGCTTTTTTTAACGTTAATAATATAAAATTAAATTATATAATAATTATTAATAACTCCTTAAATTTAATATAATTAATTATATGGCCGTCTTCGTTTTATTAAACGTAATAAAGATTAAAGTCCCTTATTAAAAAGTACTTATTAAGTATAATTATAATATCTTTAAGTAATAGGATTATAAAAAAAATTTCTTATTAACCGGTAACGGATTATACGTATTATAAATATTTAAGTTATTTTTAATATTTTTTTTATACGATCCGGAATATATATAGGTTCCTTCCGTAATAAATAACGTTTTAATTATTTATATTTAGCCTTTTATTAATAAAGAAATACATTTACGTTATCTTATTATCCTTAAAGGTTAAATAGAAATTATTTCCCGGGTTAATTAAAGAATAAATATACGGATTATATAGCGGCTTTTATATTATTATAATATTAATATTTTTTTTTTTTTAAATTTAAATATTAATATTATAGCTTTAATTACTTCCCCGTATACGTTATATTATATTACCTTTAAAAGTATAAATATATTAAATATTAACGTTTATTGGGCTTTTTTTATTAACTTTTATTTATATAAACGGTTTTTCCTTAAAATTAAGCGTTATTTATTTTAATCTTTTTATTATAATAATAATCCCGGTCAGGCGGCCGACTTTAAAGGTTAATATCGTTATAAATTTCCTTTTTTTTACGTTATTAATTATTATATTTTACCTTTTTTTATTTAATAAATTTTATTTATATTTTAAAATCGTTTTTAATTATTTTATTAATTTAAATTTATATAAGTTATAACGTTAAACCTTAATTATTATCTTAATTTTTTTATATTAAGTTTCTTTTGCTTTTATTATATACCGTAAGTTTTACGTTAAATAATTATTATTATTATACGTTATATATTTTAACGTATTTTTCATTAAGTTTTTTACTATTAAGTTAACGTATTTATACGTATTATACCCTTTAATATATATTACGTACTTTATATTATTAAAGTACTTTATAATAATATACTTATACCTTTAATATTTAAAGTATTAATAAATATCCATTACCCAGTCTTAAAATTTTATTAATTTAAAAGGTTTACCCTTTATTATTTTTTATTAAGGATATTGTCGTATATTCTTATTAACGTTATGCTTAAAATAACTATAAAGTATCTTTTTATATAATTAAAGGTATTTAACTTTTTATTATAAAAGGAAACTATAATTAATAATTTTTAATTTAAAATAGAAAACCGTATTCTTTTTTTTTATCCATTTTAAAATAACTTCCTTTTCTTTTTTTATAAATTTTATTAAGTATATCCGTTTATTATAATAGAAAAGAATTATTTTAATACTTTTATTATTTTATACTTTTTTTTACCGGTTTATCTTTTTAATTTCTTTAATTTTTTTTTCGTTTTTAATAAGGCTATATTAAGGAGAATATTTTTACTTTATAACTTACGTATTATAATAATTTATTTTATTAATAACTTTTTCGTAATCTTAAACGTCTTTATTAATTATAATGAATTTATTTTCGTTATTATACTTTTTTTCTTTTCACTTAATAATTATACGGTTATTATTTTCGCTTTCTTTAATACCGCCGTTTTTTCCTTTATTCTTATTTTTTTTTACCGTTAATACCGGCGCTGCCTTTATAGCCCTCGTTATTTAGTTTATTTTTATTCTTTTTTTAAAGCTTTCTCCGTTATTCCTTTACTTTATACGTATCCTTTTTATTTCCTTTTACCTTTATTTACCGGCGCTTTTATTATTATTTTTAAGCTCCGCGTAATTTCTTTAATTCCTTTAAATTTCTCTTTATATTTACGTAAAAGTCTTTTACTTTCCGTAATTTAATTTATAGTATTAATTAGGTTTTTAACGTAATATCCTTCTATATAATTATAAGGAGGTTTTTTAACGTTTTTACCGCCTTTTCCTTTTTTGTTTTTCCCTTACGTATTTAATAATTATTTCTTTTTATAATTTATTTTTATTTATTTAATATCTCCTTATCTTTATTTAGTTCTTTCTTAGTTTATATATATTTAATAAGGCCTTTTATGTTTCCGTTTACCTTTTATCCGTCCCTATATACCGTCCTTATCCCTTCCGTTTTTTATTTATTATTTTTTATAATAATACCTTTATATGTTATACGTATCTTTTTACGTATATCTTATTAATTATAAGCTTCCTATTCGATTTAAGGCCTTTCTATTTTATATTTATCGTATCGTTTATATAACTTATTACCGTTCCTATTAACCTAAGCTGTTTACCCTTCCTCCCCCTTTATTTTTATTATTATTCCGCTTTTATTTATCGTTTTTAAGGTATTATCCTTATTATTACTTAAGCTATATACGCGTGTATCGTTTCTGACCTCTGGGGTCCCGTTGTTCGTCGCTATTTAATATGCGTTAAGATATCTTATAATATATTTATAATTTAATGATTCAATAACCGAAATCTTTAATTTATTTACGGTTTTTTCCTAAATAATTCTTATTAAGCTTTTTAGCGTACGGGTACTTACGGCTACAACCGTTATACCCCTTATAAGCTATAGTATTGAATATTTCTTTGAATTTTAATTATAGATTCCGGTTTTTTTATTTAAGGTTACCTAAATGGTAAACCTATTATTATTATAAACCTTAATATTACCTTAATCTTTTTTATAAAGAATATCTTTCCGGTAGTTATTTACGGGATGTTATTATAACCGGTTTTTCTATATTTATTTTTTATTCTAAGTTAATCGATATTATTTTATTTATTAAGCAGCTCTTCGTTTAATTAATAATAAGTAATAATATTTTACTTATAATTTATCTTTTTAACCCTTTTAATAAGGCTTAATAAGAGTAAATTTATCATATGTTTTTTCCCATATATATATTATTAAAAAATCGACTCTATAGGTATATAGTATTACGGTTTATAATATAGATAAATATATTAACCTATTTCCCGCATATACTTTACGCGTATATACCTTGAACTTATAGCTATATATATAGTTATTTATTAATTATATATATTATATATACTTATTCTTAATATAAAATAATAATAAATTAATAATGTATTTCAGTTATATCGTTCTGTATATTTATTACTTTATTTAATTAATACCCGTATTATATCTTATAATATAAATATCCTGAAAACATACCCTTAATACTTTTTTAAATTAAACGGGTTTTATTTTTAAGACGTTATATTTTGATTATAACAAAGTTTTTAAATAAAGTATTTAAATTATTATATTTATATTTTTTTACTTATTAAAAAGCTCGTTATTATCGTTTTTTTAATTTAAATAATACTCTTGACGTTTTATCTATATAATAGTTCTTACTGAATAAAATAATTGATTCATTGTTTTATATTACGGATCTAGTTAAACTACTTCCGGCGTTCCTTAATAATCGGCCTTTTAACCTTATTAATAACCGTTAAAATTTAATATCTATAACGTTAAGACCAAAAACCGGTATCCACTTAGCCTTTATTTACTCTTTACCCCTTAAGATAAAAAGTATTTACGGCCGTTAAAGAATAATTATCTATTTATACGTTTTTTCTTTTTACTTTTTCTAAGAAAATCCATAATATTACGATTAAGTTTTTTAAGGGTTTTTTTTAACTTTATAGCGTTTCCTTTATTTTATAAGTTTATTTTATATTATTATTCTAAACTATATCTCTGAATATTTTTACCGGTATATATATAATTATGATCTATTCGTATATACCGTCCTTTATATAAACGTTACCGTTTATTATCTTAATATCTTTTATATTATTTTAATATTAATTATTTTTCCCCTTTATAAGATATAGCCTTCCCTTTATAATCTTTTACCTCTGGATTAATAATAGGGTCTCTTAATAAGGTTTTCGTAACCTTATTTATTCTATTGGTTAAATTAAATTATAATAAAAAATCCGTAACTATTATAAACTTAATAGTTATTTTAACCCCTTTTTTTTATAATTAATATTTAAGGGTTATTATTAATCTCCGTTTTCCTTTATTAAATTCGATTTAATCCTTATAGATAATAAATAAGAAATGAATATATATATAGCGTCTTATTTCCTTTACTTCTATTTATATTTAATTTATACCTTGCTATAAATATATATTATAAAAAGGATATAAATTAAACCGTTTTTATTTATCCAGAGTTAAATTATTTACGTATGATTATCTTTTCTTATACTTTTATAACGATGAAAGTTCTTTATTATTTAAAGATAAGTAACGTTTTTTTAAAAAGATTAATTTTATATACTTATATTAACGTTTAATTTATTATAACGTAATTTATAAGATCATTATTATTATCTTTTTATTTATAATCCTTTTAACCTCCTTTTCTTTTATACCGGGTTAGAGCTTATATATATTTATTTTAATTTCTTTAATATAGATTAAATTAATTTCCTTCTTAACTTATTTTAATATTATTTGAATAAAGGGGGTAAATAATTCCTTTAGGTTATAAAATAAGCTTTATATATTCTTACTTACCGTAAATCGACTTTATAAGTTTATTTTAACTTGAAATAATTTATATAAATAAACGTAACATAGCTTAATAAGTAAATATCGTTAATCAATTCTTTTATTTTTAACTTTCAATTTCAACTTTATTAGTTCCTATTATATACCTATAGATAAGTAAATATACTGTAAAAGTGAGTGGTAAGTATATGAATAATGATCTATATAGGTGCTATAAAGGGGTGAAATAGAAGTATATGCCAAGCACCGGGCATCCGCTATGCCCCTTAAGGCCTTAGTGCCCGTAAAGGTCTTGGCAATGGCTTTTATACATAATAATTCCTTAATTAATAAATTATCTAAAAAAAAAAGGAAAAAGATTAAAAGTAATAATAACCTTTTTCGGATCCGCGTTATAATAAAATTTATCAAATCGATCTTTTTTTTAGGTTGATTAATATTATCTAATTACTTAAGGAAGTTTCCATTTGTTTTATAAGAAAAAGTAATATCCCTTTTTATTTATTAATTATAAAGTAATGTTTAATAATTTAATCTATTAAATATTCCAGTAATATTTAAGGGAAAAAGGCTTATAATATACTTTTTATCGTAAACTTATACTATATTTACGCTGTTAATTGAATCTTTTAGGGTTATATTTAATAAATTTATTTATTTATTTATTAATCGGAAAAGAGTTTATATACTTTGATATAATTAAAAAAGATCTTTAAAATTATCTTTTTAAAGCTTTTCTTATAAAGAAGGACGATTAAATTGTACGCTTTTATTTTAAGTGATTTAACTTAATCGGTTACTTAATAATAGTTATTTTAGATTTCTTAAATCTATAAACATAATAATTAATATTAAAATAAATTCAAAATATAAAAAATAAAGACCTCCTTAGATAATTACGTTGCTATTAAAGAGGACTTCTTTAAACTTGCGTTTAACCCCGGAGTTTTATCCTTTTTAAATATATTAATTATTTTAATTATTATTTTTAAAGTTACTGTTCTATTCATAATTCAAGTCAAAATACGTAATACCGTTAATATTAATTAAGTTACTATCCGGTAAAAAAGGGAAAAGGACTTCTTTAAAAGTTGGATTTTCTTATAAAAGGTATTAATTTTTATACGGTTTAACTTCTTAAAGGAAAAGAACTTAAAATCAAGTTGTAATTTTCCGCTTTATTCCTTATTATATTTTATTAAGTTTTGAACCTTATAGAAAGAAACGGTTAAAATATATACGGTTAACCGGATGTATATTTATTTAAACTTTTTATAATTCTTTCTTTCTTTTATTAAGTTTATTATAATTATATAAAAATTTCTGAATTCTTAAATTTAATAATTTATTTAATTAATAAATTTACCTTAAGGGTTATTCTTATATACTTTTCGTTTTAATATATTTTGACTTAAGAGATAACAACGAAAATAGGGACTTTAAAGGTTTAAAACGATACGTATACGTATAGTTTAAGTAATAGCAAGGCTAATACCTTAGTTACGTACGATAAGTATAAATAATATAATAATTAAAAATAAGGGAACATACGGGTAAATCGCTTATATTAATAAAAACAACGGAGAATCATATTAATAACGTAATAATAATATAACGGATAGTCGTTAAATGAAATAACAAAATTATAATCGTTAAAAAGAGATTAAGGCGGCAATAGTAACGGGGAGAAAACGCGATAAGTATATATAAAATGAAAGCTATATTAACGGTATTAAAAATATATAAAATAAATAAAGAAGCAATAAAAATAAAAAGCTTATAAATTATTAAAAACGGGGAATAAAAGAAATAATACGTTAAATACGTAAAGAAATTAAAATAAAAGGAGAGGTAATAAAAGCCTTAAATGGGTTACTTACAACGGAATAGACGGTTGTTACGTTAAAGACTTAGTTAATATTATAGGTAAAGTTACGGGGAATAAGGGATTTTTATAAAAAGGTAAGAATAAAACTAAAAAGTTTAAAATAATTAAAGAAAACTTAAGACATAATAGTAAGGATATTAATAAAAAATAAAAATAAAGATTAAAAGGTAAATATATAAAATAAAAAAACAACGGTAAAAGCTTTCTAAATAGAAGAGACTTAGACGAAAAAAGCTATAGAGAAAGAATACGTAATAACCGAAAGGAAGATAATATAGGATAAACAGAAGGCGGTAACATTAAAAATAAAAATTCTTTATTTATTAATTAAAAAAAAAAGATTATTATTATAAAAACAAACTATTTATAACTTATAAAAACGTTTAAAGTAACGGGAAAACAATTAACAGAACAGATTATTATTATACGTAAATTATAAAACGGAAATATTTTTCTTATAATAACGTCCTTAAAAAAGAATAAAGAAATTAAAAATATAAACCGGTAAAGATAAGTTTAAAACGGCAAACGTATTAAGAAACTATTTATTATTACGGTAAATAAAACTTATTTAACGAATTTTATAAAAGTAAAAAGAAAGTTTTTTTTTATTTATTAAAAAAACAGAATAAAATCCTTTATTCCGGATTAGAAATTGTTAATTATAAGCTTTTCCCAATAATACAAGAGCCGGATATTTTAAGATACATAAAAAAGTACTTTAAAACTATATTAAGCGTAAAGTTAATAAGGATATATAAAAATACTGTAAATAAAAGGATTATTAAAAATAAATCCTTTAAATTCATCTAATTATAGAATAAAGCTACAACTATTTATTAAAATTGTCAGGTACTCATTAGGGGTAAGGGTGAATATAACTGAATTTCAACTGTATAGAGAAATCTATGGTATAGTATATACGTAAGTATACGGAGGGCATACTTGAGGCCCTTTTAGGCCTAGCGCGCTGACTTAGCTCTTGGCTATCAGTATCGAAGCCCTCATACCTCAGCCCTCACACCGTGACAAAAACTTTAAGTATTAAAAATATAAATATACTATTATAAAATATTTTAATAACATAACTATATAAAATACATTAAGGGGTATAATACGTATCAATATACGGATTTAATAAGTGAAAGCTTTATTTAAAACGTATATAAATATATAACGTATAATAAGAATAAGTATTTAATATAAAATACAAAATAAAAAGTAAAAAAATTAAGTATAAAAAAACCAGGATAACCATTAAGGTTTAACGGTTATATAAAATTAAATCAATAAATTAATTAAAGATAGTTTTAGGACGGAAGTAAAATTAATTAAATAAAAGCGGATAAAAAACTCTAATGAATAACGTAAAAAAGAAAAAGCTTATTATGATATTAATCTTTAAATCCGGTTGCCTTAAGGTAACGATAATAACTATAAAAAAGCCGGGATAAATAACGTTTATTTCTAAATAAGAAACCGGTAACTTAATTTTAATAAGGAATCGGTAACTTAAATAGAAATTAACGGGAAAACTTTAAGGGAAATTAATATATAATAAATTAATACCTTTAAGAATAATATAATATAACGTATTAAGTAAATTTGATTGATTAATTGATTTATACCACGGATCTAATTAAGTTAATTCTGACGTTCCTTAATAATCGGCTATTAAGTTTTATCAATAAACGTAAAAACTTAATATCTATAACGTTAAGATTAAAAACTGGTATTTATAAATTTTTATTTTTATTTTAAAGGATAAAGAACGTTTACGGTTATTTAAAGCGTAATAATTTATTTAAATATTTTTTCAAGAAAACCTATAATATTATATTTAAGTTCTTTCAAGGGTTATCCTTGGACCTATTGCTTTTTTATTTTGTTACGGGTTTACCCTATATTATACCTTAAATAATACCTTTAAGTACCCTTACTGGTATATATATTATTATTACCTTATTAATACGTAACTTCCCTTATAATAAACGTTATTATTATTTATACAGACCTTTTTTGTATTATTTTAATATTAAGGATGAACCTTAATCCTTATTAAGTATAGCCCTTCCGTTACGTTTTTTTATTCCGGGATCGATAACGGGGTTTTTCAATAAAATCTTTAATAAACTTTTTTATTTTATTAATAAGGTTAAATTATAGTAATAAACCTATGATTATTATAAACTTCATAACCGCCTTAATGTTTTTAATATAATTAATATTTAATAATCATGGTTAATTCCCGTTTTCTTATTTAACTTAACTTGAATTATCGTAAATAATAAATAAGAAATAAATATATACGTAACTTCCTGATTTTTTTTTTATTTATATTTATAGCCGGTATTTATTCGGTTATTAATGTATATAATTAAAAAATTTAAACCGTTCTTTCTTATCCGGAATTAAATTATTAATAGATTATTACTTTTCCTTATAATTTTATAACGGTAAAGGTATTGATTAATAATCTTTTTACTATTTAAAATTACGTATTATCGCCTTTAAGGGATCGATCCTTTATATTTATATTAAGTCTTAGTTTATTATATCTTAATTTACTTAATAGTCGTTATTATGTTTATCTTTATAAGTTTCTTAACCTTTATCTCCCTTATATTAAACAGTAATTTATATATATTTATATTAACCTTTTAAATATAAGTTAAGTCGATTTCCTTCTTAATTGACTTGAACTTTACTTTAATAAAAAAAATAAGTATTTCTTTTCTGTTTTTCTTTATCCGAGACTTCTTAAAGTTTAAGCGGATATATTTATTCCTTATTAATATAGTTAAATATATACCTTTTTTAAGTTTTATTTAAGCGATTATTTAATTAGAAGATAACTTAATTAATAATATAAAAACTTCGGATTTTAATATTGGGGTAAAGGTCGTTTTATAAGCGTTATTAATTACTTTTAAATACCGGTTTTAAACCTTATATAGTTATTAAATAGGCTTTTTCTTATATTTAAGGGTACCTGTAAACGCGTATTAAATAACTATTACGTACGTTTAAGCCGGCTTTACTATTACTTTATAAACCGTTCTGGCCTTTTAAAGGGTAACTCTTTACGTTAATATTAAAAAGTAAATAAAGCCTTTTTCTTATAAAATTATCTTCTTTTAACCCTTTTTCACATAATCCCTTTAATTAAGCTTTCCGTCGACTTAAAGGCCAAAAACTTTAATATTAACTTTTAACTTTACCGTAATTTTACTTAAGTTTATTATAATTAAGCTTTTAATTATACAAATAAGTCTATACTTATATAGCGTAAACTAAGTATTATATATTTTTATTTACCGTAAATAGACTTTATAATTTTATTTTCACTTTAAGTAATTTATATAAATTAACGTATTATAAGTTAGAAAGTAAATGTTATTAATAAAGTTTCTTATTTAAATCTTTTATTTTACGTTTAATAAAAGAGGAAAGAAAGCCCCTTTAAGGGTTTTAATTTTGCCTTTTAAAGTATTAATTACCGTATTATTAAACCTTTTAAAAGGCGGGAATTTAAGGATAAATTCAAGTTTCTTATTTTACTTTTTATTATATTTTATTAACTTTTATATTCTACAGGGGGAAATAATTAAATTATAAATTACCGATCGGAAATATATTGACTTAATTTTCTTAATAATCCTTTCTGTTACGTGCAAGCAGTACAGATACCAAGATAGGCATAGCGCAAGGGCCTAGGGCCAGGATGCTTGGTATGCGTACCCACATAATTAGCAATACCGTTTATAGTTATAATCGAGGCAGTTACTACTCTACCCTCAATATTTATACTTCGTCTTTTTCCTTAACAAATAATAGCAATAACTAAGTTCCGATTCTACTTATATTATTATATATAAGAAGGACTATGGATATACCCTTACCGACCGGTTTAAACTATGGTACGTAAAGTACCTAGCTATGAACTATGACTTTTAAGCACCCTTTAATAACGGACTATATACTATATATAGTACCTATACCTGGAATAATAAACCAGTAAATAATACGCTCTTTTATAGTAACTTCTTACTTTCGAAGATTTATGGATACGGTAGTTAATTATTAACTTAACCTCCGGATCAGTACTTATAATAAGCAATAAAGATTTTACATTAAAGGTTAATAAAAACGTAAGTTAAAAATAATAAGCAAAGAAGGATACTTTAATACTTATATGCCTTATAGTTAATATAAAGACCTTATGCTATAAAATCGGCATAAAAACCTTATTATTATATATTATAAAGTCGGCATAAAGATTTTATTACTATATACTTTATAATTAGCATAAAAATTATACAGGGGGTATATACGTTATCGTAATAATAATAACCAAGTTATTACTTAATTTATAATATATAATATTTACGGCTTAATTAATTAATTATTAAAAGTAAAAGCATAAATATAAATAAGGGTACGGACGTATACTCCTTCGGTAAAACCACGGAGATCCATTTTTGGAACGATTTAATTCAACTTTAATTGCTTAAAATCCATGACTATTTCCCGGGTCGCGGTTCCCTTCGTTTTTCGTGATCTTATTAACTTTACCGTTTACCCTACCTTACGGCTTAATAACTATATATCCAATCAATATGATTCACACACTTAAGGCTTACTCTTAATCACCTTTATTACCGAGGCTATCAATATTTATAATGTTTTATAATAGATGGTCCAATGTAAGCGTCGGCTTTTTGTTTTTTATGGGCGTTTATTACGTATAAGCAGTATAGATACCAAGATAGGTATAGCGTAAGGGCCTAGGGCAAGGATGCTTGGCATACGTACCCACATAACTAGCAACACCGTTTATAATTGCAATCGAGGCAGTTACCACTCCACCCTCAATACCTGCACTTCGTCTTTTTCCCTGACACTTTCCTTCTTTTTTTAAGTTTTTTATATTATATAAGTATCTCTTAATTCCTATATTTAAACTTTATTTAATTTATGCCTTTACTTTTATAATTATTATTATATATTTTTTATCTTAATAAGTTTTAGCTCTTTAAAACGGCTTTATTATTAAAATTATTACGTTAATCATTCTATTTAACGTTTTTATTACTTACTTTTCAAAGAGGTTAATTTAATCTTTATTATTCAATTAAAGAAGTTTTATTAATTGTGTTATTATTTCCTTTATCTTTATATGTATTTTAACTTTTTAACCGTTTTTTACGCTTTTTCTATTAATATTAATAATATTATATTAACCGATTAATTTAAGGTTATTTATATTAGTATATAATTTAAGTTATATGTTAAGTCTTCTTAAGGCTTATATATTATTATTATATTATTAATCCCTTCCGTATTAAACATTAAATCAATTACTATCTTAATACCCCGGGTTTTATATATTATAGTATCTTAACGTATTATTAATAAAAACTTAAACGTTATAATAAATATTAATAGCTTTTTTAATTTAACATAATTAATTATATGGCCTTTTTTATTTTATATAATATAATAAAGCTTAAAGTTTTTTAATATAATATATTCCCGGGTATAAATAAAATCCCTTTAAGTAATAGTATTATAAAAAGCTTTGTTTTATTAATTAATAACGGATTATATGTATTATAAATGTTTGAATTATTTCTTATATTTTTTTCCGCGTAATCCGGAATATATATAGATTTCCGTTATAATAAGTTATATTTTAACTATTTATCTTTACCCTTTTACTTATAAAGAAATATAATTAAATTGTTACGTTTTCCTTAAATATTAAGTAAAATTTTTAACCCGGGTTAATTAAACAATATATCCACAGGTTATCTAATAACTTTTATATTATTATAATACTAACGTTTTTTCTTTAAACTTAAATATTAATAATATTACCTTAATTACTTTATTTTATACGTTATCTTATATTATTCTTAGAAATAATAATATATTATATATTAACTTCCGTTAAGGCCTTCCAGTTTATTTTTATTTAAATTATTAACCCTTTATAAAAATTAAATATTATTTATGCCGGCTTTTTTATCATTATTATTATTATTTTAAAGCCGTTAAACTTAAAGGTTAATATTATAATAAGTTTTATTGACGTTATACTTAATAAAATTATAAAGTACTTCTTTATCCGTTTTAAGGTATCCGGTTTTTTTATTATTGGGGGAGTTTATAATTAACGATTTATAATCCGGAATAAAGGACCATATTTTCTTTTTTTTTATACGTTTTAGAATAAATTTATTAATTATTTTTATAAAGTAATTAACCATATTTTATTTTCTTATAATAATAAATAATTATTTTAATATTTTTACCTTTTTAAACTTACTTTTATTATTTACGGTTTTATTTTTTAAGTTATCTTTTATTTTTAAAGATATTATATTAAAAAGAATATTTCTGCTTTATAATTTATATATAGTAATAATTTATTCTATTAATAATTCTCCCGTTACTTTAAACGTTTTTATAAGCTATAAAGGGTTAATTTTTATTACGGTATTCTTTTTTTTTTTTCGTTAATAGTTAAATCGTTTTTATTTTTATTTTCTTTATTACCGCCGCCTTCTCTTTAACCCGTACCGTTTCCTTTTCGGTTATTACGTACCCTTTTTTTTACGGCCTTTACGGCCCAACTTTTTTATCTATAGGGCTCCCGTTAATGCCCCTTTATTTTATACAGTTACCCCTTAATTTTTACCCCCGTTCCTTCTTAATATCCTTACCGCCGCTTTTCGGGCTTTCCGTAATTACCTTAATTCTTTTAATCCTACCCCTACCTTCTTATAAAAGTCCCTTATTTTTTATAGTTTTACTTATAATATTGGTTAAACTTTTAATATAATAATTATCTATTCCGTTATAAGTAATCCGTTTTAAGCTTTCATTGTTTTTTCTCTTATTTTAGCTCCATTATATATTTAACATTATTTTTCCTGTTTTTAATCTTTGATTATTTATAAATTTATTAAGTTTAATATCTTTATCTTCTTTTTATATACCCTTAATATTATTAATATTATATTTCTTTTATTCATATTTATTGTTTTTTCTTTTTATTATTACCGCCGCCCCGATCTTTTTAACGTCTTTTTTACTTAATATTTTTTATATGTTTTACGCGTTCCTTTATGTATATCTTATTAATTATAACCTTTTTATTTAGTTTAACGGCCCTTTATAACGTTATTTTCCCGTTATTTTTTATTAACATAAATTATTTATCTATATATTCTTTTGTTTTTAATTATTATACCACTTATATTTATCGCAATTAAAACGCTAGCCTCACTATTACTTAAGCTATGCGTATACGTATCGTTTTACTTTTGGGGTCCCTTTATTCGTCGCTATTTTTTATCGGGGTAATTTTAATAAATTCTATTAAGTAAAATAATTAAAATAATTTTATAAATATTTAAGTTTAAAAAAAATAGAAAACGTTAAAATTATAATAATAATAAAGTTATAATATATATCTATAAATTTATGAACCAGCATATAAGCATTCCGAGTGGATCTAAGCAGGTTAAGCAGGTTAAAAGTATATCCCCCCTCGCTTGGGTAAGCGTTCGCGAGTATCTTAATTCGCTTAGGAGCGCTCGCGAGTATCCGGCTTGCTCGTGAGTTTCTTACTTGCTCGTAAGTTTTTTTTGTTTTAACTTAACGTTTTTTTAATTAATTTACCCTCTTTAACTACCCCCCACCCTTAAAGGATAAATTACTAGCTCCAAGGGTAACTTTTAGTTAAATTAACCGAATCTATAATCTATTTTTAAAGCATTGAATATTACGACTTATAGGGGGGCTACGGGTATACCCGTTGCCAAGAAAGCTTAATAAAAAGAATAATAATAAATTTAACCCGTTATTTTACCGTTTTAAACATTATTATTTTTAAACATTTTTTTACTTACTCGGGACCGCTTAAAGCGCCCGTAAGTTCTTTAATCTACTCGTAAGTAATTTACGAGCGGTCTAAGGGAATAAATCTGTTTTTTTATTTATTCAATCCGAGCAGGTCGCAGATTTACTAATATATCGGCTTTATAAATTTATAACCGTTCTTACTCTAACGGATATTACGTATATAACGTTTAAGTTATTTAAGTTATTTATAAATCTATTAAAATATCTCTTTATAGTAATTATAAAAATGTTATAATACTTTATATATATTAAGTATTATATTATAGTATATAACGGAAAAGTAACTAATCCGTATATCGTTTTTATAATATCCTTAAGTATATCCTCTATTAACGATTTTAAGACACGATATAATTTTATTAATTTATAAATATACGTCTTTAACTTTTTAAGAGTTTGATTAATTAAAAAGTAATTGAACAAAAAAAAATAGTAATAATAAGCTTAACGGGAGTTAAGCTATTTAATTCTGTTTTTGAAAAGTTTTATAATAAAACCCATTTTTCAATTTAATTCAATTAAACTATAAGTATTTATTATAGATTAAAAATAATAAAATATAAATTATATAAATTAATAAAGATAAAAACTTATAGTTTACGTTAAAACTCCGTTACGTTAACATATATTATTTTTAATTATTATAAAAGGATTAAGAGAAAAATTATAAATTAAGTATATTTTCATTATTTAAATCGTAATAAATAAGTTTATAAGAGCGCTATTTATTTAACGTTATAAGTAATTTATAAAACTCTTAAGCTTTAAGGATAATAAACTCTAGGAAAACCCCGTATTATAATATAAGTCGGTAAAACCTTAAAAAATCGTTTTTAAGTAATTTAACTTTCAATAAATTACGATTATAGATTATATATACGATAGTTTCTAGGATCTTTACGTTCGTACGATTTCCTTAATTTTTAATTTTTCTTAACGTATATTTAAAAATAATTTTTAATAATATAACTTAAAATAATATTTAAAGCTTAATTAAATATTTAAAGAGTTCGGAGTAACTTAAAGAATATAAACCTTATTATTATTATTACTCTTTAAGGTACCGATTTTCCATTTAATATTTTTACTTAAAACCTAACGCTTACCCGTGAATCCCGGTATATTAATAAAGCTTAAAAAGCAATTAAAAAGTAATTATAGAAAAGGTATCGAGGATCTATGTTATTACTATAATAATATTATCATCCTAAGGGGATAATTAACTTAAGTATAAATATAATAATATTAAATAGAGTATTATTAAGCCGTTATATAAAGGGTATTAAGATATTTCTATAATACGTATAAATATTAATACCTAGCCGTATATCCTATATTACCTAAGTATTTTATATAGATAATATTATGCTTTTTAAATAGATTATATATAATGTATTTAATATCGAAATATACTTATTCCTCCCTTATATGTCCTACGTTTAATATTAAATTATTTATTTAAATCTTAATATTTTTAATTTCTGGAAAAAGTTATTTTAAATATTAAGAACTTTAATTTTTTTATTATAAGAATATAAATAAATTAAATATTACTTTAATAGAATATTTAAAAACATTTAAATAAAACCTTTTCAAGAATATTTTTAGGAAAGCTTAGCTTTTTTATATAAATCTAAATAGAGTTATATAATTAAATATTATTATATTAAAATAAAAAAAGATAGAAATTTTTATGTTTTTTATTAAAAAAATTATTAATATAATATTATAAAAAAAAAAGAATATTCTATTAATAATTCTAAAGTAAATTCGATTTAAGTTTATATTTTTAAATTTTTTTAAAAGAAATTTCCAAGAAATAAGCCTAAATCTTAAGGTTTTTCCAAAACCTGATTAGATTAAACCCGTTTAAACTAGGTTTAACTTAAATTAAACTGGTTTAAATTAAATCTATTTTAATTTAATTTTACGTAAATTAGCGGGGAAAAAGATTTATTAAGTTTATATTATAAGCGAGCGCGGTAAAATGGCATTTTTACGTGCGGAAAATAAACCATAGAATAATTAAATATTTTAAAATTAAAAGACGATTTTATTAAAAGCCCTTAAACCCTATTTAATAAATTACGTACTTATTATCGATAAAATAATAATAAATATCTGACGATTTACCGGTACTTATATTTAACTTTAATTAAGCTTAATTATTATATAGGGCCTATAATATCAGGTACTAAGAGTACTGAGGTAAAATGTGGTTGTAATATATATCATAAGTGTCTACCTAACTATAAAAGTACGTAATATAAGTGTGCGCGCCAAGCCACTATACCCTTTTGATGCTAATGCCGGTTAATATACGTATATTATACATAATAAATATACCATAAAAAGAAGACTATAACGCCCTCGTTACGACGGTAAAATAAAAGTCCTTATTATGAAAAACGGCTCCGGGGTTAAGGAATTAATATAACTCGCGTTAAGTATATTAGGAAATAAAAATATATTATAATTATTAAGTATTAAAATATTATAATGTTAAGGAATTGAATAAAACCGAAAAATCGTAAGCCGGGAAGTAATTATAATATACCCGGGAAATAGTTATAGATTTAAGTTTTTTATAAGTAAATTAAATTGCTTAAATCCGTAATCTCCATAATTTTATTAAGTTGGGTTTTACTTAACCTTAAGCCGTATGAAATAAGTAATCCTTATAAATATAAAAAAGCTTTAGCTATTATTTAATTAATTTAAAAATACCTTTATTAAAGGAATACTTATTTAAGCTTTAATCTTTTAAACCTTTTATATAACGTCCGCTATAATACGGGTAGCGGCCTTACGGAGCTCTTTACTATCGTCTTTAATAACGTTTCGAAATATATCTACTATAGATATATATAGCTTAATTAAAGGCTCTTTCTTATACTTGGTTTAAAGCGAAGGTGATAATAATGGAGCAAATTTACGGTAAAGGTCTTTAAGTATTATGGTGGGAAGGACCCGTAATAATAACATTATGGCGGAGGGTGTTGAATTTGCTAAAATAAGAGATTTAAGAGGTATAAATCTTATATAAAGGTTATAAATGGTAAGATAGGATTTAAGTGCGAAGCAGCTAGCTGATAAGCTTACTAATGAAGGTATTAATAATGAAGTTCTGGATCTTATAGGTAAAGTTTAAGGTATAAGTGATCCAGTCGATTTAAGGATTAATATATATATTGATAACGAGAATAATATAATCGAGTTAGCTAAGGCTGTTAATACAGTTAGTAAAGGCATAACGGTAAGATGTCTAGTTAAAGACTCCGGTAATAAGGTATTAGGCAGATAAGCTATAACGTAGCTATACTGATTATAGCGTAATAAAGGTTATACTCGATCTATATTAAAAGCTTAGATGACTAATGCTATTACTACCATTTATTAGGTATTAAGAGTACTGAGGTAAAATATAGGTATAATGTATATTATGAGTATTTACCTAATTATGAAGGTACGCAATGTGAATATGCGCGCCAAGCCACTATACCCTTTTGGTGCTAGTGCCCGACAAGCTCTTGGCATGCGTACATTGCACATAAAATATAAAAATCAATTATAAGGATTTAACGTTAAAAAATTAAAGTTAAGAATAAATAAGGTTTATTTAAAAAGTTGAATAATAAAAAATTAAAGGTAATCCCGGTATTAAAAATAATAAAACTTTATAATTGAGTCTACCTCTCTTTAATTAAGGTTAATATAATTTAATAAAGATTTTTACTGCGGACAATAATAATAATAAAAAAATCTTCACGGAGATAATATATTAAAGATTTAAAATATTTATTAATTTTATTTAAGTTTTTATAAGGATTTAATTATAATAATAAAAAAACTAATTACGGAAGAAAGGTTCTTATTTGATTAAAATAACCTTTAGGGTAAACTAGGTTTAAATTAACCGGTTATATTTTTATTTTTTAAAATTAAAACGATAAGTTTTAAAAAAGTATAAATATTAATAAATCGTAATTTAACAACCAATATTACGGAACGCCGAAATTAACTTAATAGCTAAACTCATATATAAATAAATTAATTAACTAATTAAGTTTACATTTTATAAGCCGGTTATATATTAAAGATATATATAAAAATAAATATTATAAAAAAAATATAAAATATTAATTCCTTTCGTTTACTGCTTATTAAAAAGCTATTAAGGATATTTCCTTTTTTTTTCATTTTAGGGTATAATATCCTTAAAGAGGATATTATACTTATTAAACTCGGCCTTATTTATCGATTTATTCGTTTCTGGCTTTAATATTTATAGTATCTTAATAATATTAAAGGACTTATTATTTATATCTTTTAAAGTATATATAAAAGCTTTAGTAAAAGTATGGATAATATATATAAATAATGATTTATTTAGGTACATAATAATAGGCTATATATATTAAGTACGGGTATTAAGTAATACGGAACCCGTTTCGCGTTAAGTTAAGGATTAACTCTATTAAGTCTTTAATAATTTATTATATATTAAAAAGGCTTATACCCTATAAATAATAATAACAATAAAAGTATATATTAAGGGGTTCCGGAGCCTTATATAGGCTTATCTTAACGCCGAATATACGTAAAGGTAATAATATAAAAAGGTTATTATTAAGAAGCGCATAGTAAAGGATAAAAGGTGAGAAAATCGACCCGGGTTATTATCATAAATACACCCGGTTTATAGTCGTAGATTTAGATTTTATAATTAAGTTAAATCGCTTAAATCCGTAAACTCTAAGGTATTTCCTGGTTAACTATTAACGGATTATTTATAATCCGTATCGTAAACGGCTTTATAATAATAAGCTTCCTAAAAATATTGATAAATTATATTACGGGAAAGGAATTTCTTAAAGTAAATACGGTAGTAACTTTTAATTATTAAGTTTAATTTATATAATAATTAATTAAAGTATTACTGACTTATAAATACGGGTATTAATATAACGTTACGGTTTTACTCCAATGGTATTATAGGTAACTTAAATATAAGTTCTTCGAGGAATATAATAAAACCTATAAACGCGGCTTCGTTTTTATTATTATTATTCTCGTCTTCGATTTTACTATTATTATATATATAATATACTTGGTTTTCCTCCTTTTTAATATATTAATTTAAGTTGTTTTTTAAGGCTTTAATCTATACTCTTCCTCCTTTTTAAGGTTATAATAAGGGTATTATTAACGTTTTAATTATTACTTTTATTAATAAGAATTATTAAATAGATAATTTATTAAAAAAGATAGCTTATATAAAATGAATTGATTTTACTTAACTTTTAAGATTTATTAAATAAAGTTTATAATAAAAAAATTTATATAAATTAATTAGTTAAATACGTAAATAAATATTAAGGTAATTATATATAGTTATAACTTAAGCCGCTTCGGTTAAAAGGCTTAGAGTATACTTATTAAGAATAATAATTCTTTAAACATATTCCTTAGGGTCTTTATAAGTACGGGTATTAATAATAATATAACGGAGTGATTTAAGCTTTTAAAGGGCTACTATAAGTAACTCTTTAAACCATTTTTAAGTTTAACGATCTAAAGATTGAATCTCGCGTATATACTAACCTTATTAATCTTATTTAACTTATTTATATATCAGGTTTTAATTTTACTTTATAAGTATTAATTAATATATCGTAGATTAATTTCCTTAATTTTAAGCCGTTAAGTAAAAGAGAAAACGTTATAATAAATCCTTAAGTCGCTTATATAGGTTATTAACTTAATATTATTGTTATTAAGGTTAAAGAAAATATTATCTTCAAGCTTAAATTTATATATATCGGCTTTAAATACGATAATTATAAGTATAGTTTAAATAAAAGTTAATAGCCTTTAAAATTGGTCTTCGCTTATATTGTTTACGTTATATAAACGATATCGGTATTAATAACCTTAATATTTATAAGGATAAATTCTAAAAGTAAGTTTAAAGGTAATAATAGAATAAATACGTCGTTAAATACGTCGTCTTTAATACTCGCGTATTCTACGGCCTTTATATTATATTCTGCCCGGATACCGGTACGTCATTTTAACTTAATTAATAAAGGCGTTAAAGCGTGTTTTAAGGGGTACCGTCTATTACCTATAATTATAACGTTTATAAGAAATATAATTTAAAGGTTAACTATTTAGTTAAAAAGGCTATTAATAAAGGACTCCCGGTACGGTATTACCGTATCTACTCGTTATTGAAAGTCTACGTTTATTATATTAACGTCTATACGTCTAGTTGCTAAAAAATATAATTGACTTGCTATTGCTATTAAATTGTGAAAGCTTTAATAAAAGTATAGGTAATATATATGAATAATGATTTATCTAGGTATATAATAATAAGCTATATATAGTAAGTACGGGTGCCAAGCAATGCGGAACCCGTTCCGCGCCAAGCCAAAGATCAGCTCTATTAAGTCCCTAATAGTATACCTCCTTTTTTATATAAAACCTTTTTTTGTTTAATCTTTTTTATTATTAAACAAATCTTTATTATACTCTTTAATAATATGGTTAAGGAATAGGGTTTTATTATTTTTGAAAAGTTTTAGATTAAAAAAGATTAATAAGTTTAAAAAAGATAACGTTCAATAACAAATTGAAAATTGCAGAAATAAATAGGTCCAATAGAGTTTAATTAAGGGTAAAAAGAAGCCCCTATATAAGTGAATAAGGTATAAGAACTATACTGGTTTATTTAATTTTATTTTTATTTTTCCTTTTTTAATTTTCAAACAATTCAAAAATTCAAAAGTTTAAAAATTCAAAAATTCAAGAGTTGAAAAATCAAAAAATCAGAAAATCATATTATCCTTAATTAGCTTTTTATAATGTTTATAACCCTTTGTACGTTTAATCGTATACTTATTATCTTCCGTAGTCTCCTTTTTCAACTCCCTTAAACTTTACCTTTAATACCTTTTTACTACGCACTATATTATACTTACTTATATAAGTTTTAATCGTATATCCGTGTCACGAGAAATGCGGTATGCATAAAGTGAGTGGGTGTAATATGTATAATTGTATAATGAGTAGCTATCTAGCTATGAAGGTGGGAAATATAAGTGTACGCGCCAAGTACCGGAACAAGGTAAGCCCGCTCCGTACCAAGGGATCCTCCTAAGGTCCATACCGTAACAATATGCCCATAAAAAAGAGAAAAAAGCGACGTTTACGTCGCAGTATATCCACTATAAAATACTATAAATTTTAATTGCCTCGGTAATAAAGGTAATTAAAAGTAAGCCCTAAATATATGGATAACGTTATTTATATATATGGTTATTAAGAAGTAAAGGGTAATAAAATCGTATATTGAAAAAACAACCGAAAAAGGGTATAAGCTGAGTAATTATCGTAATTTACCCGGAAAATAATCGTAATTTTTAAGTATTATAATTAAGTTAAATCGCTTAAAAACGTGATCTCCGAGGTGTTCCCGAATTATATATACTTAATCTATAGGCAATTTATAAGTATATTAACGGTATCCTTATTTATTAATAAGATCGTAATTTTCTTAATAAGTATTATTAAAGTTAACTTTAATATATTTAAGGACGTCGTTATTAAGGATGTAAAGGAACGGATTAAGGTTATCGTTATTAATAAATTTGGCTTAATATATTAATACGTAATTCGCGGTAAGGAACTTTTATCCAGGGTAAAGGCCTTAATTTAAGTAACTACCACGGGGTAAATAAGGACGTCGATCACGATTAAATCGTTTATCGTAATCGTAATTATTAACGGTATTTAATATTATTTACTATAAGTAAGGTATTTTATTATAAATATAGTATTATTTAAATTATACGATTTACTAAATTTATATTTAAAATATAAAGAGATCCATATCTGAACCAGGGAATAATAGGATACTTTATAAGGAGGGTTCGAATTTAATAAAGGTTAATTATAAGTTACTCTTTAAATCGTAATTAAGTTTCTTAATTAAAGTTATAATTTAACCGATAAACGTAATTATTGGTTTTTAATCTATAACGTTTTTACGTATATACAGTATTTAATTTAATTAATTAAAAAGTTAATACTCCGGAATTCCGAATTAAGATTTAAGGGTATTATAAAGAAGACTTATTTTATTAAGGAGCTTTATTTAAGTCATATTATTTATTTTTAAAGTCTATTAATTATAAACCTTATTTAATTTATTCGGATTTATAAAGGTAAGAATTAAATGCTTCTTAATGAAATTAATGGACTTAATTTTATAAACGGTTTTAAGCCACTTAATAAAAATATAAATATTACCGGTACTATTAAAGTATTTAAGTTCTTTAATGTAAAACCAGTCTTTTTTAAGGATAAGGTTAAAGATATAGATTTCTTTTTCTCTTTCTTTTGTAGGGTATTACTATTATTATTAAGGTTCTTATTAATTAAATATTCTTAACGGCGTTATTCTTTTAAAAATATACGTATCCTTTTAAGTTCTATAACTTTAATTTAAAGGTTATTAAATTTTATATTAAAATTTATGTTTATAGCTTTAATTTAAGCGGTAAGCGCCTTAATAGTATTTTCGTTAACTATTTTATAAGGCTTTTTCTTTTTAAGGTTTTAAGGTTTTTATTAAGGGTTTTAAGGAGGTTATAGTTCCTAAATAAATAATACGGCCTTATTCGTTTTTAAACATAAAATAAGATAACGTTAAAGGGCCTTTTAAAGGGATCGACGATTTAAGTATTAGAGAAGTACGTTTAACGTAGTTATATAAGAGCTATAACGTTATTACTTTAACTTAAGGTAGATAGAGGTTATACTTAAATTTATAAAAACTGTTAAACTCTAGCTATTACTATTTTTATTACGAGAAATATAGTATATATAAAGTGAATAGGTATAATATATATAATAAGTAGCTATTTAGCTATGAAGGTGGGAAATATAAGTGTGCGCGCCAAGCACCGGAACAAGGTAAGCCCGTTCCGTGCCAAGGGATCCTCCCAAGGTCTATACCGTGACAATCCGATAACTTATAATATCTTCTATATAATCCGAGTTATTATAAGTATTAGGGTAAAAAAAAAACCTTAACCGTATTTATTTATACTTTAATCCTTTCATGTTAAAATTGGTACTTTAATATTACGTTTTATAAATAAATAGTTCTTGTCCTTTAACGGCGTTTATATGTGAATTTGTTTCCTTTTCCTTTAAATCTACTTATAAGTTTTATATAATAATAGCGAATAGATATATATTAAGCCTTAATATTCTGGAAAACGAACCCTTCCGTTACTTTAAGGTATAAATAATATGGTTATGGTATTTTATATTTATTTCTTTGAAGGCTTAAGCTATATTATATCTTTTTTTCCCTTAAGTATTATACGCTTAATCCGTTTAAGGGTTTAATACGTTTGAAATTACTGGTTAAAAGATTATAAATATAACCGCTTTTTATAAGTATTTGGATTATATAACCGGCTGTTTTTTACTTTATTCTTCCTTTTTATTTTTTTAATATTTCGTCTTATTTTCTTGGTTTTACTATATATTAAGTATATCTTAAGAAGACTTATTACGTATTGATTAAGCGCTCTTTAAAAAGGTTCTTAAGAAGGTTAAATTTCTTGTTTAAAGTCGGTTTATAAATCTCGATATCTTTCTTATTAACATATCTAGCAAGCTATTACGGGTCGTCGTATAGTCAAGATTTATCTATTAATACTATTAATATAACATAAATAATTTTACTATCTTAAGACGCCTTACTTTTTCTGTTTAACTATTATTAATATATATATATATATTACGGCTTACGAAGGTATAATTTTTAAAGAAAATAGAAAAAAAACTAATAGAATAGTTATTTATTAATCTTTAAATAACTCCTTAACCTTTATATAAACTCCTTTCATACTTAATACTATACTTAAAAGCGCTTTTAAGAAGGTATATTCCATAATATAGTTCTGGATATTTATTCTTATCTGCTTATATGCTTTTCTTTTTAGTTAAATTAACGTATTGGGTACTTTTAAAGCTATATTTATTTATAAATAAATATATTTTTATGTTTTCTTAACGGTTCATATATGATCTTTATAAAAACGTTTTTGAAAGGTATATTAAAGTGGGTTCTTTCTGAATATAAAAACTTTTATTATTATATTCATTAATTCCCATTTTAACCGCTTTTTTTTTTAATAAAACGTTATCTTTGCCGTCCTATTATTTACTTATTCGGTAATATTATTATTCAGGCGTTTACTCTTATTTCTTATTTATCTTCCTTCTTTCTTCCTTCCTTTTATCAAAATTTTCCTCCCTTTAAAAGCCGAATAGTTAATTATCTTTAAAGATATTTATTTACATAGCCTCTAGAAAAGGTACTTCTCAATTATTATAAAGATTTCACTTAATTACGTTTAATATAATTAGTCGGTAGCGGCTAAAAAACAGTCGTTAAATTCTATTATATTTATTACCTTAATTATATCTTTAACTTCCTTATTCCGTTTAGAATTAATTTTCCTTAAAATTGCTATTCACTATATAAAAGGATCCCCGTTTATACTCTTATTTATTTAGAAAAAAACCGGATTACTCCCCTTTAATTTTGTATTTAAGCTTTTCTTATTCTTAATAAAGTTAAAATAACTTATTTTTTCAGGGATTCTTTTACTTTATATTTAAGTTTATACTATAGGATTACTTTATAATAATTATACGTATACCCGTTACCAATAAATAGATGGTAATAATAGAGAGATCCTTTTTTCTTTATATTATAGGATTATTAATTAAGTTAAAAACGCGTACCCTAAATATATATATATACCGGCCGTATAAGTATAGTTTTAGCTTAAATATATACGAGTTATTTAGCGGTAATCCATTGTTTTTTAACCTTTTTAGATAACTACGTATTTTTGCGATATAATCCAGGCTATTACTTATTACTTAACTCAATCTACCCCTTTTAAAATAAATATAACTCGAATATCTGGTGTAATTATTAATATGAATTTTATAATTTACTCTACCGCTTAATCAGTTTAACCTCCTATTCCGCCTTTTGCTTTTTAATTAATATATTCGTTTATTTCCACGTTTATACCTTAATCGACTTACTTAAATATTTAGCCGTTTATAGCTTAAGTGTCTTAATTAAATAATGTATTCTTTCATTTTAATCAATCCGTCCGTCTTAATCGTTTAAATTTAATAACTCATCTTATTTTTACGTTAATTTATTTAACCGCTTTTATTAACTCATCTTATTTTTACGTTAATTTTCTTGACCGCTTTTATTAACTTAAACAGCTTAATAATATTATGTTAGTTTCCTATTAATATAACCGGACTTTCGTATTTATATGATTAAGTTTTAAGTGGGAGAGCCCGTAGAAAGTCTAGTTTATCCCCGTAAAGCTTAAACTTACTTATAGAATCTTATAAATAATCCTTAAAAAAGCGTTATTAATATATATTGAATTATAATTTAATTAATAATCTTTTTTGGCTTTAACTTCCTGGGTTTTAATTTTAATTAGTTATATTTTTATTATATATAAAGTAATTATTAACCGGTTCCTCTTCTATATAATGACTTAACGGTATCGCTATCTCCTTTATTTTTAAAGGACTGCTTTATATATTATATAATTACGACCGTTTTTATTTATATCCTTATAAGTATTCTTATTTAAGTAACCTCCTTTTCCTTTATTATAAATAATACGATTTCTATTATTTTTAAAGGCTACTTCACGTATTATATAATTACGATTGCCTCTATTGGTACCCTCGGTAATCTTAATACCCTAATAATTTTCTCCTCCCTAAAAACGTGAATTAATCTTATTAAGTCCCGGACTTATTAATAACGTTTATATAAGAACGGGTGTAAGTTAAAGTTTAAGTTAATTTATTAGCCGATCAAAAATTATTTAAATTTAATAACTCCCTTATTCATATTCTAAGATTTAAATATCGGGTTCATTTCTTCTATTAAAAGTTACCTCCTCCCGGAACATTTAAGTATTAATAGTAATATGCCTTCCTTTTTTACCGTAAATTCGGTAGCTACGACAATTACCATAGTTTAAAAACCTTTATATAAAGAAGGGTTCCGGGGCCTTATATCCACTTAATTAAGCTCCGGGTATACGTATATATAATGGTATAAGGTAGTTAATACTAGGTATTTATTGTGGAAAGTTGAAAAAATGAAATTAAAAACCTGGAAGAACCCGGAAATTCCTCTGGACCCGGTTTATAATCGTATTTTTTCTGAGTATTAAATCACTTAAACTTAAAACCGACGTTTCCGCGGTTTTTCCGAGTTAAGACTTTTACCCTTTAGGGTATAATAGGTGTATCCTTGGATTTAATGGAGTTCTTTATATTATTTTCCGGACATTAAAATGGACCATTCTTTAATATATATAGGACCGTTTTCTTAATGTTTTTTAATCGGTTATACTTTAAGTCGAAGTAAATACCCTTCTTTTCATAATAGTTCTCTGTTTACGATATTAATAAAAAACATTGGGATTTAAAGGATATTTCTTGATTCCATAATATTTAAACCTTTTAAAGTAATAATATAAACGTTAATCTATTGGATTATAATAACGGGTAACTTAGAAGGAATAGTAATATTATTAATATAATCTTTCTCTTTGATAAACCGACTTATTATTATTTCAATATAAACGTAATTTAATAATTAAGATTCAATGCTTTAACGATTAAATATATAATAACATTCCAATTTCCAGCTTCAATAATATATCCCTTTTTAGATTCATTGTATTTAAATATGTTTTAATTAAAAGCTCTTTAAAAAACGTTAGTTTCATTAAGGAAGTTAAAGGTAACTTTCTCTATTTTAAGATATTTAAAGTAAACCTCTAAATTTAAGGCTTTAACTTTAAGGGTAATTTTTAAGATAAAGTCTTTTAAAGTAAACATAATACCTTCTATAATAACTTTATAATTAAGGACGAATTTAAAGGTATCGTACGTAATTCTAGTGCGAGTTTCTTAAAGAGATTTTGAAGTATTATGCGGGGTAATACCCTTACTAATAATACTTTAGGTATTATTATTAATATAGATTTTATTAATAATTCAAGAGGTATATATCTTATATAAAAAACATTAATAAAAAGGTATAATTTATTAAAATGTAGCTCGGTTATAGCTCGGTTATTATCAGGTACTAAGAGTACTGAGGTAAAATGTGGGTGTAATATGTATGATTCCTCTCTACCTAGCTATGAAGGTGCGCAATATAAGTATGCGCGCCAAGCACCGGGCGTCCGCTCTACCCCTTTAGGCCTTAGTGCCCATAAAGGTCTTGGCAATGGCCTTTACATATAATAATACACCAAAAAAGGAAAAATGCTACGCCTACGTAACGACGGCGAGGTCGATAGCCTTATAAATGAAAGCGGCTCCGGGGCTAAAGATTAAGAATATTTAACGCCGAGCACGCTAAGGAAGTAAAAGGAAATAATAGTGGTTAAGTATTAAGGCTGGTTGTTAAAGGAAAGCTGAAAAGTCGAAAAACCGTAAGCCGGGCAGTTATTATGATCTCACCCGGGAAATAATCGTGGATTTAAGTATTTTATAAGAGCTAAATCGCTTAAATCCGTGATCTCCGTGGTTTAACCGAGTTCAGTTTTACTTGCGTATAAGCCTTGTTAAGTGGCCGTATTAAGGGGCTACGGGTTACGGGTAACCCTTATAAGTATAGTAAGGCTTCAGCTATTGTCCAGTTAATTTATATATACCTCTCTGAAAGGAGTACTTATTTATATTCCCTAGTCCTAAGCCTCTCGTTTGATCCTTATTATAAGTTTATAGATCTCTTTACCATTTTTTTCGGTAGCGTTTCGAAGCTTATCCATAGTAATTGTAAGTGGTTTAGCTAAAGGTTCTTACTTATGTTTAACTAATAATTCTTTTTTATACGATGGCTTTTACGATAAGGATAATGGAGTAAATTTGCGGTAGAGGTCTTTAAGTATTATGGTAGGAAAGACCCGTGGTAGTAATACTTTAGCGGAGGGTAATAATTTAATAAGAGATTTAAGAGGTATAAATCTTATATAGAGGTTATAAATAGTAAGGTAAGGTCGAGGTGAGAAGTAACTAGCTAGTAAGCTTATTAATGAAGTAGATAAAGCCCTGGATCTTATAAGTGAGGTTTAAGCTATTAATATTAATGATCCAGTCGATTTAAGAGTTAATAAACGTAATAGTATCGAGGATAAGGATAATGTAATCGAGCCAGCTGAAGCTGCTAAGACAGTTGATAATAAAGGCATAACGGTAAGACGTCTAGTAAAAGACTCCGATAACGTGATTAGGTAGATAAGCTATAACGTAGTTATTGCTGATAATAAGGCAGTAAAGGTTATACTCGATCTGTATTAAAGGCTTAAATAACTGAAGCTATTGTTACCATTTATCAGGTATTAAGAGTACTAAGGTAAAATGTGGGTATAATATATATAATTCCTCTCTACCTAGCTATGAAGGTGCGCAATATAAGTGTGCGCGCCAAGCACCGGGCGTCCGCTATACCCCTTTGGGCCTTAGTGCCCGTATGACAATAACCTTTGGACATAACAGTTATAGACTTATTATTGAACTTAATAATAAGCTCTTAAATAAAAATAAAGGTGATTTAAACCTTATAAGTGAAATTTAAGATCTTAAATAAGATAATCCACTTAATTTAAGTACTAAAGACTATATCATAAACGAAGTTATAGCTAAGCTTAAAGTTAAGCTTATTATTAATAAAACAAAGCTTATTAATGTTCCTTTAAGGGTATTGAATAACACTCTTAAGCTTTTTAATGTTGTTTTTAAAATAAGGCATTATCTTTTTAACAGGTATCTTATTGAAAGGATCCGCTTTAATAAAGTTGGGTAATTAAGGTAATATGTTAACCTGGTCCTTCTTTAGGTAATTAACTTATACCTTATATAATTAAATAAATAAAAATATAAAGCCGGATATAGACCGGGCTTATAACTGTAAGTATAAATATGCCTGATTAAGTAAAGTATTTAAGTACATAAAGGAAGGGAGGATAAATCTGTATAATATACCCCGGCTGGTACCAGATATACCGCCAGGTGATTATATATACACGTATTATAAGAGCCTTTTTATGGTAATATTTATATAAGGGCTTATAACACTCCTGCCTAATGGCTCCTGCTAACTAACAACTCCGTACTTGGCTGAGGTCCTATTAACCCTACTCCTTTGTTTCTCTGCTAAGCCGACATACTACTGTTATCACTAGGTATCTTCCCCACTGTTAAAATTCTCGGATCTTCTCGCTGATTACTTATCAGCCACCCGTTTATTCTCGTTTCAATTATGCCGTAAGGCTAGGTAAAGTGAGCTTTAATATTATATTAAGCATTAACTCAGACCATATTAAATGAAGGTATATATTAACGAAAATACTAAAGTTAAGGAGCGAACTATTACAGGTACGGGAGATTATATATATATACGCACGTTATCCCCCAATAGGTTTAATGCCAAGGAGTTAGGAATAAGCTAGCCAACCTTCTGCCTTTAATTTAAAGTTAAGTCAGGTAATAAGTTAATTAATCACTTCTGGATAGAAAGGATATAAGTATAGTTATAACATAGAGCGGATACCATCCCCTTATAGGATAACGGCTTAGCGCCTACTATATATCTTACTTAGTTAATTAAATTGAAATCCGAATAGTTCTGCTTTACCTAAATAATTAGATTATAATACTTTTTCTTTTAATAATAAATATTACTCCGTTAACCGGGATGGTATAAAACGGGATTTAATTATGGTTATCCTATACCGGCCGGTACGCTATAAAGGTTTATCCCGTTCCCGTACTGTCCCTATCCCGCCGGTATAGGACCGGGAAATGCTAAGATCCCGGTAATAAAAATATTATCCTTATTTTATACTATTTTTAGTATTAAGCGAGCCGCTAAGCCTATTTAATGGAAATATTCACTTACAATATAGAATATTTTGATTTTTTTGGTATTAATTTTAATTATTTTAATACATATATTATTATTTATATATTATTATATATTATAAATAGTAAAACGGTATCTTGGCATTTCCCGGTCCCATACCGTTCCATACCTTTTACTACTGGTACGGGATAAGAGTACCCTTTCCCTCCCCCGTACCGGTTGGGGGAGTAGTAAATATTATATATAAGACTTTTTTTTATTCTTATTACTTTAATTAAAGTAAATAAATAATTAACCTTTAAAAGTAATTAAGCTGTAAGTCTAGGCCTTAATAGGAGGGTAATAAATAAGTAAGAGAAGGCTTAATTATTATCAATTAAAGAATTTAAAGATAAGGAAGGAAAAAAAGCAGGAGGGACTTTCTTATTAATACCTTATATATTATATATACTTATAATATCTATACCTTTTATAATATTACTATTATATCTATAATATTAATACCTATTATATCGCTACTTATAATAATACCGGTATATTATGTCTATTTATCCGTATTCTTAAAGTATAATATATCGTACATAAATATTAATAATAGAAGCGTAATAATAGGTGGTAAGTAATAAGTAATATATATTATTAATATAATAAAGGCGCACGTATATGGTTAATAGGTCGTTGCCGGGGTAACGTCTTTAGCGTCTTAACAGGCTTATAGGGCATATATAAAAGAATTCTATCCCTCGCTTTACTGCAATGGCAGCATTTCCTATTAACGTTAATATATCGATAAGAAGCCTGAATCTATAGGGGAATCTCGGGTATCGATAAATAACCTAGTATAAATAGGTGAGTGCTGCTATTACAGCAAAGCGAGGGATAGGGCATATAAAAAGGAGCTATATAGGGTCTTAATAATAATTACTTAAATGCTATATATGCCAGCCTTTTTTGAAGAGATACTACAGAATTACTCCGGGAAGCGGGACGGGATGGGACGGTTTTTTGATTCACTTATCCCATCCCGCGTGGGACGGGATAAGGCTGTATCCCATCCCATCCCATCTTTATCCCGGCGGGATGGGATCGGGATATGCCAAGATCCTGCCAAGACGCGGGGTAATAGTGAATTAATAAGGGTATAGGTAAGGGTGAGGTTACTAAGGGTGCAGGTAAGGGTGAGGTTAATGAGGGTGATGAGGGTGATAAGGGTGATGAGGGTGATGAGGGTGATAAGGGTGATGAGGGTGATAAGGGTGATGAGGGTGATAAGGGTAATGAGGGTGTTGAGGGTGGTGGTGCAGGTAAGGGTGGTGTTAAGGGTGGTGGTGCAGGTAAGGGTGGTGGTGAGGGTGGTCGTAAGGGTAAGGGTGGTGGTGAGGGTGGTCGTAAGGGTAAGGGTGCAGGTGAGGGTGAATTCAGGGGTAGATTATCATAAAGATTACCAGAAATATTTTTTGGTGGTTTATCGATAACCGGAAAAACCATAATCCGGTTATCGATAAACCACCCAAAAAATATTTCTGGTAATCTTTGTGATAATCTACCTTTTAATTTACTATTTTGGCCAGGTTTTCCCTTATCTTATCCGCCACCGGGATCTTAGCATATCCCGATCCCATCCCGTCCCATCCCGCACTAATACGGGATGGGATTCTATTCACTCCATCCCATCCTATCCCTATCCCGTCCCTATCCCGTCCCTATCCCTATCCCGTCCCTATCCCGTCCCTATCCCATGGGATATATCCCGTCCCGCTTCCCGGAGTATGTAACAGAATCATCCTGATCTTTTATACTTATTTATAGCCTGTAAAACCCAGAAAGTACACTTATATATAAACTAGTAAATTAGCGTGTAATCCAAAAATGGGAGATTTCGCGTCTCTTTGGTTTTTGGAAGGAAAACAATTTCTTATCACTCTGCGGGATTGGAGCGTGCGTGTTATGTTCCAGGCCGTCTTCCGACTGGACTTTTATGATCACTTAAAAGTATAATATATTCCTCTATATCTTGGAAAAGAAGTAGCCTACGCATAGCCATGAATGGTGGACTTGACTGGCTCAGATCAATAATCCTATACCAATTTACTTCGCTGCTTAAACGGGGCGAAACACCAGCTCCAATGTTCCCGGTGAGAGTGTGAATGTGTCTTTTGAATCCTCCACCGCCCTTTTCCCATCCTCACCCGGCGCAAACTTCACATCGAACCGCCTGACGACCTTGCAAACGACACTCCTTAATATCATCAGGGCCAGGTTCTTACCAACGCATGAGTATGCACCTGTATACCACGGCGTAGAAAGTCAATGCTAGCTCTCTCGAAGCAGGATTCCCTTGGACAGGTGCGATGTATTTGAGAAACTTACCGATTGAGAAAGGAGCAAAGGCATCCTTGTTCGTGACCAAATGTGGCTGTGAGTACCATCGCTCGGGGATGAATTTATGGGCATGTTCGAAACAATCAGGACCTTGTACCATGTCATTATTATTCCTGTGGATAGACCCCCTTTGAGTTCACGACAGATCACTTACGCCTCCCAAGGGTGTATGGAGGCACCAGAACGGTGGTATCTCCGGGGATGTACTGGTCGCCAATCATCAGACCCTCTGGAGGGGTATTTCTCAACACCCCTGACGGGACTGGAGGTTGAAGGCGTAATGTCTCGTTGATAAATCCATTGAGATGTTCACAAGTCTCGAGTGATGAGACATCAACCGGCTCGTCCATGGCGCTGAGCTCCGCTCGTAGTTTCGCCGTCTGTTGGGGGAATTTGGCTAGATAGTAGAACAAGTACGTCAGGCTAGAAGCCACGGTGTCGCTAAGAGTCCTTCAATCAGCTGGTGGTTTATGGTACGTGCTCGAGTCTCCCTTACCTTCCCGCAATCACAATGGATGTCGCGTCTCCGGTCAATAAGCGTATGTCTGGCTCGATGGTGTTGCTTTGCTTTGACGCATCAATTATGTAAGACATGATCTAGGAATCGATGTTAGCAATGGAGGAGATTTTTTGGAGTACAGAAGGCCCTACATCTGGGGTTGCAACTTCATTCTTTCGCACAGTCAGCGAAAAAAAGATCATCTACTGCACGGTCTGGAACATTATACTTTCAACCGCCACATCATCTGCTCGGAGGTCCATGCAAGCATCCTCTTCCATCGGCTCGCAATGCCGGGAATGCTTTTGCCAATGATGAATAGCCACGGTACGGGGGTAAAGGGGCCAATCGCGGCCATCCCCTGGCTTAGTATAGTAATGGCTGGGTGATTCCTTTCATTCTTCATCATATTGAAGGACCGTCCAAAGGCCAAGTCTCCCATAATGTCAAAGCTGAAATACCGAGCCCAAGACGTCATATTGATCGGTTTTGCACTGCAACGGGAGATTTTCTCGGAGAGCTCCTGGGTGTAATGTGCTACTTGACCCTCATAGTCGTGAAGAGCTGGGGCGGACCTGGTTAGTCATCCAAATGATCACACTCCGGTGTGGAGCATCATCCGTACCTTTGCTACTGAACCCTCGGTTCCAGATCCGTCGGCGTCTACCATGGAGTTCTTTGCTTCGTGTTGAATTGAGAGCGACTATTGGCTTGAGAACATCGTACCAGCACGTTTTGGTGCATCTCGACCCCGGTCCGAGTATGACGTGAAGGGCGTTTGGTCTGAAAATGGTTACCTCGTTTGGACCTTACGCAAATTATCCTCAGTGACTGTGGGCAGTATCAATATAGGATACGAGGCCTCACCTGTTCGGACAAAGTCCCCGTATCTTTGATGAAGCCGGTCCAGTTGACGAAAGTTGTCTGATTTATGCATGACTTTCGACATGTGCCACAGTTCTGTAGTTTTTGCAAGAAAGGGTCCTGGGAATGACCCAAGTCGATGGAACAGGGTTCTATACACAAGCATGCTTGTGAATAAAGAAGCAGCAAAGGACATCGAGATGGAAAGCACGTTGATAGCTGCTCCCTGACATGGTACATAGCCAGTCGCTATCTGGCCCACGAACATTGGGTACTGTGAAAGGAAGAAGAGAATGAGCCATTTTGGGCCTTCTAGGTGATGCTCCCCCCGGATGAAAATTGCAACATGAGCCACGGTGCCCGAAATTGCGGCGAGAATGGTGCACAAAGAAAGCATCTTCGAGTAGATTATTCAGGTCAGAGAAAAGTGCACATGCAGAAGAACGAGGGAGTTCAGGCGCCCCGCGGTAACATTGAGGCACAGATACACCCCCGCATCCATCTCGTCACCATTTGGGCCACGTCAGCTTGGACACCACTGGCTTGATGGATGCAATGGTGCGGGGCTAGTGTTAATGCATAACATCATCCTGCAGCTCTGACCAATCGAGTACTGGCCGAGTACCCGTTGCAATAAGCTGTAGTACAATCCAATAAGTCTACGAATCGAGCACTATCCATAGGATGAACGACACTAGCAGCTTGGTCACCACTAGCTTGATGAATGTATTGCAAGCGGCGAGGGCGTTCACGTGTAACATCGTCTTGCAGCTCTAAAGATCAGCATCTAACCCAGGATCCGCTGCAAGAGGCCACTATACCACACACTAAGCCGGTGAATCGAGCACTGTTCATGGTATAAATGAGATGAAACTGCAGCTTTGCATGCACGTCAATGCTGCAAAGCCTGCATCATTTCATGTCATCCTTAACACGTCCCTGCAGTACGATTTTGGTTTTGCGAGCCTGATTTTGGTGATCTCAGATGCCACTTATTAGGAGGCAGTCCTCTGCCCGAAAAACCACAATATGTTAAGCATGGCGATGTTTGATATCCGCTGGAGCAACTCTGGCTTGACTGCCGGACAAGAGTTGGCAGATCAAGACCAGCATATAAATCAAGAGCAGTCACAAGTCCGCCACCAATCAGAAACACTGAAGGGTCTTTTGAACGGCTGACACGTTGTGTAGACCGAGGTCGATCCTTTTTCTGAACACTCCCTGTGGTATCACATGTATAGCTTATGGTTGTCCACACTTAGCGATCTAAAAACCATCGTGGGCCCCAGCACTGTCTTTGGTATCGTCACTGCTCTCTCCGGCCCACTTCTCACCGAAAACTCTTCGCCAAATGCTTTTGCGATCATCAGAAGGTTGCCACAGGTTGTATGCTGGGAATGGATCAACCTGTTACCATTTACAATCGACAATCAACGGCAGGCCCAAGCGATCTTGGAGGACGAAGTGAACAAGCCGTGGCGCTCGATGCCTTCCAGACGGTTGACAACTTCTCAGGCGAGGACACTCATGTTGGTGTGCTATTCTTTAGCACTCCTGGCTAGCTTCCATCTTGGTGCGGTCAAGCAGTGCGTGTTGTTGATGTTCTTTGGGTGGGCATACAACGATGTTGGAGGAGCGGACAGAAGCTGCATTACGCGAAATCTGATCAACGGACTCGGATACTTGTGTTTTACCTCTGGAGCAGTCGAAGTGGTCGCCAGAGATCTGGAGTTCACCACGATGGCACATCAATGGTTCCTGATCATAGGGTCTGTTGTTGTCACCACAGTCCAGCTACAGGACACATGTGATCAAGAAGGGGATCGCAGGCGAGGAAGATGGACAGTGTCACTAGTCCTTGGTGACGTTCCAGCAAGGTGGACAATTGCAATCCCAGTAATCTTCTGGTCAGTCTTCTGCCCTTCATACTGGGTGTTGGATACTTGGACCCTCCTTCTACCACTCATACTTGGTATGTCCATCAGCTCAAGAGTTCTGGTGGTGAGAACACGCGAAGGTGACAAGAGCACCTTCAAGCTGTGGAATGTCTGGATGCTGGTGATGTACTGCCTACCCTTCGTCAAAAGATGTCAGGGATAAGATTCAGAGCATGCTGGAAGACTGACGGGTTGCTTGGGAGCACTACAAACGAGTACTGAAGATGGTAAGGGTGCATTAGCGCATCTTGGCTTATCAGCCCAATGAATGAGCCTCAAAAAAGGGAGATCTGTCCTACTTCATCCTCATTTACGCTGCATGGTCTTAGTGGAGAGCGGTCAGGTAAAATTGGCGTGGCAGCCTGCATCATTCGAATTAGGTGGAGGTACAAATTATTTGCATCACCTATTGGACTTGAGAGATGAAGGATGCGATTGGACATATGTATGTTTATCTTGGGTGGAATTAAAAAGTGCAGCTAGTTTGCTCCATCCCTGCTACGTGTATATGTGGATTTGTGGTATCTTTGGTGTTTGTAGTGTTTTTGATTGGCCTGCCTCAGGACCTGAGCTACAGGGACCTCGCCGTCGAGGCATCCCCCGCCGTGGCCGGGCCACGGGGTGAAGCCAGGGCTGAGAAACCCCCTGCAAGAGCTGGGAACCTGGAGCTATCTATGTAGAGCTATGTACACAAAAGGAGTGGGCGGGTAAGCAAAGGTACTCAACAATGAGAGGAAGAACTCAGGGATTTGGGTGAGCTGGCTCATACAAATCTCTGAGTTCCCCCGCACGGCCCCTGAAGAGCCGCTTAGCCGACAAGTGGTTACTCCGCATATCCGGCCAATTAGCTAGTAGCTAAACTACACCCTCCTTTTCCGAGTTAGGCGTTTTCTCCCGAGACTCCCGCGGCAACTAGCCGTGCCCCACACTCAGCTACCGCTGTAGCTGAGTGTGGGTCACGGCTATCCCCGGATTGCATCATTCTGTTTTTTCCTCGGTGTACCCCTCAGGGAGGCCTAGCTTGCTTTAGTCAGCTGAAATTCCTCGTCATCCACCTTGGTAAGTCGCATCTTCGAGCCTTAACGCTAAACTTGACAAGAATCGCACAACATCCACGGGGACCCCGTTCTTGAGCTCTCAGCCATCGTCGAACCACCATGACGTCTCATAGGCCAGACAGACCTTCTTACGGTCAAAGACTATTACCTCGGCTTTTGGATAAGTTGTCAGAGTCCAATCCTGACAGACTTTATGCATCCTATGCTTGCTCGGTCGACGTCTCCCAAGGGTTCCGCGATGTGAGCTTCCAGGATATGGCTCGTGCCACTAATGCTTTCGCTTGGTGGATGGAGGAGACCTTCGGCCGAAGCAGTGACTTTGAAACCCTGTCATACATGGGTATACCGGATCTTCGAGCCGCCATTATATTTCTCGCTTCTGTGAAGTGCGGCTACAAGGCATGTAAAACGCAATAATTGAATTGCATGGATCACGAAGACTAAGCCTCCACGCCAGCTACTCCTCCTTTCCCAACGAAACGCTATACCCACCAACGTTTCATTGCTACAACAAACGGAATGTGACAAATTTCTGTTCTCTGGTGAGATGAGGCCAATCATCAAGGGAGTGCAAGCTGCCTTGAAAACCATCGACTGCCTGGAGGTGCCTTCTCTGGACGAGATGCTGGAAGCCGCACGCCAATACTATCCGTACAGCAAGACATTTGACACGGCCAAGCGGGATCCAATCGTCATCCTTCACTCGTCTGGCTCCACCGGTCAGCCTGTTTTGACCGTGGTGTGATGAATTTGCTGATCCATAGGTAGGAATTCCCAAACCCATCACGATGACGCATGGTACCTTCGCGACCATAGACAATGATCGTAATCTGCCTGTTGTTGAGGGGCGTAAGAACGGAGATGCCACCATATGGGACTTTCCTGGTGGGGGCAGATTCTTCTCTCCTTTCCCTCCTTCCCATGTAAGTGGCATGAGCGAGAAATAAAGTGAATTTAATGTTGAGCATCACCATCCAGTTGGCGGGTTTCACCGCAATAACAGGTAAACTTCCTCGACGACTATGTTGAGGCGATATGCTCTGACAGTCCTCGTTATCCTGTGAGGCCAATCTACTCAGAGGCATGCGCACCGATTTTTTGTCCCGCGCTAAGACCAGCAACTGGGTCAATGCTCAAGGAAGTCATGCAGCACCAGAAATTGAGAGCTTTATACTTGCCGCCTACATTGGCAGAGCAGCTTTTGTAGGAGCCAGGCGGCGTTGAGAATTTTCGGGGCTTGGACTTCGTATGCTACGCTGGTGGGCCTTTGGCAACAGCAGCAGGAGACGAGATCAGTAAGGTGACCGATGTTTGTCAGATCTATGGTGGCACAGAGACAGGCCAGATTCATCAGCTTTTTCCGTCCAGAGAGGATTGGGGCTATATGGAATGGCACCCTACCGAGAAGCTGAGGATGGAGCCAGCGGAAGACGATGCTTACGAATTAGTGATGGATGTGAATTGCGATTCCGAAGGCATTTCCCATTTGAACCACAACTTTCCGGACATGACTCAGTATCGGACGAGAGATCTATTTAGGTCTCATCCAACAAAACTTCATCTTTGGCGATTTCATAGCCGAACAGATGATATAATAGTATTGTCCAACGGCGAGAAATTCAATCCAGTCCCCCTTGAAGTCATCATACAGGGTCATCCACAGGTGTCAGGTGCTCTGGCCATTGGGCAGGGTAGATTTCAAGCAGCCTTGATCGTTGAGGCCAATTCGGAAGTAGACGACAAGACTAAATTAAAAGAGAGTCTTTGGCCCTTGGTGGAACGAGGTAACATGCAACTTCCAAGCCAAGGTCGAATAAGTCGCTCGAAGATTTTGATCGCCAGCTCCGACAAGCCATTTCGACGTGCTGGCAAAGGGACCATTGTGCGTAAACTGACCGCAAAAGATTTTGCGACGGAGATCGAAGCACTTTACAACGAGGATAGTCTCAGATCAGACCGTAACGACCCGAAGCTAAAAGCGTCATACAACCTTCAAGCCATCCAGGAATTCGTATCGGCAATGATTGCAGGGACGTTTCCGGGCCTCCAGATTAACAAGTCTGACGACCTGTACGCGATGGGACTTGACTCGCTGAAGACGCTGGAGATCGCGAGCTCATTGCGAGCGAGCCTCGCAACCCATGCTGCTGGCCAAGACATGTCTTGGCTAACAATCAAGATTGTTTACTCATGCCCATCTATTGATCAGCTCTCAGCTGTCATCTTTGATTTTCTCAACTCCGGACTCATACCTGAGCAAAAGAGTCCGACATTGAGGTGGGAACGACATGGGAAGATGTCTGCCCTTGTTGACAACTACACTGCTTCTCTTCCGCAGAGGGGTCAGCAAACGAGAGCCTTGCGAGGTGAAAGCTTCAGCATAGCTGTCATTGGATCAACAGGATCACTGGGCCTCAATCTACTCCGGAACTTGCTACAAGATCCTATGGTGTCAAAGGTTTACAGCTTAAATCGTGCAGCAGACGCTCAACAGAGAATCGAGGAGAATTTGAAAGGGTTTGGGATGGCTCCGGATTACTCACGGCTCGATTTCCTCACTGTCAGACTTGGAGAAGAGTTACTTGGCCTAACAGAATGCCAGGTTTCCAAGCTGAAGGAAGACGTTGACGTGATCATCCATAATGCGTGGAAGGTGGACTTCAATCTACCTCTTCAAGCATTTGAGGCTGAAAACATACGCGCCACACGAAATGTAATTGACTTGAGCATTGCTAGTGAGAGACAGCCTCGCGTTGTTTTCATCTCCTCCGTGGCCTCCACAGGCAATTGGGCAGACGTTCACGGCAAAGAATCAACTATCCCGGAAGTGCCTTTGCAAGACTATGAAGTGGCATCGAGCATGGGTTATGGCGAGTCCAAGAACGTTGCGGAGCAAATACTGCATGTTGCTAGTCAGCGGTCCAGGCTTCCTGTTAGCATTCTGCGCCTGGGGCAAATTGCTGGTTCTACACAGTCAGAAGATCCTCCCTGGCCAGAGCAGGAATGGGTTCCCTCGCTGATAAAGAGTTCTAAATCGCAAGGTGTGCTGCCGAATGACCTTCCAAGTGTCGACTGGATTCCGGTCAACCTCATGGCTGACATAATTCTGGAAGTGGTTCACTCTGACTACAAGTCTGGCGACAAAGAGATGATCTATAATCTTGTGAACCCTTGGCCAACCCCATGGTCGTCGCTTCTTGGAACAATCCAACAACACTTGGGGCCGCAAATCAACGTCCATTCCATCGAGGATTGGATGACGACTCTAGAACAAAAGCAGGCCATCGACAAAGACCCAATTTCTTCCACGCCTGTCTTGAAGTTCCGAGACTTCTTTACCAACTTAAGAACCGCAAAGGGGGCGGTACGGTATGATGTGCAGCATGGGTTGGAGATCAGCCAAAGTATGGCTCGTCTAGAGTCCGTAAAACCAGACTGGATGAAGACTTGGCTGAACCAATGGAACTTTTGAAAAAAAAGGTAATCGAACGAGAAGAGAGTATGGGCATTATTCTCAAGCCTTAGAGGATGGGTCCATTCATTTCCACTCTTTGGGGACAGCACTAGCATGTTCCGCTGGCGATCAAGGCTGGTCAATTCAGGCGCACGATGGAGAACGGGTGTATAGGCTAAGCACCTTGTGCGGTACTACTAGCGAAAGTCGCATGAATGCCATACAACCCATGTCAGATGGATGGGCCGTCCATCTATGCGCTTTCAAATGTTTTCAATGCAGATACGACATGCTCTCGTGGCGAGAAAGAAGTCAATAATAACCTTCCTGCTATAAGTCAATCCGATTGGTTTTGAAAGAGAGCTTCCATTTGTGGACCCTTTTCCGCCCCCTCTTACTTGCAGTGTGGACAGTTGGCGACTTGTACCAGATCAACGGCAATGACAGCCGACCCGAACTGGGATCCGTTGGTGGTGTCTCCACTTAATATGCATCAAGGAAGTGACCACTGACCAGCAACAAAGGTACTTTACGACATGCATTAGCCTATCGAAGATGCAGGTGTAGTATTGCTTTAAGGTACTCATGCCCTGGGTCGTATTCTCGATGCTGGTGAAATTGAGACGCCTTTAGACTCCTCGGAACTTTTTGCGATCGGGTGACGGACCACACCAAATAGGGTTAACCCTTTCGCGCATCCTTCCAGCCTGCAGATTGCACCGCCGCACTTCGAGCCTCGTACCTTACAACTCTCTCGTCCACTCTTTCATCCTTTCAATAGACTCTCCCAGAAATGCCGCGTGAACGTGTACGATTTACGACGGCGCTTGTACAACACCATGGCAACACTTGATCCACATACTACACCGGCATTGCCTCCTCCTCACGGAAGAGAGCCGAATTTGGTCGACCCAGAATCCCTTATAACAATCCTCATTGCCACGACCGTGATATGTATCTGCTTTACAACTTTCGTTACGTTGGCCCGTCTTATGGTGAAGCTGTCAGGAGCCACAAGAACGTATTGGGAAGATTGTCAGTATTAACCCAGCGCAGCTCTTGCTGTATGGGACCGATTCATTAATCATACACAGATGTTGCATTTGTTGCATGGGTACAATCAATCTTTACAGTTGACATTTTGGCAAGGATGTCTTGGTGAGCATGATTTTGACTTCATACAGGGTGCTTTCATGGCATATAACGGTCTCCAGATCTATGCCGCCGACTTGGGCGAGGGCCGCCATCAGTGGGACGTCAGTGTGGCAAACCTCACAGATCTACTCCTTGTAAGCATTGATCGTTTTCTCTCTTGCATGTCTTTCATTTCCCCCGAGAGAGTCTCCTCTAAGCTGACATGTCATCTTGATGACCTGATTGCAGGTTTTAAATGCGATTGAGCTTCTGTATGGGCCCGCAATCTTCGTCGCCAAGCTCACCATTCTCCTCCAATTCATTCGCATATTCTGTCCAGCCAAGACAGGAGTATTCTATCAGTACATTCGTGGTCTGATTTGGGCAAACCTGATCTTCTATCTCGTGGACACATTGGTCCTCGCATTTGCATGCACACCTAGGTCGAAAATCAACTATCCCGACGTGCCAGGACATTGCATTAATAGTGAAGTCAATTTCATCATCACAGGCGCCTGGAATGTCTTCTCTGACACCTCAATCCTATGTCTTCCAGTATCCTCGGTATGGAAACTGCAGATTGCGACGAAGAAAAAATTGTGGCTGTCGGCTGTGTTCGGCACAGGGGTTTTGTGGGCTCCGGTCACGATCTTGAGGGTACGGAATGGTGCTGACTATTGGACAGCGCTTGTATTGCAAGTGTGATACGCCTCGTCTACAGCGTGCAGATGGCACATATGACCGACACGACCTACATCATCGGCAAGGTAGCCAAAAGATCTTTGCCTCTTCGCGGTCTGCCTCTCCATCACGCTGGGGGGCATTCAGAGTGCCATTCTGCAAACGGTCAATGGGGTTCTTTCACTGGATCTCGCCATCCCGATTACCAAGGTCGAAAATTTGTCGTCATACCCACCGCTTGCTTGTGCGATTTCATGTTTATTTGCATCCGTTCTAGCGCGCTTGATTAACAAAAGGCCAGTCTATCTAATTTCAACTACTATCTTTCTGGTTTCCACTGTATAGTGTGCTCTGGTCGGAAAGGACTATGGAAGTTTTTTTGCTGCTAGATTCATCTCCGGGCTAGGTCTTGGGGCCTACGAGGCTATCGTGTTGTCAAGCGTGGGAGACTTGTACTTTGTACGTTGCATTCCGTAATAGTTTTAACCAGCTCACGCTCACGATGCTAGGTACATCAACGTGGCAAACGAATTGCACTCCTCAATGTCATGTCCCTGGGCCCCGTCAACCTCTCTCCTTTGATCAGCGGCTACGTCGCGGACAAGTATGGTTGGCGCATGAACTTTTGTTTTTGACAGCTTTCACCGCTGCTGCACTACTCTTGATCAACTTCGCTGCGCCAGAAACAACATAAAATCGACCCATAGTCTACGAGACCGACGTTACATCCGTTGCGAGTGCGAGGCAGAGCAGAAGCGTGCAAGAAACCACGTCAGAGACCAAAGAGCACGGAAATAAGCATTCGTCATCCTCTCTCGAACGAGAGGTTCCCATGATGGAGACCAGCACGAACGAATTGCCCCAGTCATATTGGCAGGAACTTCGGCCGTTTCGCGGCATCGAGGCGAGGGACAATCCCTTCGTACTTCTCGTCCGTTTATTCGCCTGCGCCTGCTACCCAGCCGTCTTCTGGTCCTTTTTGGTCGGCGGCACCTACGTCGCATGGGTAAGCACAAGCAAAGAAGGGCCAAGCTCCCGGTCACATCTGCCTCTTTAACACATCCTCACAGTTCATTGCCCTAACGGTCGTCGTGGCCCAAATCTTCTCGCCCCCACCAATCGCCTATACTCCGTCCCAGCTCGGCCACCTGAACGCCTTCCCTGCGGTCGGGGCCTTCATGGCCTTCGTCATCATGGGCCTTCGTCATCATGGGCCTTCTTGCCGACAGCACCGCAAAACTCGCCGCTCGACGTAACAGGGGCGTCTACGAACCCGAATTCCGCCTTTACCTCATCTGCTTCGGGCTCTTCATCGGAATTCCGGGTCTGGCGCTCTTCGGGTGGTACGCCAGCACGGCGACGCCGGAGCACCCGATCGACTGGGTGGTGATGAGTTTCATTTACGGTATGGTGATCTTCACCACCGTGACACAGCAGAGCAACACCTTTGCCTACCTGCTGGATGCCCATCGGGACATCAGCGTCGAGACAGCCGTTTTCTCGGTTATGTTACGGAACTTCTTTAACTTCGGCGCGAGCAAGTTTCTGCCTGCTTGGCTGCTGAGAAGCGGGCCAGCGAATACGTTTTATGCAATTGCAGGCATCCAGGCAGCGCTGATGCTCACGACGGTGCCGTTATATCTTTACGGGAAGGTTATTCGGGACTTCTACCACCGCTATAGCCTTTTCAGGCTTTTGCATATAGATGTGGGAAACCGGCTTAATTAACGTAATGGAGAAGAAGCCTAGTGGGCTCATACAACTGAGGAGGGAGATGCATCTCCATTGTATGTTCAAAGACAGATAACACTGCTAGGCTAGTTAATGTCTTCGGTCTTCGTAATTCATCCCTGCACTCTTAATCCTGCGTTATATCTCTCTCTTCAAGCTATTTGGTCTAAGAGCGTTCTCCTGATGCAGCTTTGGTCTGGAACTATGTCCGTCAATGTCTTGCCCAACGATGTAGGGGCACTGCGCTGTGGCGCCCCCTTTATGAAGTAGAATATGTCGGAAACAAAAATTTAAAGAAAAGAGAGGGTAGTTGCCTCAAAGATCGAAGCAGAGTATACCACCAACAAGATCACGCATTGCCAGTTAAGTGAAAAACAGGCTTCTAAAGCTCGTTTTAGTAGATATTATGTTATCTCGAAGACGAATATAAGTGGTCCTGCCAGAAGCTTATTGACTGTGTGAGCCTTTGGTACAGCTGTGGAATGTTAGCGGCCTCTGGAGAGAAATTGTCAGACGTGAGGACGCATGAGTGGGGATGGGGTAGGTATGGATTGAGTGTATTGAGTGTGTGTCTCACCTCTATGTAGGAAGGATGAATCTATCTGCATGAAATACCCGGGTGGTATGAGATGTACGGCCAGGTGATGATATCTACACGCGCTATGGTAGTGTCTTGGCACCGCTCGCATGACGGCTCAGTGACGCTCCATGCAGCACCACCACCATGCCTGCACCCAGGCTGACAGAAATCCATGGAGAGGGTTGGGTACATCGCACGTTGCTAGGAAGTTTTCGTAAAGGTCGTCTTGGGCCATTTGCGGAGAGACTGGAAGGATCTCTAAGGAAGAAGTAGATTCCTGGAACTGAACATTTTTGATCGAAGTGATACTATAAGCAACGGGTCAGGAGACGAATTATATCGTGTAAGGTTGGCATCGTACATCTAGACCCAAGATGTGCTTACGGGTGTTCACATTGATTAAGATCACAAACCTTAGGAGTCGGAGATATTGAGAATGGTTTTTGTGGTCGCTATGAGGAGTGAGTGAGTGCATAGCAGAATCAGAAGTATTCAGACTGAGGCAATGTAACGTCTTGAACGGTCCATGTTACCAAACTGAGTCTTAATGATTAAGCTATTTTAATTACAATAATATTAACGCCGCTATATCGCTATTAAGTCTTAATTGGAATATAAGTAATTAATAAGCTTAACTATCACTTTATATACGAAACTCTTAATAATAATCGTTAATTATCGCTCCCTTAATATAGAAGCGAATAAAGAGATAAAGGAACTTTACCTACGCCTATAATCCAAATATCTTACTTAATAGGTTTTTAAGCAGATACTTATTTACATTATATTTTTCTCAATATTAAATATAGTTTAACGCTTTAAGTACCTATTTAACAATATTCTTTATATATATAGTAAATATTCATATTACTTCTTCCTTAAATAAAACTTACTTAAGGGTAAGTATTTTAATTTTAATGATTATTCTATAAGATATATAATAAAAACTTTATATATACTTAATATAATCGTAATCAGACGGTTTATTAATAATCCGTATAACTGTTTAATTGTTTAATTGTTAATCTATAAAATATTAAAGTATATATTATTATTAAAGTAACTTATTTTATAAAGAAATAAATTAAAGAATAAAGCTTTTTATATAACTTTATAAAATATATTATTTTTAAACTTAATCAATAAAGTGATTACGGTATTTTATTAATAAAAATAAATTAAAATAAATCTGTTTTAATATTAAAATATATAAATTAATATAGATTAAAACTTCTTTCTAACGTTAATATAAAATATATTTATATATTTAATAAACTTTTTCTTTTTCTTTAATAAGATTATAATATATATTAATATTATGACTTATGTTAAAATACTTAGTTATATATTTAATTACGTTAATACAAATAATTATTAAGTTTATAATAAAGCTTTTTTACTTTATTAATAAAAAAAAAGAACTTCATATTATATCATTTAAGTTATTTATTATAAATTATTTATATAAATACATATATAACTTTTATTTCATTTCCGTTACTTTATATCCTTTAAATACTTACTTTAATATTATATTTTTTACTATCAAAATATATTATTTTTTATTAAAATAAAATTTTATATTTTTTTTTTCAATATAAATCAATTAAATAATATAAACGGAACGATTAAATTAATTACGTATAAATTTATATTTAAATAATATAGAATTTTTTTACTCTTTTAAATAAAAGTATTCTTTAAGAACGTTTTTAAGTTATCAAAGAACTAATTTATTATTAATAATAATAAATATATTATTTATATGAATAATATTGATTAATTGATTGATTGATTTATACACGAATTTAACTAAGCTAATTTCGGCGTTCTATATCGCTAATAGCTTAACCACCGTATTTACTCCCGCGTAAGAACGAGATTTAATTTATTTTTTAATTTTATCGTATTTACGGGAAGGGGAAACCGTAACCGGATCAATTTTAGCTTATTTTAATATGTATTAACCCGATTTAAATAGAAACCTTACTTTATAGTTACTTATTATATTATTACGACTAAAATCCATTTTACTTTTAACTATTAATAGCCTTAATTTACTATCTTAAGCCGGAAATTCATTATTAAAATAACGTAATTCTTAAGTACGGGGAACTTATTAAGCCTAATCGGGGGATAAGTCCGACCGCGGATTTACTCCTCTTAACGGTAGTAAAGTAACGTAGTTACGTTACCTTTTTACTTTAACCACCCCCTTAAATTTTCTCTTATAACTGGTTTAATTACGTAAATAAAAGAAACCATTTACTTTCAATATTAAAATCCTATAATCTTTTTTTATTAGTCTTAAAATCATAATTAGGCTTGAATAGGTTAATTACTTAATACCGGTAAATTATCGGCTTTTATTACTGTTTTATGTATATTAACTACGTAATTTACCGGATAAGGTTTAAAGGCTCTTAATGAAAGTTATCCCTTACCCTTAAAATATTTAATTATTCTATAGTTTATCTTCCGTACGTAAAAACGCCATTTCGCCACGCTCGCCCCCATATAAATAATATAAATAATAAGAATAATATCCTTATTAAAGTAACATAATATAAGATAATCTTTAAGTATATATTTAAATCTTAACAGTTTAGGTAGTTTCCGTAATATAAAATATTATTTAAGTAAAGTTTATTTAAAATTATATACAATCTTTTAAAACTAATATATTAATTATTTATTATGCAATTCAATCTTTATAAAACTATATAATCACTTTATCTAAATCCAGTTTTTAAAAATGATTTCAAGAGGAAGTTAATATTATAATAAGTATATTTATTTTAAGGTTATCTTAAAGTATAATTATAAGTAATAAATATTAACTTATAAATTTTATTAAAGTTAAAAAGGTTAATAAGTAATCCTTTATTCATTATTAACGGAATTCTTTTATTATTTGATAAGGTTTATGATTAAGATTTATTCATTTATAAATTTAACTTTATATTATAGTATTCATTATTTTAATATAAACTTTACGTTTAATAATATTAATAAAAGTTCTCAAATGTTATATATATTTATATAATTTAAGCTTAATCTTAAAGGCGTTAAGTTATTTTTTATTATTTAGGTCTTTAAAAGTAATATAAATATTAAGTTAAAAAAGATTAGTTAAAATAATACTCTAAGCTTTATGAATGAAAATATAAATTCTTAAATATATAAAAGTCACTTTTTTATTATTAGTTTTCATTCTTAAAAAAATTTATAATATTTACATATTCCTCTTTTTAATTGACGTTTTAGAAACTTATTTTTGTTTTCCATATTTAAGTCGGTAACGTTATTACCTTGACTCTTAATTTTATAAATAGAATAAAAGTCGGTTTCATTATGATCGGACTTATATTAAAATAGTAGATCTTTAATATTTGGAAAATATTTAAGATTTAAAGAACTTAAAGGATATAATAATATATTTAAAATACTTAATTAAACTTTCCTTAAAGCATTTAAATCTAAACTATTACTTTTTTGTTCTTTACTTATTACCGCTGTTATTATTATTGTTAATAATAATATTAATAAATATATAATTAACATCATTAGATTTTTCTTTATTTTTAACTATAATTTAAGATAAGTATAGGTTAATATAATTTTCTTCAATTCAAATTTTAAAGTTAATATTAATGTAAAGCTTTATAACTTTTAAATTAATATTTTTTACTTTTATATTTAAACTTACTTAGGTTTAGTTTATAATAATAATACGTAAAATACTTAAATAAACGTAAATAAATAATAATAAAATTTTCTGTTATTAAAGCTTAAAGTTATATTACGTTTTTAATAACTTTTTTGAATAACCGGTTTTTTAAAGAAATTAAATAAACAAAAGCTTTATTTTAAAAATTTCAAGTTGTATTAATTATATAAAAAACAATTTTACTCTATTAAAATAAATGCGGAAACTGCGCTTATGAATTCTTGAAGTTAAAATAAATCCGTTTTTATTATTTTAATATTAATAATAATTTTTAGGTTGTATTTAAAAACGTTTGTTCCGTAATAAGCGAAACGTTCCTATAATTAATCCTATAATACCGGTCTAAATAAGTATATTATTAATATCTTATTAATAATTATAGATTAACGTTTTATTATTACGTTTTAGTCGAAAATTAATTTAATAAAAACCTTACGGTTATTTAAATTAAAGATTTATTATTATTTTTATCCTATAATAATTTTATAACCTTTTTTATTGAAAGGTTTCAAGGAAATAAGGTTATTCTTTATTTTAAGGGCATACTATATATTCGTTAACTTAATTAACTTTATTTTACGTTAAAAACCAATTAGAATGTAATTATTAGGGCCTCAGCAGAGCTGATCCATGCCGCGGAACGGGTTCCGCATTGCTTGGCGCCCGCACTCACTGTATATAGCTTACCACCATATACCTAGATAGATCATCATTTATACACTTTATCCATAATTTTATTAGGGCTTTTACAATTTAATAACAATAGTGAGTTTATCCATCTTATAGTACTTATTACCAGGTAATACTAGAGACGCAGACTTCAGATAACGAGTAATACGGTAATACCGTACCGAGAGTCCTTTATTAACGGCCCCTTTAATTAAGTAGCTAACCTTCATTTTACCTCTTAAACGTCGCAATTATAGGTAATAAACGTTACCTTTTAAGGTACGCTTTAACGCCTCTCTTAATCGAATTAAATCGACTTACCGGTATCCAGGCAATACATAGTATAATATCCGTAAAATACGTAAGTATTAAGGACGAAGCACTTAAAGACGACGTTATTATACCTCTCTTACCCTTAAATTTACCCTTAGAATCCCTACTTAATAAAGACGATATATTAGAAATTATTATAAGCGAAAAGTAATTTTAAGCTCTTTTAACTTTAATCCAAACTATACCTGTAATTATAGTATCCAGGGCCGATATATCCAAATTCAGGCCTAAAAATATTGGCTTCTTTAATCCCGATAATAATAATATTAAGCCAATAATATATATTGCTGACGGCTTAAGGATTTATTATAACGTTTTCTCCTTTACTTAACGTTTAAGAATTAAAAAGGTTAATTTACGGTATATCGATTAATACTTATAAGGTAAAGCCGAAAGATAATATATAAACGAACTAAATATAATACTTAGAGCCGGAATATATATTAACCTTAATCTCTGGATTAATAAACTTAAAAAGCGGTTTAGAGAATTACTTATAATAGTCCTTTAAAAGCTTAAATCATTCCGCTATATTATTAATAACGTATGAATACGCAAGGACCCTAAAGAGTATATCCAAAAAATCATTACTCTTAAAAAGTATACTTTAAGCCTTTTAGTTAAGGCTGATCAAGTAATAACTGTTTATAATTACCTTAATATTTACCTCCGGACGCAGCTCTTTATGCCTATAGTTACCGCGATAATTACGGATTTTATTTAATAGATTAATAACGTTAAGTATAACTGGTTTAATATATATAAGCGATACTTATACTTATTAACGCGTTTATTTAGTAACTTACGTTAATAAGTTTATTAAAAACGTTAATAAAATACTTAAAAGTTTTACTTATACCGTAATTTTAAAAAGGAAAAGAAGTATTAATTGAAGCCTTAAAAGGGTAACTTAAGTTAATATATTAAAAAGGAAGAGGAATAAATATATTATATTAATAAAAACGATAAAGATATCTACTTAAATAAAGAAAACGATAATAATAAAGATTTTATTGGCTTTATTATTATCGCTAAAGAACTTATACTTAAATTATTTATAATAATACTGGAATAAGGCCGTAACGTCGCGTTTACGATATTTATTTCAATAAACGACTTAATACCCGTATCTATAAATTAATAACGCTATACTTAATTATTATATAAATTATACTTAGTAATTAAAAGTTAATACCGTATTTACTTTAATAAATTCCCCTCCCGTAATATGTTATATTAATACTTTTAGGAAGCTTATTATTACGGAGCTATCCACGATACGGATTATGGATAATCCGTTAATACCTGACCCGGTAATACCTCGGAGATATCGTTTTTAAGCAATTTAAAGCTTAAAAAACTTGAAAAATTACGATTATTTCCCGGGTACGATTACGACAATTACTTAGGTCGATTTTTTCAACTTCCTCATTTCACCATACATTGCTCACCAATAACCACCTTACACCATTACCCCTGCGCATACTCGGCGCTAAGATAGGCCTATATAAGGCCCCGGAACCCCTTAATATGCTCATTCTTATTATTATTACTTATAGGGCATAAGCCTTTTTTGTGAATAATAAATTATTAGGGACTTAGCAGAGCTGATCCATGCCGCGGAACGGGTTCCGCGTTGCTTGGCGCCCGCACTCACTGTATATAGCTCACCACCATGCACCTAGATAGATCATCATTCATACACTTTATCCATACTTTTACTAGGGCTCTCACAGTAATTATCTGAATCTTATTATTTTTTTATCCTTATTATTAAAAATATCCTTTATTTAAAAGTTAATACTTATACTATTAACTTATTAATAATCTATAGAAAAAAGGATAGGTTTACGTATAATAAATATTAATCGTTATATTAAGGATAAAGTAAATTTACTTTTATTAAGGTAATTCTAAGTTACGTTTTATTATTAACATTATTTTATTAATTTAAATAAAAGTATTAACTCCTATAATAAAGCTTTTATAGTTATAATTTCTTATTTATTTAATTTAAATTTTTTCGTCCCTTTTTTAATATTAAGTTTTTTATTTTTCAATGTCTAATTATTTAAGCGTTAATTAAGATATTCATATCAATATTTAATAACCTTATATAGTTACTTATAATATATATGTTTATTCTTCTTTTTCAACTTATTAATATCAAGTTTTTCCTATTTATTATAATTATGAACTTAAATTTATATTATTTTTATAGTTCTATTTATATTAAATCGTTAACGATTATATTCAATAAAAGTAATATTAAGTTAATTAATATTTATATTAACATTTTTTTCTACGGCTTATTTAAATAAGAATATATATACGTTATATTTTTTTAAATCTTATCCGGAAGAATATAATATATTATTAATCCGATATGTTAACTTCAAGATTAAAAAGTTTATTTCAAAGTTATTTGAATTCTTAAGAATATTCTTATAAATTTATAAATTTAAATAAGTTTAATATCTATAAATTTACGACCTACTCAGATTAAGTACCAAATAAAAGAAACTGATTTACTTAGACCGCTTGTAAGTTACTTAGGAGTAAGTTGAAAAGCTTACGAGCGCTTTAAGCGGTCTTAAGTAAAAAAAAGTTAAAAATAAAACCCGTTTAAAACGGTAAGATAACGGTTTTTACTTTTTATAAAAATCTTTATTAAGCTTTCTTGGCGGACGGGTACACCCCTAACCCCTTTATAAACCGTAATATTTAACGTTTTTTAAAATTAATTATAAATTCGATTATTTTAAGTAAAAGTTATCTTTGGAGCTAATAATTTATCCTTAAAGGGGGGTAATTAAAGGGGGAAATTTCATTAAAAAACGTTAGATTTGTAAAGAACAAAACCTGTTATTTTACCGTTTTAAGCTTTTTTTATTTCTAACTTTTTTTAATATCTAAAACCGCTTAAAACGCTCGTAAGTCTCATAATTTACTTATAAATTATTTATAAGCGTTCTAAGTGAAGAAATCAATTTTATTTTTAACTATTCAATCCGAACAGGTATAAACTTATTAATATACTTTAAAACTCCGCTTAATATAAGGATTAAATAAATAAAATATAACGTATTTATTATTAATAATATGATATTAAAGGTTATATAATAACTATATTAAAGTTTAAAGAATTAAAGCTATTTTTATTATTTAGTATATATTATTTAATATATAGATAAAAGTAAGTAATAAATATAAAATAGTATTTACTTAACTATAAAAGTACGTAACATAAGTATACGCGCCAAGTTATTATACCACTTTTAATACTAGTGCCCAATAAGTTCTTAGTATATCTATAGTATAGATAATACTTTTTAAAAATTATATAAAAGGGGTTTAAAATTTCCATTATTTATTTATTTTCTTTAAATAGTTTTTAAGTGAAAAAAACCTATATTCTATATTTCTTTAATAATAGTTTTTAGTTTTATAATATTTATTTATAATTTACGTTTTTTACAGTACATAATATAATAAAACTAATAAAATTAAAATATAACCTTTTAAATTTAAAATATATTAAATCCTTTTTATAATATTTAATCTATTTAATTAATAATCTATTAACTATAAATTTTCTATATTTTTCTATTTATTATAAAACATAGTAAATAAATATAAAAATATATAATAAGTAGTTATCTAGCTATAAAGGTACGTAATATAAAAATACGTATTAAGACTACGGAATAAAATAAACCCGCTCCGTATTAAGGAATCCTCCTCTAATTTCTACCGTAATAATATACTTATAAAAAAGAAGAAAAACAAAATTTTCCATACGATAATAAAATTTAAATCAATAATATAAAAAGCGGCCTTAAGACCAAGGAATAAATATATCTCGCGTTAAGTATATTAAAGAAATAAAAAGGAATAGTTTTAAATATATATTATATTATGGGTTGTAAATAATTATTGAAAAAGGCTCGGAATGGCGACGAACAAAGGGACCCCAGAGGTCCAAAACGATGCGTATACGTATAGCTCTCATAATAGTAAAGAAAGTACATTAAGTATAATAAGTGGAAGTAACGTGGTGGTTAAGAATAAGGTAATAAATAAGTAAGTAACCTATATTAACAGAAACGGTAACGACGTATATAGGTAATATAATAATAATAAGCTGGATAACGCTTAAAGTAAATAAAAGAATTAAAATTAATAAAATATACGTATTAAGGCATATAAAACGCGTAATAATAGTATGAAAATAATAGGTAAATAAGGGGGTAAAAAGGCCGGTATGGTATTAACGGTAAGGGGTATAAGCGGGGAAAGGGGTAAAAAGACCGCGGCGAAAATACTATTAAGGGTATATAAAGGGGAAATAAAATTAATAAAAAGGATAAAACCTTAAGGGATTAAAGGTAAAAAACGGAGATAATACGTTATTTAATAAGTAAGGGTAAAAGGGTAATAAGGGAAATAATAAAAGCCTTAAAAGGACTCTTTACGGTAAAATAAAAAGATATTATATTAAAAACTTAACCGATATTACGGATTAAGTTAAAAGGTATAAAGGACTTCTATATAAAAATAGGGGTAAAACTGGGGGAAGTAAAGCGGCTATAAGGCTTTTAAGGGGCGGTAATAAAGGCGTTAATAAGGGGTAAAGACGGTAACTTAAGGTTAAAGGTATAAAACGAAAGTATAAAGGCGGCAACCCTTTAAATAAAAGAAAGTTAAGCGACGAAGGTAATAAAGAGGATACTTGCAGTAAAAAATAAAAGGATAACGAAAAAAAAAAAAAACGGTTATATTGAAGAAAATAAAAATAATAACGGTCCGCCTATTTAATAATAAGGAAAGGAACGTGGTTATAAAAATAAACCCGTTATAATTAATAAAGGCTTTTAAGGTAATAACGGAATTATTAATAAAATAGATTATTACGGTATATAAATTATAAAATAAAATATTTTTTTTAATATAATATCTTTAAAGGTAAAAGAAAGCTTAAAGAAGTTTAAAACTTAAATTAATAAGGGAGAATATAAGTTAATTAAGATTTTAAGGTAATCGTTTATTATTATAATAAATAAAATATATTTATTACGTTTTAAAGAAGCCAAAAAAAAAGTTATATTAAAAAATATAAAAAGAAGAATACGGTTCTTTATTTAAAGTTTAAGATCGTTAACTATAAACTTCCGCTAATAATAAAAAGACTTAATTCCTTAAAATGCGTAAAGAAATACTTTATTATTATATTAAGCGTAACGTTAATAAAGATATATAATAACGTTTTAAATAAAAAGATTATTAAAAAGGGATTTCTTAAGATAATTTAATTATAAAATAAAACGGTTAATATTTATTAATATTTTAAGTATTAAAATTATAAATATATTATTATAAAATATATAATTTACGTTAAGGACTATAATACTTATAAGTATATAAAGTTAATAATTAAGGGGTTTATAAAGGGGGCGCTTAAATACGCTATATATAATAAGGAAGGATACTTAATATAAGATTTTAAATATATAATAAGAGTTAAAAAAAAAATTAAATATAAAAAGACCCGGATAACCGTAAAAATCCAACGGTATAATATATATAAGATTAATTTAACGGGTTAATTAAAAATAACCTTAAAATATAAGCTTAATTAATTAAATAATAAAGGATAAATAACGGTAACGGATAAAGTAAAGAAAAGAAAACTTTTTATAATCTTAACCTTAAAAGTCGGCCGTTTTATATCTTTAATAATAACCGGGAAGGTATTAAGTTAGAAAACGTTTAACTTTAATAAAAAGTCCGTAATTTAAACGGATATAAAAAAAAATTTATAAAAATTAATATATAATATATTAATACTTTTAAAAGTAATATAATATAATATTTACAATAAAAAAATTAAAGTAATAATATTAATATTTAAGTTTAAAGAAGTTAAAAACGTTAATATTATAATAATATAAGAATTATTATATAGCTTATATATAAATTCGTTTATTAACTTAAAAGAAAGGTTTTATTTAACCTTTAATAGGGATAAGATAATTAAAATATGCTTCTTTATAAATAAGCGGCTTAACGTAAATAGTTAAGATATTATTTATTATAATAAAAACCTTTATATATTCCGTATTATAAAAGAAGGGGACTTAAAGGGCGATTTCCATATTTATAACGCGTATAACCCGCCGTTAATTAATAAGGAAAAATTTTCTATAATATTATTACTTAAAGAAGTCTTAATTATTTTAAATAAATATATATTACTTAAAGACTTTAACCTATATTACTATATATAAAATAAGGAAAAACATATAATAAATTATATTAAATTAGATAACCTATTAATAATTATTGTTTAAGTTAATTTCTTAATATTAATATTATAAAAAATTATTATATAAAAGAATCGTAAATTTAAAATAACGATTAATTTAGCCTTTAATATAGAAAAGGTTATTAACGCGGTTATAATATATAGGCTACGAAAGGACTTAAAATATAGCTCGGATTATATACCGATATAGATAACCTTAAATTAAACCGTTAATATAACCTTATTATTATTAATAAAGAAAACGTAAAAAACGGTTAAGGAAATAAAGGTTTATATAAAAATGGAAGAAATAATAATATAGTTTATAGACCTTTTTTAATTAAATAATAAAGATTAAATTAACCTTTTTATGGAACGAATAATAATAATATTAAATAAAATAATTAATAAAATTATCCCGATAATAAAATCTTCTTAAAGAGTTAAAATTTATTACAATAAAAAATATATAATTATAATTATAAAGGCGAAAAATTAATTAAGTAAATTTTTAAATATAAGAATTAAGAAATACTTAATTAATTAAGAATTACTTAAAAGGAAAAGGAAAAGATTATTAAAAAGGCTAAATAAATATATTTTTAATTTACGGTATATAACTTAACGGTTTTACCTTATAATATTTAAAAGTTAACGAAGTATAATAAAGAATAAAATAAGAAATTAAAGTTTATCCTTGAATTCCTACTTTTTAAAAAACCCAATAATATATTAATTAATACCTTTAACGGTAAAATTAAGGCTTTTAAAGGAATATTTTTCCCTTTTCCGTTAAAAGTTAATTTAAATAATATAAATAACGTTACGTACCCTGACCCCGTAATGGTAAATAAGGTAATAATATAAAATATAATAATTAAAGCAATTAATTAAAGAAAGATAAAGCTTTAGGTCCGAATAAAATTCTTAATAAATTCTTAATAATAATAACCTTACCGTTTAAAAAGGTTTTTATTTATTTCTTTTAAGTATACTTTAATATCGGTTATTATTTACGTAAGTTTAAAAAAATAAAGATAATTATCTTTAAGAAGCTTATTAAATTAAATTACTTTAAGGTAAAGTTTTATAAACTTATTATACTTTTATATACGTTAAGGAAAACCTTAAAAACAATAATAATAAAGATCCTTAATAATTATATAAAGAATTACGGACTTTTCCTTAATTAATAAATAAAAGTAAAAAAGTTAATTAATAGAAATAACTTTTAAAGGACTAATTAACGGCGTATATATAATATAAAGTTATAAGAAGAAATATATTATAAATCTTTTTTCTTTTAATATTATAAATACCTTTAATAAGGTAAATTATTAAAGATTATTATATAACTTAAGGGAAAAAAAGATATTACTTTCCTTAATTAAATAAATAAAAAGTTTCTTAAGTAATTAAGTTATATTAATTAACTTAAGATAAAAAATAAACTTAATAAAGCCCGTTATAACGGGGATTCCTTAAAAATTATTTATTTTTCTTATATTATTCTTATTTTTTAACGGTTTATTAATCGAAGAGTTTATTAAGTTAAAATAAAAAATTTAAGTTAAAAACTTTATTAACAACGTTTACCTTTTAATTTATAGTATTTTTATACGTATAAATTATTTAAAATTAAAATAAGCTTATAAAGTCTATTTTTAATAAATAAAAACTTATAAGGTTTAATTTATATTATATAAGTATAAGCTCGTTTATATAATTAAAAGTTTAAGACTATATAATATAATAACTATAGTAGACTTAAGTAAAGTTACGGTAAAGCCGGATATTAATATTAAAGTTTTTAATTTTTGAGTAAATAGGAAACTTAATTAAAAAAATTATATAAGAAAAATTTAAAAGAAAAAAACTTTATAAGAAAAAAACCTTATTTATCTCGCTATATTAATATAGGGAGTTATGTTATAAAAAGCCCGGACTATTTTTTAAATTATAATAAAGTTAATTATAATATATATTATAGCTATTTAATATATATTTAAAAATACTCCGGGATATAAAAAAAAGCTTATTTAAATATTATAGAAATTCTAAAACCGGTATTTAAGAGTAATTAATAATACTTATAAAATAACCTTTATCTTAATATTAAAGTTTAAGGTTTTTATATTATTAATCGAAATTTCATTGGATTAAATGATTACTTAAGTAAAATTAAAGAAATATATATATTTAATTATGATAATAAGAAACGGGCGGATCCGCCAGAATCTTAATAAGTTTTAAGTTAAAAAAAATAAATTAAAGATATTTATCCTTTTTCTTATTAAGATAAAATAAGAATAAGTTAAGAAGAAAATTAACTTTGTTAATATCCCGGAGGTTAATTTAAGCGTATATAAACTCCCGTTAAATATAAAAGAAATTAAGATTAAAAGGATTTAAAGAATAAAAATTATAATAATTACCTTATAAATTATAATAAAGTAAATTAAACGTTAAAAAAGATATAAAGATATAAAGACTCTATATCTTAATATTATTATTATTTAGCTCTTAATAATAAAAAGATTATTAATAAATATCTCTATTACTATAATATTATAAGGAAGCATAATAATATATTAACGATTTAACTCTAAACGGATAAAAACGGTTTAATTTACTTCTTATTTATTATATATACCGGAGGTTAAATAAATACCGGATATAAGTACGGATAAAAAAAATAAAATATTATATATTCCTTATTTTATATTTTTTATTTATTAAAACTAAGTTAAAACTTATAATAAAGGTTAATATTTACGATTACCGTTAAATACTATTTATAAAATAAAATATACGGGCGGCCGTTAAATTTATAATATTTATTGAGTTATTAACGTAATTTAATTTTATTACGGAGATAAATAAAGTCGTTAAATATTTTTATTAATAAGCCCTATTACTGGCCTAAATCCTTAAAATAGCGTAAAGGCTATATTTAATAAAAGGCTTAAGGATATAACGTTAATACGGCGTAAGAAAAAAATATAATAATATCGGTAGCGATAATAACGGAAAGGTAAAAAACATATATATCGGTAAAGGTATTTAAGGGTATAATTTAATATTAATATTAAGTAAATCGGTAAAGATACGGAAGAATAATAGGTCCAGGGGTAACCCCTATAATAATACGGTCGTAATATTATGGATTTCCTTGGTAAAATTAAAACGTAAGAATTATATAAATTAATCGCTACCCCTAAATAGTTATTAATGCTTTCTACCCTAAAGGATAATAAGTAAAGGTTTTATAAATACCGTTTTTTCGCCTTAACGTTATAAGTATTAGGTTTTTACGGTTATTAAAAAGGCTAAAAGGCCGCGTATTAAGGAACGCCGGAATTAGCTTAGCTAGATCCGTAATATAAATAAATCAATCAATTAATATTATATTATATTTGATTTAATTAATTGAATAATTAATACTCCGGTATTTTAAACCGTAATATATATATACGTTATTAAAAGGATTTACTTTATTAATATTAGGTTTTTTTTCCGAATTATATAATTTATTTTTAAAATTTATTATCTATAAGTTTTAATTAATTTACTTAGATATATAGAGGAAAAGAAATTTTTTTAATAAGCTTAATAGATTTAATATTATTAACGGTTTTAAGTGCTTTAATAAAGGTATAATAATTTATAATACCATTAAACTAACTTAATTCTTTAACTTAAAAACAATTCTTTTTGAGGTAAAAAGAGATATAATTATTTTCTTTTTTATCTTATATTTATTTTACTTTTATTATAGTTTTTTTCAATAAAAAACGTAAAATAATTTTATAACTTAAACTTAATATAAGAAAAAAAAGTATAATATAAGGGTAAATTTTTAATAATAAGTTATTTATTAGTTTTTTAAATTTATCGACTTTAAGGTTTACTTTTCTTAAATAAGTTAAAGATATTATTATTAAAAACTATTGTTTACGGAAGCTATTTATTACGGATATAAACCAGGCAACTATGCGCTATTCGCTTATTGCGGTTATTAAGGCCTAAGGGATTATAGTGGCTTAACGTATACTTATATTTTTGACACTTAATTAGTTAAATAGTAATATATATAGTTACGACTTTATACTTATTCTTTATATTGTTATAAAATAGTAAGAATAGCTAATTTAACTTTACCTATATCGTTATATATAAATATACTTTAATTATAAGTTGATATTAAAACTTTAAAGTAAAAAAAGATAAAAAAAATATTTAATTAATTGATTGATTAATTTATACTACGGATCTAATTAAGTTAATTCCGGCGTTCCTTAACAATCAGCTATTAAGCCTTATTAATAACCGTAAAAACCTGATATCTATAACTTTAAGATCAAAAACCGGTATTTACCTAGTTTTTATTCTTATTTTAAAGGATAAAAGGCGTCTATAACCGTTTAAAGAATATTGATTTATTTATACGTTTTTTCTAAGAAAATCTATAATATGATCACCGAGTCCTTTTAAGGGTTACCCTTAAACCTATTACTTTTTTATTTCCTTACGGATTTACTTTATATTATTATTTTGAGTAATACCTTTAAATAGCCTTACCGGTACGTACGTTATTATTCTTTTAATTAAATTTACCTTTTTACTTTCTTATCACGGCTGTTTCTTTTAAAGACTTTTAATAAGTATTTATTATTATATTTTTTTAACTATAAAATATACTCATTAATTTATATAATTACCGTAATTAATATTTACCCTTCCTTTTCCTTCTTAACCGGTAACGGGCTTTCTTTATAAGGTTTTCCGCGACTTTATTTATTTTATCAATAAGGTTAAATTGGAATAATAAACCTATTTTTATACCTCGTTCTATAAAAGCATTTTATAACAATCGTTCGTCCCGGCCTTTTTAATTAATCTTATTTGAAGCTTTATAAATAATGGATATAAGATAAATACGTAAATCGCGTCCTATTTCCTTTATCCGTATTTATAATTAACGTCCGTCCGGTTACCGGCGTATATAATAAAAAGGAAATAAATTAGCCTGTTCTTACCCGTTTAAAGTTAAATCGTTAACGTATTATTACTTTTCTTTATAATCCTATAACAGCGGAAATATTTCTTAATAATCTTTTTATTATTTAAGGCTAAATACGGTCGATTTTAAAAATTTAATGTTTTCTATTTATATTAATATTTAATTTATTATAATATAATTTATAAAATAATTACTTTTTTCTTTATTTTTATAACTTTCTTAATTTTTATTTCTTTTATATTAAGTACAAATTTATATAAGTTTATATTAACTTTTAAACGTAAATTAAATTAACCTCCTTCCTAACTTATTCCAGCTTCGTTTTAATAGGAAAAATAGATACTTCGTTTTTACCCTTTTTTATCCTGGACTTTTCAAGGTTTAATTGGATCCGTCCGTTCCCTATAGTTATAGCCGGGTATATACCCTTTTTAAGCCTTATTTAAGCAACTATTTGATTGAAAACCAATTTAATCGGCGGTATGAAAACCTTAGATTTTAACACCGGGACGGGAAATATTTTATATATATTATTAATTATTATTAAATCTTACTTTTAGATTTTTATAACTATTAAATAAGCTTTTTCTTCTATCCAAAAGTACCTTTAAGAGTTTACTAAATAGTTATTACGTATATTATAATTAACTTTATTATTACTTAATAAACGGTCTTAACCCTTTATAAAGTAATATTTTATATTAACGCCGTAAAATATGTAAGTCTTTTTTCTTAAGAAATTTTTTTTAAACCTTTTTTATATAATCCTTTTAATTAAGCTTTTTATTAACTTAAAGGTTAAGGATTTTAATATTAACTATTAATTTTATTATAATTTTAATTAGATTTACCGTAATTATTATATCGTATAACTTTAGGCTCTTAATTATATAAATAAATATATATTTATATAATATAAATTAAACTTTATACGTTCTTATTTATTATAAATAAACTTTATAAATTTAAATAATTAATTAAATTATATTACGGATTTAGTTAAGTTAATTCCGGCGCTCCTTTATAGCCAGTTATTAAGCCTTATTAGTAACCGTAAAAACCTAATATCTATAACGTTAAGATTAAAAACCGGTATTTACTTAGCCTTTACTCTTATTTTAAAAGATAAAAAGCGTGTTACGTGCAGGATGCAGACAGGGTAGATCTCATCATGGTTTGCGGTACTAGCGAGCATGGTGGCCTAGCGTCTTGGCATGCGCACCCACATAACTAGCAACACCGTTCATAGTTGCAATCCAGGCAGTTACCACTCCACCCTCAATACCTGCACTTCGTCTTTTTCCCTGACAAAGCGTTTACGGTTTTTTAAAGAATAATAATTTATTTATGCGCTTTTTTAAAGAAAACCTATAATATTATAACCGAGTCCTTTTAAGAATTACTCTTAAACCTATTGCTTTTCTATTTCCCCAGGGGTCCGCCCTATATTAACATTTTAGGTAATACCTTTAAATGTTTTTACCGGTACTTTATAAATTTATTTTAACTTTAAACAGTTTATATAGATAAAAATACTTTAAATTAATAGATAAATATCTATTACGGATATGAGCCAGGTAAGCTATATAGGTAGGGCTTTTATCAGCTTATCGTATACACTAGGGCCTTAAGGGGTATAACGGCTTGGCGCAATCCTGTATTTCTCGTACTTAACTAGCTAAATAATAACTCAGGTAGTTATTACTTTATACCTATTACCTATACCGTAATAGAATAGTAGCAATAACGAGGTTCCGATCCCATTTATATCGTTATATATAAAAGACTCCAATTATAAGTACTTATTAAAGCTTTAAAATAAAGGAGATAAAAAGGCTATTAATATAACATCAAGTACGCCAGGCTTATAACCCGGAGGATAGCGGTTCAACCCCCCGTAAACCTATTAAATACTTTAAAATCTATAGCCGTAATAAGCTTATATATATTAAGAATTAAACGTTAAACGGGAAAAAAGCGGATAAATATACTTAAAGGATAAGAAGTTAATAATAAAAGAGTAAAAAGTAATTTAAGGCGTTATCTACGACCTATTTCCGTACTTAATAAACGAGGTTATAAACTATATATACTCCTGGCCGTTTATCTATTTAATCCGTTAAGTTACTTAATACTTTTAAAGTTTAAAGCCCGGCTTTCCACCTTTTAAGACGACGAGCAATTTAATTATATTACCGTTAATTATATATGCCTTACGGTTAGTATAAAGATTATATAAAAAGCTTATAATAGAACTCTATTATACGGCTTAGCTTAATAATATACCTATAAGTAAATTAAATAATATTTAAATTAATAACTCAACTACGCTACCACAGAGTATATAACTTAATTAAACCACGGACATCACGGTAATCAACTTCTTTCAGTTAAGAAATCCACGACTATAAACCGGGTGGCCTTAAGATAATTTTCCGGAATATATTTATTTATTTCTTAAAACCTTAGCCTTAACGGTTTTTATCCCTTAACTATTATATATACTACGTACTTTAAAACGTACTTAGAGCTTTACCTTAATTACCTTTATTACCGATAAAGTAATTATAATAATATATAAAGTAGTAATACCGACGGGGACGTCGCTTTTTTCTATTTTTTATGGGCATATTATCACGGATACGAGCCAGGTAAGCTATCCAAGTAGGGCTCTTATTAGCTTATCGCATATACTAGGGCCTTAAGGGGTATAACGGCTTGGCGCAATCCTATATTTCTCGTATTCAGCTAGCTAGATTAGCAACTTAGGCAGTTACCACTTTATACCTATTACCCATACCGTAACAATATCGTCAACGAACCTTTAATTTAAAGTTTTTATTCTAATTTAATTAATTCTTTAATTAACAAATCGTTAAAAAATAAGAAGAAAATAAGGGAAATAAATAACCCTTCAAAGATCCCGGTTATAACGGGCTTTATCGGGCTTATTTTTTATCTTAAGTTAATTAATATTATTCGGTTATTTAAAAAGGTTTTGATTTATTTTATAAAAAAGAGTAATATCGTTTTTTTCCATAGGTTATATAATAATCTTTAATAGTTTATTTTATCGAAGGTTCTTATAATATTTAAAGAAAAAAGGCTTATAATATATTTCTTCTTATAATTTTATACTATATATATATTATCGATTAAACCTTTAAGGGCTATTTTTTTAACCTTTTTCTTTTTATACCCATTTATTAGTCCGGGAGGAACCCGTATTCTTCCGCGTAGTTATTAAGGATTTTTATAATTACCGTTTTTAAGGCTTTCTTTAACGTATAAAGGAATATAATTAGCCTATAAGCTTTTACCTTTAAATAATCCGGCTTAATTAATTTCTTAAGGATAATCGTTATAACTTTTTTAAATTTATAAGGGTAATAATTAACCTTAACATAAATTTAAAATTAATAAATAAAAACCTTCTTAAATAATAATATAATTATCGATAAGAATTTATTTAGAATTTTATTCGGTTTAAGGGCTTTATTTTTCTTTAACTTATTAATTGCTTTAATTATTCTCTTTAGGGTTACCCCTTTTTTAATATTTACCGGGTCGGGATATATAGCTCCTTTAATTTCCGTTAAATCGGTATTTAATAAAAAAGCAAAGAAAGCCCTTTTAAGGGCCTTAATTTTACTATTAAAGGTATTAACTACTATATTATAAAGCCTCTTAAGGAACGGGAATTTAAGGATAAGTTTAAGCTTTTTATTCTATTCCTTATTATACTTCGCTAGCTTCCATAACTAACGGAAGGAGACGGCTAAATCGTAAACTGCCGACCGGAAGTATATTTACTTGGCCTTCTTAATAATCCTCTCCTTCTCCTCTTAAGCTTCCTTAAAGAAGTATTTAATATATTAAGAATATATTTTAAAACTTATAACGTAAAGGACTAAAATCAAAAACGGATAACCTATTAATCACCTTGAATTTAAGATGTATAACGGGCTTATATATATTAAAAGTTAAACGTTAAGCTTAAAGAAATACGGATAAACATATTTAAAGGATAAAAAATTAATAATAATTAATAAAATTATAAGAAAAGAAAGTAAATACTTCAAGATGATACTTACTTTTTATATCTTTAGACGAGTCCTTTAATTAATAAACGATAGACTATATATACTTTTCGTTATTAAATTTATGTTAATTCCGCCTATAAAGTTATTTTAATACTTTTAAAACTTAAAGCCCAGCTTTTCACCTTTTAAGATAACGAATAATTTAATTAAAATACGTTATATAATATAATTGAACTTTAAATTATTAGTTATATATATTTTACGCTTGGTATAAAAACCATTATAAGGGGAGTTTATAATAAAATTTTATTATACGGCTTAACTTTAAAATATATTGAAAAATTTAAATAATACCTTACTTAATAACTATATTACCTACGGAGTATACGATTACGGTAAAATTACGGGGATTGTTCTTCTATATGATTTAGCTTATATATTATACTTATAAATCCACGATTTTTTCCCGGGTCTATATAAGATAATTTCCTGGCTTATTAATTTATTAATACGTTAGCCTTAACGGCTATTTATTAACCGCTATACCTGCTATATATATCCGGATTATACCCATCGCTTCCCCCATATTACCGTTACTTACGGATAAGGTAATTTTAATAATATATACGCGGAGGACTTCGCTTTTTTCTATTTTTTATAAACATATTATTACGGATACGAACTAGGTAACAGTACGCTCCTCGCTTATTACGGGTATTAAAGCTTAAGTGGGTATAACGGCTTTACGTATATTTATCTTTCGTATTTAATTAATTAAATAACAATACAAATAATTATTACTCTATATCTATTATTTATACCGTAATATTATTATTAATTCTTCTTTTTATTATTAAGTTTTTATGGTTTTTACGGAGGGTTTTAAATAAATTACGGTTTTTACTTTAAGCGCGTAATATAATATTACTTATTTTCTAATATATAAGATATAGGGATAACGTTTTAAAAAAAATAGACTTAATACGGTTATATGAAAGCTATAACGTTTTTACTAAATAGTAAAATAATTAAAGGTTATATTTAAAACTATAGGAACGTATAGATCTTTCATTATTATTATTATTTTTTACGGATATATATAAAGTATATAAAGTAAATAAGTATAAAGATATATAATAAATAGCTATTTAATTATAAAGGTCTATAATATAAGTATATACGTTAAGATTACGGAAAAAATTAAGTACGATCGGTATTAAGGAATCCTCCTATAATCTATATAGTAATAATATTAAATACTTTATTATATATTATTTATTATAATTCAAGATATACTTTACTTTTTAAATAAAAGAATTGGTTTTTTTATTATTATTTAAATAATAACTTATCTATTAATTTAAACTATAAGACTATAATTAGAAAATCTTTTTTAAAATAAAATAAGTATATCTTCTTTTATATATTTTCTTTTTATCTTTAAATTTAAAAAAATTAACATTTCTTAATCTTTAAATTAACAATTTTATATAATATTAAATAATAAAAAAATATACATATAAAATCGAAATATCTATATATAAATAATAAATGATAAATGAAACTAAAATATTATATAATATTTAATAAAAGTTCATATTATTTATGAAAATTATATAGACCTTTATTCAAAATTATATTTTTATTATTTATATTATAATAAATAATTTAAAAGAAAAGAAAAGTTTATATTTTGAATATTATTCTTGTGTTAATAATAAATCTTAAAATAACGAATTTTGTAACTTAAAAGTTAAATAAATAAATAAGCTATATTAAATAATTATATATATAATATCTTTAACTCTTAATCTCTTTCTTTTAACGAGAATTTATAAATAGTCTTAAAAGGTAAAACATAAATTATATAATGAATATAAAAACCTTAAATTTTAAAAATAAGTATTATTTACTTAATTTATCTTCTTTTATTAATATTATAATTATAAGGTTAATAGTATAATTCTTATAATTAGCGTTATAAGGATAAGACCGTTTATTAATATCCTTATATAAGACATATACCACCTGTTATACCCTTACTTATTACACCCTGATTTATTATAAGCCCTTTATTGAGACCCTTATTAATCCACTTAAAAAGAAATAACAGGGTAAATACCGTAATATAAATAAGGAATTTAAGAATTAAGTAAGGCCCTTTATTTATACCTTTATTTATACCTTTGTTTAAACCTTTACTTATATTATTATTTATACCCTTAATAAACCCTTTATTATCCCCTTAAGGAAAAAGTAACGTATTTTACCCATATACCCCTAACGTAATACGCCCAAAAATATGTAATTAAGGTGGAGAATTTAGAATATAAATAAAGGTTCCCCTTACGCTTAATGCCCGTATACCCTTATGATAATAGGCTTAAAAATACCATAATTTAATTAAGGAACTTAAGAATTAAATAAAGCCTCTTATACCCTTCATTATACCCGTATCCTTTATAAGACCTTAAATATGCTCTTTAATAAACCCTTAAAAAATAGGTAACGCTTAATACCTATATATTATTACCATAATAAGCTTAATAAGATTATAATATAATTAGAGGACTTAAAAGGTAAAGAAACACTTTATACGTATAAAGTTATATTTAATATCTATATACTTTAATAACTATTATTAAATAACCGTAATACGGATAAATTAATAATCTCTTATTATTATTTTTATTTAACCCTATATTTAAGTTATATATATTTTTATTATTATTACTTAATAATAATATTTTCTATAAAAACCTATAATATAAAGAGAAGTTTTATATAATTAAAGTTTTATTTATTATTTATTTTTAATTATTATATAAACTTATTATATAAAAAGCCTTTTATTTAAAATTAATATTTTATATTTAAGGGACGCTTAAGCTCTATATATTCCTATTATTAATACTTAACCGTATATTCTTATTATTATTATTTAAAATACCGTAGTTTATATATTAAACTAATAAATTAAATAACGCTCTTTATAGATACTGTTATCCTAACCTTTATTTATACCTATATTAATACCCTTATTTCCTTCTTTAATCCTATTACTTTATTTATTTTACCCTTATATACGTTATCACCATTACCTTTATTATTACGTTTATCTTAATAAGACATCGCATTTTCAATTTTAGTTAGTCTAATTTAAACGCGCTTAATTTAAACCGGTATTATTTAAACCAAAATGTTTCGTAGAATTAACCAGATTCCGTTTTCTAATTAAAAGTTACCTTTATAGTCAATATAAGGTTACTATATACTTTTTATTACCTTAATCTTTTTATAAATAAAATTTTTTAGGTAATTATTTATTTTTACTTTTTTAATTAATATAATTAAAGTAGGGTTTAACGCATTAAATTTAAAAGGTAATATATTATATATATTATAGTTATATAGGTAATTATATAGGTATTATAGATATAAAGGTACGTACGCTAAATAACGCGAAATAAGGTAAGCCCGCTACGTATTAAGGATTAGCTCTATTAAGATCTTAATACGGAGGTTAAGAATATTAAATATAATATAAAGATATTAACGGTATCCTATATCCGTTACTTAAACTTATAATTAACCTTAATCAGGTTTTTTACGTGAATAATAAAGGGAAATAAATAAGGCCGTTTTTACCCGTCCTGAAAAAATAAGTTATTAAAGTATTATCCTTTATTTTTCTATTATATCGTCGGAGGTATTTATTTATATAATATCCTTCTTCTATATTAAGAATTATTAATATAAAGGGATCGTAATTTATTACTTTAAGGCTTAATTATATTAATTAATTATTAAGTAATTTATAAATATCTAACCGTATCCTTTATGTTAATTACCCTCCTTAATTTTAAATATTACGGATACCTTTATTGATTATAATTAAATTCTTATTATATTGAATTTATACTCCGTTTACTTTAATTATATTGAAAATAAAAACTTAAATAATTTTCCTCCGTCCTTTATATCCTTAGAGTTCCGTTTTATCTATATAGATCTTTTTAAATTATTATATCCCAAAAAAAGCTATTAATATTATATACGTTTCCGATTTTTATATTACCATTAATATTACTTAAATATCTCCGTAACCTTTTAAAGCTATTATATAGAGGCTTTTTTTGGCTTTTAAGGTACTATATAATACGTATTATAGTTACCGTATATATCTTCTTAAAATCCTTATTATTATTAATATACCCTCTTGGCCTTTTTTAAATTTATACTCTATATAAACGTTATAAAATAAATAAAACTTTTCTTTTATAAGATATTTTTCTTTATGCTTATTATATATTACTTTTAATTAAACTTCTTATTTACTTAACAACTTAAAACTTTAATTTTTACCGGCCGTTTTTATTATTACCGGTCTGGAATTACTATTACCTTATATTATATCTTGAAATATCTTATTAAGTAAAGTAACTTATATCTATAGAACATAATTATTTATATTAAGTAAATTTTATATATATACTTTAGCTTCAAATATTTTATGATTATAAACGTTCGTACGTTAATGAATAAACCTTATTAGAAAAATTTTTAATCCATTCTTTCTCCTTTAACTTTATAAGCTTGTTAATTATTATATTATTAAAGGATAAGCATAAAGTTAATATGGAAAAAAGCTTTACGGGATATTCATTATGACCCGTTTTAGTATATTTATTTTTTCTTTTAAGTTAATCGATATTATTTTATTTATTAAGCAGCTTTTCGTTTAATTGAAATAATAATAATAGGTTTTTTTTATAAAAAAAGATAATAGAGTAACTTTTTATAGTTTATTTATTAAACGTTTTAAAAAGGTTAATAAGAGTAAACTCGTTATATATTTCTTCCCGTATCTATGTTAATGAAGACCCGAGTCTCTAGGTATATAGCATTACGGTATACGGTATATATAAGCATAATAGCCTAGCTCCCGTATAGTCTTAATGCGTATATATCTTAAATATGTAGCTGGGTATATAGTTATTCATTAATTATATATATTATATATATTTATCTTAATATGTATACCGTATAAGTACCGTTAATACTCCCCCAACCGGTACGGGATTAATCCCGCGGGATAGGTACGGGACCGGTACGGGATAGGGAAAGGGTACCCTTATCCCGTACCGGTAGCAACGGTATAAAACCGGTACGGGACCGGGAAATGCGAAGATACCGTTATACTATTTATAATATATAAATAATGATATATACCTTAAAATAACCGAAAATTAATTTTAAAAAAATCCAAAAATTCAATATTGGAAGTAAATATTTCTCTTAAATAAACTTAGCGGCTCGCTTAATATTAAAAATAATATATTTTATACGTAAAATAAATAAAAATTACCTTATTTAAAGATAATATTTTTATTACCGGGATCTTAGCATTTCCCGGTCCCGTACCGGCGGTATAAGGACGGTACAGGAACGGGAAATACCTTTATACCGTACCGGCCGGTATGGAAAGACCATAATCAAATCCCATCCCATACCGTACCGGTTGGGGGAGTAACCGATAATAAGGCCTCTTAATATTATATCAGTTAAACGATCCCTTAATATCCTTGTTTATTAATCGTGGAGGAAGCTAAACCCTTCCATATGATTATTAAGGATTCCTGATATTACCGTTTTTAAGGTCTTATTAAGCGGTCGGTACATCTATACTCTTAAGTAATTCAGCTTCAGTGGCTTTTAGAGGATAATCGTCTTTAAATCCCTTAATTATATAGGGTTAAATATAATATAATTAAATAATTCTAGATGAAATTAAAAATACCGTTAAGAAAGAAGTATTATTATGAATATGAATTTATAAAATATCCGTTAAGATTTATGACTTTATTTTTCTTTTATCGGTTAAATAATTTAATTATTATTATTTATATTATTATATTTTAACTTTTACCGGCTTGATATATACCGTTTTATAATATCCTTTAAATCGGGTTCCGGCAGAAAGCGGAAGGGTATTGTTCCCGAACTTTTAATATCATTATTAAACGTATTTATTAACGTATTATTAAGCTTTTATATTAGGGGAATCTTAAAATCAATTTTTATGTTCCGCTTTTCCCCCTATTTAATAAACTTTTATACTCCTTTTAATAATACCGTTAAATGGTAAACCGTAAATTAAAGGTATACTTACTTTACTTATTTAATAATATATTTTTATGCTTTTAAACCGCTTAAAAACTGTTAACATCGGTTATTTCTTATATTGTACGACCTTTTTATTTAATTTTATTACTTTTTTATAACTTTTACGTTTTTATTAAATTAGTATTAAATATAATCCGTTTATTCTAATTATAATAAAGGATTAGTAAAAGTTTTTTACGGTTTTAAATAAGATTTTACCGGCTTATATTAGTTCCCTTTTTAAGCTTTCTATCGCCTTCAAGGACGTTATATAGAATAATGTATTTTAAATCTATAGCCTTTACGTTATCATAATATATACTATTAAGGGCTTCCCTGTTACCTTAAACGCTTAATTTGAGTTAAACGGGTTTACTTTTATTACTATTTCCTTTCTTATTCCCGTTATTAATCTCTATTTTACCGGTAACTTTACCGGCGTTTCTATAGGGCTTATTCTATTTCCCTTCTATAATCCCGGTATACGTGTTCCCGGTCATATTGTCGTTATAGCCAATTTTCCGACCGGCTTTAAGGTTATCTTTTTTCTTTTTTATTCTCCCATTTTCCTTTTTCCTTAATTATCCGTTTATATTATGTTTATATTTTATATGTATTATCCCTTATATCATAAGTGTAATTATCATTTTTTTAATTTTGGAGGGTCTTTTCAATATCTTTTTTTACCGTTTCTCCCTTATTCATAATATTCATTACATTGTTGCGTATGTTATACGTTTAACTATATGTTATATAATCCTTTTATTCCTTATTTTATCTTAAAGTGTTGTTTAATTAATATCGTTATTTTCTTATAATTATTTTACTACGTTTTTTGATTTTATAACCGTTTAATTAATATTTCCTTCCACTTTAATTATTATATTACGTCCGTTTATCGCCCTTGTTATATCTGATTCGTTATCGTAAGAGCTACTCGTATAAGGTGCCTCCCGAATGATCTTGAGTTTTTTATTCGTCCCTATAAAAAGCATTATATACGGGATAAGATATTAGTTTTAAAAATTAGGTTTTCCGAAAATATACGTTCCGGTTAATTATATTTTTGAGGACTTAGAGTTTATTAATTAAAACGCGGTTTAATTTATATATAGGTGAAACCTTTAGATTTAGTAAAACTATTAAGTCCTTTAAGCTTAGCTTTCTATTAACCTTATATATTAAGTATATAAACGGCATTAAGTTTATATTATTATGTTTTTTTCTTCTTTACCGGAACGCCTGAGTAATACCTAGATATATAATGCGTTAAAATTAAGAGTAAACGGATAGATCTTTTTATACGTAAGTATTACGAATATTATCTTTATAAACGTATTAATAACCGCTGTATTTATTTCTATTTTTATTATATAACGGACAGCTTTCTTAGGGGTACTCCGGCAAGCGGGACGGGATATATCCCATGGGATAGGGACGGGATAGGGACGGGATAGGGATAGGACGGGATAAAGTGAATAATATCCTATCCCGTATTAGTATGGGATAGGACGGGATAGGATCGGGATAAGCCAAGATCCCGTTAAGCCAAAAAATTACTATAAATAGTATATATATTACTATATATAAGTAAATTTAAATATAAAAAATCCAAAAATTCGATTTTATAAGTGAATTATTCACTTAATCCGATTAGCCCCGTTAAGTCTTGGGATCTTGGTATATCCCGGTCCCATCCCGTCGGGATAGGGATAGGATGGGATAAGTGAATCGAAAAACCGTCCCATCCCGTCCCGCTTCCCGGAGTACTTAGGGGTTAAAAAGTTTATACGATATTCAAGGCGTAATAGCTTATTTTTATCGTTTTATTTGGAAAAAACTCCGCGTTAACTTATATGTTAAATATTTAAAACTCGATCCGTCGTAATGTAGATAATACCGTAAATACCGGTAATATTATTGGCACGGATATGCGGTATGTATAAAGTAAGTGGGTGTAATATATATGCATAAATAGCTATCTAGCTATGAAGGTGCGCAATATGAGTGTATACGCTAAGCATATGGAAAAAGGTAAGTCCGCTCCGTGCCAAGGAATCCTCCCATGGTTTATACCGTTATTATACCGTCGTGAGAATTATCTTATTACCATTATTCATAAGTAATAATTAATTCATATAAAATATTTCAGGACTCGATGATTGTTATTCGTTATTTTAATAGATTTATCGTTTTTATAATTTATATTATATCTTAGATTTTTTAATATATTTTAACGAAAAAATAAAATTTAGAATATAGTTATAATTACTTTAAAGCCGAATTACCGTTTCCGTAAGGAAAACCGACGGTATTTTTGGTGCGATTATTAGATAAAATATAACGTATATCTTCTATAAAGCTTAAAATTTGAAAGTTAAATATATAATAATAACGGGCGCCGTGAAAAAAACTTATAAATAAGAACTTTGAAAGATTATTACGGCTATATACCAAGTAAGCAAGGCAGGCTATATGGTAGGGCTCTTATCAGCTTATCGGGCCCTAAGCGGTATAACGGCTTAACGCGATTCTTTAATTATTGTACTTAGCTACTTAAATAATAACTTAGGTAGTTATTACTCTATACCTATTCCTTATACCGTAATAAATATGTTATTTAATTAAAAATATTTCTTTATTTAATTATCGATATAACGATAATAGGGCATAATAAGTTAAGGTTTAATAGTTAATAAGCAGTAAATAATAAGATAATTCTATATATTAAAGAAATAAGGTACTTAAATTAATATAAATCTTTATTTTAGTATTTAAGTTATTTAATAACGTTATAAATACTTTTATAAGAATAATAATATCGTTATTATAATCTTAAAAGTCCGAAGAACGAAATTTAACATTATATTTATATCTATTATGGCGGTACGTAAATATTGTTTAATTATATATTTAAATATTTTACCTATAATTAAACGCCCTTTCTTATATATTAAAATATTTATTCTAAAAAAATAATTGATAAAAATTGAGCCAAAGTTTATTATTCAATGAATTAAAAACGCGGCTAAAAACTTACCGGTTTTACTTATGAACTATTTCGATTATAATATTAATTACCCTAAATCCCGGGTTTTTTTATTAAGACTTTTTTAAAAATATCTTTATAAAAGGAAAAAAAATAATAAAGATATACAATAACTTGGTAGGAAAAGAGTAAAAGCTATCAGGCGGATATGTTAAATGAATCCTTTGGCCGGTAAGTTATACTTACGTTAATTAATTATTTAATGAATTTATTATTAAAAATTTAAAGAAACTCAATAATACTCTTTATATAGATTATAAATCCATATATAGTGCAAAAGGTCTTCTTAAAGATAACGATTTATAAGTAATTAGTATTATGAAGGCCGTATATATATATTAAAAGCGGTAATAGAACGAATGTTGATTTTTCCTATAATGTAAACATAGATTGATAATATAAGTAAAAATATAATATTTAAATAGGTAATATAGCAAATAATTGGATAAAGGGACCCTACAGAATAGACTCATTAAGGGTAATAAATTAGGGATAAAATCCTATAGGAAGCTTAATCGTAATAATAAAGGAAATATATACTATAATAAGAACGTAATTATTTACACGGAACCCTATAATATTCGCTCCTTAGTAAAGGAGTAACGGAGGTTTATAAACGCGGGTTTTATCCTAATAAGCTAGGTTATATGGCTACCAATATGGCCAACTGGCTACGCGCCAAGGAATACAGAAATTAATATAGTTAAATTCATACTACATATATAACTAAATTAAATATTTAATTAAAATAACAATAATTATCCTTTAAAAGCTAACTTCTTAAAAGACCACGTACTACTTATTTTTATTAATTAAGTTACGGGCCAATATAATCTAAGAATATTAAAGAACTAAATAATAAATGAAAAACCTATTTAAATAACAATAATATTAACGTTGTGTTCTGATAATTATTAAATGGTTGAGTACGATTGAACTATGAAGTTCTCTATATTGATAATATTACGGCGATAATATTATTATATAAATTATAAATAATAGCCGAATTAATTACAAAATAAGGGGGAAAATATTAATTAATGAATTAGAAATTTATTATTATAATAATTTTAGGTTTTTAATCTTATAAGGTTATTTAACTCCTATATAATAGCTGTTTATTTTTTCTATTCTACGATTATTATCAAAAAATCGTAAAGGTAATCTTATAATAAAATAAGTATCGACCTAAGATTACCGGCTTTTATTTACTATTAACTTTATATTGTTTTCTTATAGGTAAGAATTTATAGCTTACGGTACTGGAATATAGTAGACTCGATTAAAAAGCGACTAATATCGTTTAAGCCGAAGTCCTTTTTTACCGCCGGATTAATATAATACTAAAACCGATCGAATCTTAAACCAGTTTTTATTAAACCGGGTTTTCTTAATATAAGGAGTTTCGGAAATTCTCCCAATAACAAGTTTATTGCGGTTAAGTAATTCAATGTGAAAAGTAAGTAATAAAAAAATTAAAATTATTAAATAAATAATTAAAACATAAAGGAATAACCTTAAAAGTATTTTTTCAATACCGGTTATTATAAGTCCCAGATAAGATTATTACGTAATATAACCACCAAAACCTTAAATCTAAAAAATCAAAAACATCTCCATATATTTATTACTTTACCATTTTTTGCAAAATACTACGACGGAACGTTTAAGAATATTATGGTCTTAATCGATCTCTTTAATCCTAAGTAAAACCGAGCGGTAAGTAATAACACCCTTATTAAAGTATGGTTTATATGGCCGTATTACGAGTACGACGTAATAGAGCTAAGCAGTTAAATACCCTTACCTTTACCCTTCCGTTTACCCTTACCTTTATTATTACCTATACCCTTACTTTTACCCTTCCGTTTACCCTTACCTTTATTATTACCTATACCCTTACCTTTACCATTTAGTAAACCCTTAATAATGATGCGACGCTTAATACCCGTATGGTACAATAGTAACAGGCCTAAAAACCCCGTAATTTGGATGGAGAACCTCAGAGGTAAATAAACGCTCTATACGCATAAAGCTATGCCTAACACCCGTATGCTCCTATAGCTATTACCTAAAAACATTGCGTTTTACATGGGGAACCTGAGAAATAAGTAAAACCTTCAATAAGTACTTTATTGTAAGATGCACAATAAGCAAGTAGGTATGCAAATGTGTATGCATTCTGTATGATCTATCTATAAAGACAAAAAGTGCTTGTGGGTAAACAATTAGGCGTTCTGGGATGTACGGTTAGGTAATGATATTTATATATATTATAAGGATATTTTAAATTACCTTTATGACTGCTTTATAATACTCTTTGCCCGTATTTTATGCCCGCAATATACCGGCTGATATACCCCCTTAGGACCGTATTATTATTACGGTAATAATACCGATCCTATCCATCCTTATATAGCTACCCTATTGCTATATTTAAGCCTTAATAGTATAGCTAAGATCTCGTAATAATAGATATATTCTTAAAAAAAGTGAAAAATTATTTGGTAACGATAGTAATTATAATAGTTAAATCTTTATATACCGACCGGCTCTGGGGCTTTAAATACCCTTAATTAAACTCCGGGCATACGTATATATAAAGTTATAAGGTAATTATTACTGGGTATTTATTATAAAAAGTTGGAAAAATGGAAAAATTAAAAAAACGTAAAAATAACCGAATTTGAAAAGATTATCATATATCCGCTTTATAGTCGTAATTTTCTGAGAGCTAAATCTCTTAAAAACGATATTTACGGGGTTTTATTGAATCGTATTACGTAATAAGATGTATATATTTATAATCCTTAAGACTTAAAAGCTTTAAGAATTCTCCGTATCTTTATAATAAGAATACTTTTATTAAGCCGTCCGTAAGGATAATAATAATAAAGCACTACTTAACATAAATAATCCTATCCTAAATCTTTTAATAAAGTTAATAACGATATACATTAATATAACGGAGTTTAATAATAAACTATAAGTTATTACTTATAAGGATACGTATAATTTATATATTATTATATTCGATTTATATTTTATAACTTACGTTTAATTTAATCTCCTTAAAAACCGGGTTTATTATAATTATTCTTCATTTATTATTAATATCGTATATAACTCGGTTTCTATAGAGTTAATAATAACGGTTTTTTATTTTAAGGCTTTTTAATTTATTATTTTATTAAAGAGCTTAAAGTTATAGCCTTATAAGCTTTAACGGGTATCTAGATCGTCCGTAAATATTATATTTAATAAGGCAATAAAGACGATACGGGGATCGGTAATTTATATATTAAAGACGATAATATAATATTTAATTTATTTTAAATATTTTATTATTTTATTAATTACTTTTTAATAATATTCCAATAAATTTATTAGGAATTTTAGTAGCTTTAAACATATAAAGGCTATATTTAAACGTATTATTATTATTAAGAAGTTAATCGAATTAATAATTTATTAATAAGTATAAATCTGCTATAACGTTATTTATCCGTTATTTTTAATTAAAGTTTTTAAATAATAATTTTATTTACGTAGTTATCTTAAAAGAAACGGAGTTAACGGACCTTCCTATTACGCTTAACGCGGATATTAAGAAACTATTATATTTTACCGAGATACCTTATTTTATAGGTTTCAAAAAGCTTAATCTAAAATTCATCGACCTTTTTATTATATTAACGGTTATAAATAACGGTAATATTATCGATAAAGAAAAAATATATAATATACTTATTAATAAAAAGATATTTAACGTCTATAACCTATTTTAATCCCAGTTCATTAAGTATATTTAATAAATAACGGAATTAAAGAGCCGGTAATTACTTAAACTTATATAATACCCGTTATAAAAGTAGTAATACGGCCTGTCTTTTTACCTTTTTAATATTTTAAGGTAGGTAAACTCGTTAATATTATTATTAATAAAAATATCAATAATATCGTATTAACGGGTCTTAAGGTCCCATATAACTATAAGTATTATTATAATCCTGAATATATAACTTATAAGTATCGCTATAAACGTATTTTAAGTTATATATTAAAGATCTTTTCTTACGTATAAACGTATCTCATACTTTAAAAGAAACCCTTTATTATTAAATTTATATTTATATATTTATATAATAGGGATAAGCTTTTTATTAACCTTGGAAAGGGGGAGAGCATGGAAGACACCAAACTTACGGATGGGTGTATGAAGGAAGGGAAACATTAAAAGGGCTGATTAAGGGTGGAATCGATTCGTATATACTTTAAAAAGGGAGGGTATAACGGATAACTATAGTAAGCAACCTATACCTTATTAACTTATATAAGGGTTACGGCTTATCTTTAATTATACTTTATTATTATTTATTATTTTATTACTTTTGCTTTTTTATCTTTTTTTATTTTTTTTAACGGTCTTAAGAAGGCTTTTATCTGTTTATATATATTAAGGAATTCGGTCTAATTATATAACTTAATCGTAAATAACTTATTATATTTTTTCCTTAATTAACGGCAATAAAAATTACGAAGATATTATAGAAAACCGACCTTTATTATTATTATATTATATTATATATAACGAGAATAATAAACTATAAATTCATATATATTTATAGAATATTCTTAATTATTATTTACTTATTAAATAAATATTAAAATCGAAAAAAATAAGGGTATTTAAATAACCCTTTTCTAAGTACCCTTATTCGGATATTCTTATTACTATCCGTAATTAATACGGGGACCCCGTTTATATATATCGGTAAAGTATTATTAATATTTATTAATTAATTATTAACTATTAAAAATAAAAAAATAAAAAAAACAATAAATTTTTTAAAACGCTTTAATTATAAAAGAATAATAATACCCTTTATATTAACGACGGGCTTAAATTTTAATTAAGAAATAATTATATATATTACCGGATATTCTAAATTATTATTAAGGAAATTACGACTTATATATTAATATAAGCCGTTTTCTTAAAATAAAAGAAATTAAAGCAATTAAAGAAAAAAATAGAAAAAATTAATTATCTTAAACGACGTAAAATTACTATTTAATAATTAATGATTATAATAACTAAAATATAAGATATATTAAGTTAACATAAATAATTAAACCCGATTAAATCGTAAGTCTTATTAAATTATCCTAAGTAATTAAACCGTAAGTCTTATAAGACGATTCTAAGTAATTAATTTATTTATTATAAATAAGACTCCTTAATTTAATTCGGAATATCGTATATATTCTTTAGAGACGTAGAATTAATCCTAAAGATTATTTTATACCGGGTAAGTAATCTTTTAAGACCCGTAAGTAATACCGGGTACCTTAATATTAATAAATATATAAAACTCTTTAATAATTATCGGAGTAACTAAACTAAACCGTATATCTTAACGATAAAAATAATAAAAATAAAATTCCTTAATAAAGCTTAAATAATCGTATATACTTTTTAAAAAGATATTTCTTATTAAAACGTAAATTATTAAGCTAAAAGTTACTTAAACGGTAATTAAGTTCTAAATTATCTATAAAGGTTTAAATTGGTCTTTAGAATTCCTAAGAAATAACCGTAAATTATATAATACGTTAACCGGATATAATAAGCCTTTTATCTTAAATAATAAAATTAATCGAAAAAATTAATAAAAAAAAATAAAGATAAATATACTTATAATAATAATTATATCGTATATATATTAAGAATATTAATAATAACCTATAGCGGTTACCAACGCGAGACTTATTTAATTTAACGGTACCCTCCTTAAGGTTCTCCCGTATAGAAAATAGAGAAAATTAAAATAAATAATTAAAATTTACTTTAATCCGAAAAAGAAATATAAACTTATAATAAAGTATAATTTATATATATTTATATAATAACTTAAGAGACCAGAAGGACCCTTATTAACGTTATATAATTATATATTAATTTAACCCTTTCTTTAAAAAAAAAAAAAAAGTAAAAAAAATAAAAATAAAATATAGTTACTCGGAATAACCGTAAATTCCTTTCTTTAAAACATTTTCATTAATATTAATAATATATTAACGATAATATATTTTATTTCGTATATATCTTAATACCCTTAAAACAGGAAAGGTAAAGCTAAGTACTATTATATAAACTAAGGAATTAATTACAGTATTATTGCTCCCCCTATTATTATTTTATTTCTTTTATTAAAAAGAATATATATTTTTTTATTTTATATTAAATAAAGGATAGAGAAAATTAGAATAAATTCATATAAATTACGGGGCTATCCCGTATTTATTAATAATTATAGGTATTATTAAAGATTATTTAATAATAAACCTTATTAATTTTTCTTTAAGAAGTAACGAAATGTTATTAAGAATCCCTTAATCCCTTAAATTTAAAAAGGAATTAATTAATATATATAAAGTAAAAGAAGTACTTAAATAGTTTTAAGTATTTTTTTTAATAGTAATAATAAAGTTAAATATAGAAGAAGACCCAGTAATATTATTAATAATCCCAGCTTTTACCTTAAAATTATTGGAAACTTTATAATAAAGAATTATAATATAACCCGGAATTAAAATTCTATTTTATAGATTAAGAGAATTAAATAAGTAAAAAAATAAATTAAATAATATATAAAGATAAATTTATAACGTATAAAAAAAGATCGGGAAAAATACTTCCCTTAATTAATAAATAAACGTAATAAATATAAGACTTAAAAAAGACGTAACGTATTAAATAAAATAACTAAAAATTAAAGTTTTACTTATAAATAAAGCAATAAACAACATTATAAAGGAAAATATAAAAAACTTTTAGAAATTATTAAGTTAAGAATTCCTAAAATTAAATCTTAATGATTTTACGGAGTAAACGGTAAATAATATTAAAGTATTATCTTAAGGAATTAATTCTATTTTTAATTATTATAAACGTATATTCCGTATTATATATAACTTAAACGGAAAAAACATTAAACCCGGAAAGCCGGAAAATACGATAAATAAAATAATTAAATATATATTAAAAGATATAATTAATCATTTTAAAAATAATTTAACGGATATAAAGCTCCGTAAACGTTTAATAAAAAATATATATAAAAAGCTTAATCTTTATAAAGTATATTTTAAAGTAAAACGGATTACGGAAAAAATAAAAAAAACGGGAGTTTAAAAAGGAAAAAAAGGATAAAAAATCTTAAAGCTTAAATATTTATAAATTAATTAAATTATATAAATGGAGACCTTTAAGAAACTATATTAAGGGTAAATTTAATATATATTAATTATAACGGAATTATATAAGTATTATAAATAAAAGGAACGTAATAAATTAAATACCCTTAAAATCGTATAAATAAGAAACTTTAAGACGTCTTAATAATATAAATAGCGTTAATATAATTACCATAAATAATATTATTTTAATAACTTAAATATTAAAATTAACCTTAAAATTTATTTTAATAAAATATTAATAATTAAACGGAAAATATAAATTAAGGGCCGTAAAATTATTAATAAAATTTATATATTAATTAAAATATTAAAGGAAATAATTAATTTATTTTAAAACTATTTAATCCGATTAAGTTTAAAAACCTTTATATTAATAACTTTAAATCGTTTAATATAAGATTATACTTTATCTACTATAAGTACTATAATATATTCTTAACGGAAAAGTATATAACTTATAAATAAAAATATAATAAAAATAACGTAAACTTTAATAAAAAAGATATATATAAAAGAAAGATTAAAATCGTAAGAACGGCCGTTACGATACGGATTACCAATTATTATTATTATTTATAATCGTATTGCTTACCGATTAATTAAACGTATTAATAAATATAATAATTATCGTTTTAACTATATAGCAAGAAAGAAAATTCCTTAATAAGGTTAATAATAAAGGAACTATCGATAGCTTTAATTATAAAGCCATTATTATAAAGGAAAAATACCCTTTTAATAAAAATATTAACTATAAAGTAAACATAATAATAAATATAGCCGTAAAGCGATGATAAATTAAAAATAACGATTCAAAAGAAAAAGTTAAGCTTATATAAATTAAGGAGCGAATAAAGGGAAAACCGAAAAAAAAAACGAAAACTAAAAGGAAAAAAAGAACTTTAATAAATTATCGGACTATCAAAAAAGTAAACCTTAAACGTTAAATAGATCTTATTAATTAATAATATTATATTTTTTATAATATACTTAATATAATTTTTATTATATTTTAGAAAAAAGATAAGTTAATTTATAAAAAACGTATCAAACCTTAACCGTATACGTCGTAAGAAAATTATAATTATTAAAAAAGTTTTTAAGAATAATAAAAAAAAAAGATATAAGAAACGATTTAAAATAAACGATTTAAGATTAATAATATTATAATTATAAACTTAAAATAAAACCTTAAAGTTATACTTAATAAGAATAAATAAATATACTTTATAAAGATAATAATTATTTATTAACCGGAATAAATAAATAAGTTACTTAATATAAAAGTTAATTAAGGATTAAATATTATTATAATTAACTTAAATATAATAAAGGAATTATAAATAAAAAAAAAACCTTTAAAATTACTCGGAATTAAATACTTAAATATATTAATAATAAATAAAGATTATATATTACTTTATATATAAGTTATATTTAATATTAAAGTTATAAGAATAACTAAATCAATATAAGTATTTATAATATTAAAAGATAACTTAAATTATAATATTTTATTAAGACTTTTATAATTAAAATTAATTATAATTAACTTTAAAATTTAAATAAAGATATTAAAGATTAAGGATATTACTTATAAAGAAGATATTTAATTACTTAAACCTTAAATATACCCGTTAAATAAGATATATTAAAAGCCGGTATATAAGAAATTATATTATAAAAACGTAATAATATTAAAAGAAGAAACTAAATTAAACTTATTTAAGTATGAAAATAATAAAAAAAGCTTAAAGATTAAATTAAAAAATAAAAAGGATAATTAAAATTAATAAACTATAAGAAAAAAAGAAGTCCAAAGAATAAGGTTAGCTTTAAGGACGTATATTCTAATAATTAATTAATTAAAAAAAAAAAAAGGTATATTTATATACTTAAGGAGAAAAAGGAATATATAAGAGATAGTCAGAGTAAATAAGGGAAGATTAAGAGTAAGTTAAAGTATTAAAATAAGGCAAAAGAAATAAGTTAAATAAGAAATAAATAAGAATAATTAAGTAAAGGTTTAAAAGAATTAAAAAAGATAAAACGATAACGAAAGTACTTAAGAGATAATAAAAAAGCTTAGAAGCGTTAGGGAAACAATACGGAAATTAAGGAGGATATAATAAATAGTCCGATTAATAATTTAAAACTAAAAATAAACCTTATTTTATATTAATAATAATTTACCGGATAAAAGCGGAAAATAATTAAATTTATAAACTTAATATCCAATAAAATAAATGAAAAAATAATATAATACTTAAAGTTATTATTAATTACGTAAAATAACGTTAAATAATATAAAGAATATATAATATATAAAGAAAAAGTAATATTAATTAAGTTAATAATATTTATAATAATAAAGACGGACAATTATATATATTAAGAAAACAATAAATAACTTAAAAAAGTTAATAATAAAAAAAAAAAAAAACTATATATTATAATAATATAAAGAAAAAGATAAAGTAAATAAAAAATAAAAATAATAAAAATTATTTACTTATTATAAAAAATATAATTTTAAAAATTAAATAACCCGATAACTTAATAACTTATTAAGGGCTATTAAAGTATAAGTACGGTACTTATTGGGTCTATTTAAAATACGTATATAAAGTAATAAATAAGTTAACTTTAAAATTATAAAATAAGGAAATAAATATTTAAATAGAGTTATTATAGATTATATTCTTAACGGATAAAAGGGTAATAAAAAGAAAGATTAATACTTTAAAGTTATATAAAGAATTATAAATATAAATAAAAGAAGAAAATATTATATTAAAGGATATTATCTTAAATAATTAAGTACAATTTAAAATACTTTAAGTATTATAAACGTATAAAAATATAAGCGTAAAAGAATTATATAAGATCCCTATAATGGACTTACTTTTATATAAAGTAATATTAAGATTAAAGATTAAGCTATATAAAATTACTATTAAAAGGCTATTAAACAATAAGGAGTAATAACTTAAAACGATTATATAATAAAGAATTAAGTTAAATATATATAAGAAATATTGATTGATTGATTGATTTATACTACGGATCTAGCTAGGCTAATTCCGGCGTTCTTTAATACTCGGTTATTTAACCTTATTAATAACCGTAAAAACCCGATATCTATTATATTAAATATAAAAACCAATATTTACCCAGCCTTTATTCTTATCTTAAAGGCTAAGAGTATTTACGGTTATTTAAAAAGTAAAAATTTATTTATATACCTTTTTTAAGAAAACTTATAATATTACGACTAAATCCACTTAAGGGTTATTTTTAAACTTATTATTCTTCCGTTACCTTATGGGTCTATTTAATATTAAAGTTTTAAAATTCTAAATATATTATTAAATATCCTTATTAATATATATATTATTATTATTTTATTTATATAACTTTATTAATTAATATAGTATCGTCTTTTATACCGCTTTAATATTTATAGTCCCTTTAGCCTCCTATTAAATACAGTTTTTTTACTATTATTTTTTACCCTTAAGTCGGCGGCGAGGTTTCTTAATTAAGTTTTTAACCATTTTATTTATTTCTTTAATTAAGTTAAATTATAATAATAAACTTATAATTATTATAAATTTAACGGCCGCCTTAATATCCTTTTTATTAATAAGTATTTAACGATAATTATTAATCCCTACTTTTTAATTAGTTTTAATTTAAGCTCTTTAAATAATAAATAGGAGATTAATACGTACATAACGTCTTATTTCCGTTATTTATATTAATAATTAATATTAATCCGGTTACCGGTATATACAATAAAGAAAAAATAAATTAAGCCGTTTTTACTTATCCGGAGTTAAATTACCAACGCGTTATTATTTTTTTTTATAATTTTATAATGCCGGAAATATTTATTAATAACCTTATTATTATTTAAAGCCGGATATTATTATCCTTAAGGGATTAATTCTTTATATTTACGTTAACGCTTTATTTATTTCCTTATAATCTATAGGGTAATTATTATTAACTTTATTTTTATAATTTTCTTTTTTTCCGCCGTTTTTACTTTAAATAAAAGTTTATATACTTTTACGTTAATTTCTTAAATATAAGTTAAATTAACCTTTTTTTTTAATTTACTTTAATTCAATTTCCGTAAAAGGCGTAAGTACCGTTTCTTTACGCCTTTTTATTTAAGGTTTCTTATAGTTTTAATAAATACGTTTATTTCCTATTAATATAATTAAGTTTATACTTTTTTTAAGCTTCGTTTAAGCGATTATTTAATTAAGGGTTAATTTTATTAATAATATAAAAACCTCGGATTTTAATACCGGGACGGGAGTCGCTTTATATACTTTATTTATTATTCTTAAGTATCGGTTTTAAACCTTCTATAATTACTAAATAAGTTTTTTCCTATATTTAAGCGTACTTTTAAGTACGTATTAAATAGTTATTATATACGTTATTATAGGCTTTATAACCGTTTAATATACGGTTCTAGCCTTTTATAAAGTAACTCTTTACGTTAACGCCGTAAGGTAAATAAGGCCTTTTTCCTATAAAATTATTTTCTTTTAAACCTTTCTTATATAGTTTTTTTAATTTAATTTCCTATTAATTTATAAGTTAAGTACCTTAATATTAACTTCCGGTTTTATTATTATATTATTTAGGTTTATTATAATTATTATATTATACAGCTTTAAACTTTTTATTATATAAATAAGCTTATATTTATACGGGGCGAATTAAGCCTTATATATCTTTATTTTTTATAAATAGACTTTATAAATTTACTTTAACTTTAAATAGTTTATATAAGTAAATATATTATAGGTTAAAAGGTAAATATTATTAATAAAGCTTTTTACTTAAACTTTTTATTTTAGCTTTATTAAGTTTTTAATAAGCGGGCCGTTAAAGAATAGGAATAAGACCAAAGAAATAAATAACCTTTGGGGAATCCCTATTATTACGGGCTTTATTATATTTATCTTCTGTCCTAGGTTAATTAATATCGCTCGGTTATTTAGGAAACTTTCTGTTTAATTTATGAGGAAAAATAAGACCCCCTTTTTCCGCAAATTATATAGTAGCCTTTAATAATTTACCTTATTGAACGCCCCTATAATATCTAGGGAAAAGAGACTCGCGACATACTTCTTCCCATGGCCTTATACCGTGTATACGCCGTCGACTAAGCCTTCCAGAGCCGTCTCCGTCGACCGTCCAACAGCCCGATTCGGTAGATCGACATCCTGCTTATCAGGCTTTACCACAGTTTCCACCCCTTTATATAACTACCGGATCACGATTCGGCTATACGCCTTATGACTTTTTCTGGTAGCCGTCGCTTAATTTTAGCCTTAACCTAATATCTATTTATATATAAAGGGGTCTAATTTCTACGGCTTAAGGTTTTATGCCGCCGGTAAAAGTAACTTTATTAACGTTTATATTAACTATTATTTACTTTTTAAGCGTATTATAATTAAATAAGATTAAATACTTTTATACCGCTTTAATTTACTTTTTATTTTACCTTAGGTTTTATTTAGATAATTACTTTTATTTATATATATTAATACGCATATATTGTCCTTTTAAGTTAATTAAATAGTCTTAATAATAATCGTTATTAATTATTATATTTTATAAAGTTTATTTACTTTATATTATTTATTAAGGTTTCCTTTAAAACCTTTATATATTAAAATAGCTTAAGGTTTAAGCTTATCGTTTATAAGCCGTCTATATTTTATAAGGACTATTATATTATTATTTTTATTAATAATAATATTATAACGTTTCTACCTTATTAATTAAAGTATATCTGGGGTCTTTATATCTATCCCGTTAAAAAATATAAGTTCTAGGCTATACTTAGGGTCCCTATATTAACGGGTAAAAAAGCATAAGTTCCATTTATATTTTAAAGGTACCCTATTTAATAGTTAATAGTCTTTACGTTTTAACTGGGTAAAGCTAGTTTTAATTTATAAAGATAACGTATAATAACTTTTTAATTAAGTAATTTTTATAAGCGATTTCCTTTATATTTAATTAAGTATTACTTAATTAACTTAAGTATTAAGCTTAACCCGTTATTCCTTCCTATTAAAGGATACCCGTATCGGAATTACCTTAAAGCGGACCGGTATTAACGATACGCTTTTAATATCTCTTTTAACTTAAAAGGTATTTATATTAATGCCTTAAAGCTTATATTTAATAAATATAAAAAGGACTTAAACCTTTATAAGGTTAAATACCAATATTAACGATATAGCCCTAATTCTTATAATTAAAAGGGTACCCGTATTAATGCCCTAAAGTTTATATTTAATAAATATAAAGGAGGACTTAAATTTTTATAAGGTTAAATATTAATATTAATAATATAACCTTAACTCTTTTTTATTTTATTTTATACTTAAGGACGCGTCGGATACGTTCGTGGCTAATTATTACCCGATAAATATAAAAAGGGACTTAAACCCTTAATATCGCCGGTCGAAATACGTTGAAAAACGCGTCTTTTAATAATACCGTCTAAGTAGGTAAATCGCTATTCCTAGAAAACGCGTTAACGATGGGTCTATATATACCTAGGCCCCTTGGACAGTAGTCATTGTCCTATATAAGAAATATATATAAGTAAATAAACGAATAAGTATATAAAACGTATTCTTTATATTTATAAAGAAAAAGGTAAAGCCGAACTACAATTTATATTTAATTACTACTTTATATATAAAGTATTACCCGCGTTTTATATAAAGTTAATAGAAAGAGTATATAGTTTATTAAGAATTCTATTATATAAGACTTTTTTTAAGTAAATATAAAGTATAAATATTAAGTAATAAAAGTATACCTTAATAACCGATATTATCTTATTTTTAATATATTAAATATTAAATAATTATAGCTTATAAGGATATTTTAAGGAATACGTACGTTTTTATTTATCTTTATTAAACTTATAAATATTATATTAAGAGTTATCCTTAAATTAAACTTAAAATTATCCTTCCTTATTCTTAAAGGGGAGTATAACTTTATTAATTTAATTTTTTACTTTAACGATATCTTTAAAGTATACGGAATATAAAAAAAACAATTTATTTTTTTAAAAGATTATTTCTTTCTTTAAATTCTATAATTAAAGTTAAAGTTATTATTTAATAAGTTAAAAATTAATATAATAAAAATTAAAGTACTTAAAAAAAATTATAAGGTAAAAAAACGTATATAAATTAAATTTAAAAAGTACGAAAAATACTTAATTAATTTATATTTTAAAATATAAGAAACGTTAAAGGATTCTTAAGTATTATTAATATAATAAGAAAATAAATTAAAAGCTTTATAAAGATAACTCGCTTATTTACCCGTTTAACCGGAAATATAGAATAAAAATAAAAAAGTTAAAAGATATATCGTTTTAACTTATATAAAATATAATAACGGGGGCTAAAGCTTTATTTAAATAGGATTTAAAGACGTTAATCTATATATATATTAACGCCTTAAAATATAGAACCGGGTATTATATTATTTAAGTCTAAAATGGTTATACCGTTTTACTTATTTATAATTTATATATAATAAATAAAACGGAGTATAATTACGATATTTATAAGTAAGAATTAATAATTATTATTATATTTAAGGAAAAGTTCTTTTATATATTAAATATAAAAGAAATTTTAATTATATATATAAATTATAAATTACTTATAAGGTTTATAAATATAAATTATTATAAGGATATTTTTATAAGGTAAATAAATAAATTAAAAAAGCTATATATTAAAATTAAATATATTAAAAGAAAGATTAATAAAGCTACGGATAATTTATTAAGGGTATTATTTAATAGCTTAAATTACGTATTTAATAAAATAATAAAGAAAATAGCCCTTAAAATATAAAAAAATAAAAATAATATAATATAATTCTGGAAAAGTAATAAAAAAGGATATCGCGTTATATTAAAGGAACTTTTTAAGGAAGTAAAAAGGATAGAATTAACGTTTATAATAATATATAAATTACGATATAATAATTAAAAAACTAGTTAACTTAAAACGTAAAAAGAAAGTTAACGGGGAAAAACGTAAATAAAAGGAAAAAAGTAGATATAAAAGAATTATAATTATAAGGGATAATCGATAGTAAATTAATATAAATATATAATATAAAATTAAATAATAATTATAAAATAAAATATATATAAATTAATTATAAGCCTATGGAATTATTAAAATTTAAAAAATTATTTTATTATAAGGACGATAATTAATATACCGATATTATTAAATATCTTAAAATAAAAATAAAGTTAAAAAAAAGATATAATATAATAAATTAAATTTAATAAGTAACTTATAAATTATAGATTTAATTCAATTATTAATAAGTTATTTTACCGATACGGGAAGCGTTAAACGGTATATTTAATAAAGGAAGAAATAATATAAGTACTTAAGGAAGTCTATAATAATACGGGATATTTCTTATTAAAAATTATATTAAAGAAATTACGGTATCGTTATTAATAACTAAATATAATAAAGGATATTATAAAATATATATAAGGGTGCCTGGCTTATATAAAGTAAATATACGGAAGCTATATAGTTTTATTAAGTTTAATTAAAATAAAGGCCCCTTTTAACTTATTCAAAATAAACTTTATTAGCCCTTTTAAATAAGTATAAGGTAATCTTTAGTATATCTTTAATATAATAAATTATTTCTTACGATTTATATAAATATTTTATATTACGTTAATTAAAGTAAAAGACGTAATTACTACGTTAAAAAAGTATATAAATTATTATTTAAAACCCGCTATAATATATATAAATATCGGGAAGGTATTTATAAATAAAAAGATAGGAAATTTTTTCCGGTTATATAATATTTAGTTTATTTTTATATTAAACGTAATATATAAAACAGTAAGTATAATAAAATTTAATAATTAAATCTAATAAAATATAATAAAGAAAACGTAAACTTAATAAAAGTATAATTAAATATAAATGGAAAAATTAACGATATTAAATATTAACTTAAAATATATTAAATATTTAAGGTACGTCCTTATTAATATCCTTTTTAAGGTTAAGCCGGATATAATATATAAATAAAATATAATTAAGCTAAAAATTAAAATATATATTATAAAAAGAATAATATTGTTTTTAAAAAAAAGTAATATATAAAGCCGTTTAAAGATTTATAATAAACCGGATAAGTATTAAGGAAAAATTATAAAAGAAGTTAAACGTAATAAAAACCAATAAAAAAGACGTTACGATAAAAGAATATAAGATTAAAACCCGTTAAAAGAAGGGCAATTAATTATATAACGGGATTTTACTTTTAATTTTGGGAAACTTAAGCCCCGTTAGGTTAAGTTATTTATTATTAAAAGCTTTATAAGAGAGTATAAAGCCTTATATATATTAAAAAAAAAAATAGAACTCTTATATTTAACTTATTTTATAGGGATTATCTTAAAGTATTTATATTACGTATTGAATATTTTAGACCCTTTAATAAGCTAGAATTAAAAATAATAAAAAAAATTAAAATTTAACGGGCATAAATAAAAACGCTTTAATCCTTTAAAAACCGTTATAATTATAGATAATACGATTTAAGGGGAGGAAATATATATAAATAATATAACGCCGTTTCCTTTATATTTTTATTTTATTTACTTTTATATTTCGGTATATTAAAAACCTTAAAAGAATACGGATTTAAAAATTAAAAAAAAAGGGAAAAAAAGGAATAAATAACCACTTAAGTAAATATAGTTAAAAACAAAAAATTAAAAGGAAAAAAAAGGCAGGAATATAATAAAAATTTAAAGGAAATAAGTATAAATAAGGGGATATTAAGCTTTTAACCTTTTATTTATAGTTTTTTATTTATTATATTATAAGCTATAATATAATGAAATTATAAAAAGTTATAATTATTTATAATTAAAAATATTTCTTTAAAAAGAAAAAAAAAGCGTATTAAAAGTAATATATAAATAAAAGTATAATTAAACATTAAGGTTATATATTGAAAAATTTATTTAAAAGGATGCCTTTTTTACGGATTATAGGTCTGGATATTAAATTTATTATAAATATTACGTTAAGAATATAGGTAAAATATACCGTTAATATAAATATAAAAAATATTTTAAATAACGGATAACCAAAGCTTTAATTACGCCTTTAAGATAAGTAATTAAATCCAGAATTAACCTTTATTACGGTAATTACGGAACATAAAACCGTATTAATTATCCTATTTTAAAAACGGGAACGGAGGCAGAGTAAAAGGACCAGTATATATATAAGGACGTAACCTAGTATAAAAATAACCTATTATTAAGGAGGCGACTTAACAAGTAAGCCCGGTAACGCGACTAAAGGAGTTAATAAAATAACCTAAAGATTAATTAAGGCTTTAATCTACGGATGGCTATATACGTACTTTTTCGGTAAAGCGTATATTAAAATTAAAATTATAATAATACTTATAATAATTACGGTTTAAAGTTAAAGTTAAATGATATAAGTTAAATATAATAAGCTCGGGAATAATCCGAAATATAAGGTTTATTAAGGTCGGTAATATAAAGTTAAAAAGGGACGTAAATTTCTCTTTAAAGTATAACCGTATTACCCGAAGAAATAACTTTAAATAAAAACGGTTAAAGAATTATATTTAAATTAAGGACTTTAAAGGTTATCGTATATATAAAGATAAAATAAAGGGAGGAGCTTATTAAAAGAGAGATACTTATAGAAATACGGGTAAGGGCTACCGCGTATATATAGTATAAATAGCGAACCCAGGAAAAAAAGGAATTAATGAAAAACCCGGGTAAACTTATTTAAACGGAGAATTATATAAAAAGGAAAAATAACTTATTAAAATTAAAGCCAATAAAACTTAAATTAAAAACGTCCTTAATTAAATTTAAATCGGGTAAACGGTATTATTTTTCTTAAGCGATTATTTATAAGACTTAATTGAAAAATTAATCCTTAAAAAGGATAAACTATATTTTATATAAATTCTATTACGTTAAGCGGGCTTATATAACCGGGATAATCCTATAATTCCGGTAAGGCCGGATTAATATATTAATAAAGGGATTACTTAAACTAAAAGAATTACTTAAATTAATAAATAAAAAGTAAACAATATAAATAACTAAATTAATTAAACGGATAAAAATAGTAAATAATAATTAAACGGAAATTATTAAGGTAAATAAATAGCGGAATTAAATAACTAAAATTTAAGAATAAACTATAATAATAATAAATGAATATTAAAAGTAAAAGATATAATAAAAAATATTTATTAAAATTATAATTATTAAGTTAATTATAAATTATAATTAACTATAAAGTATATACGATTTTTTATATTAGACTTCTAATTAATATCGGGATTAAGGGGTATATAATATATTAAAGAAAAAGTACTTATTTAAATTATATTTTAATATTAAAAATCTATAAAAAGGAATTAACGATAATTAATTAAAAAGTAAATCGATTTATATATATTTAAATAAAAATTATAATCGCCCGGCCAATATTTAAAAATATAGTTTAAATAAACGTTATTCAATAAATTTTTAATATAACGGTAATTAATAAAGGTAAAACGATAACCATTACTAATTTATTAATATCAAGTATATGCTTAAGTATTTTTACGTATATAAAAGGCGTAAATTTAAATATATACCGTAAGAAGCTCCTAAAAGTAAAAAAGTTAAAATAGGTTAAGGTTATAAAGGATTAACGGATATAGCTTTAAATAGATTATTTAATTAATATTTAAATAAACCTTAATAATAATAAAGATATATCTAATTTAACGAAGTTAATAATTAAAGTACGCCTTTTAAAGTATAAAAATATAATAAAAGTAATTTTAATTAATATAATTTAAATTAAAAATTCTAAAAAAACTATAAAAAAGTTAATATAAATGTAAAGTAAATAAGCGATATTAAGGTTATAAATTTATATATATTTTTAAAAGGATAATTAATAATTAAATGTAAAATTAAGTTAAATTTAAAATAAATTAATTAAAGTATAAAAAAGTTAAAGATTAAAAAAGTTAAAGAAATAAAAGAATTTAAAGAAATAGAAAAAAAATTAAAAAAATAAATAAGAAAAAAGGATAAAGTAAATAACTACGTAATATAATTATAAAGTAAGTAAATAATTAGACGTTACCTTTAACGTCTTACTTATTAACGGAATTAGCTGAGACGGAACTTAATAAATATAATAAATAATATTATTACGTTTAAAAAAACCTTTTTAATATACCTTTTAAATATACCCTTATCGGGACGATTATACGTAACCCGTTAAGAGAACGTAAAAATATAATTATTTATAGGTAAATACGGTTACGAGGGTACCCAATATATTAATTAATTAAAAGAAAAGTATATAAGTAAATAAAAATAAATATTAAGAGTTATAATAAAAAGTATATTATCAATAAATATTATTAAGTATAGTATTAAGTTTTAAAAGAGTTTATATAAAGGTTAAAGGGTTATCTGAAGATTAATAAATAATTTATTTATTATTTTTCTTTTTTCCTTTACCTTTTTAAATAATAATATATAAGTAATAATAACCGTAATAAACTATTATTTCCCTTAATTACTTTCTTAAGATTAATATAATAAACCGATATAAAAATAATATTAATAAACGGGTACGAGTTAATTAATTATATAAAGTGTTATTTTAAATACGTTAATAAAGAAAGATATCGAAATCTATAAGATAAAATTTAAATAAAGTTTACTTAAACGATTAAGCTTTCTTAAGATATACTTAAAGTTACGTAATAAACTTATTAAAGATATATTTAATAATAATAGGACTAAAAGAAATATTAAAAGTATATAAATAAAAGAATAAGATAAAGAATAATCGGTTATAAGGTTTTATCCTTATAAAAAGCGGTATTTATAATTTTTTAATAAACGGAGTAAAACGTATTATATCCTTATATGGATTAAGCGTATTATACTTAAGGAAAATATAGATATAAGTAGCCTAAGCCTTAAAATAAATAGACATAAAGTACTGAGATTACCGTTATTAATAAGTTAGAATAATAAAATTAAGGGGTTATTTTTAAGAAAATTAAGTCTTAATATATTTATTTACTACTATTAAGTAAAATTTAAGAATAAGGCTATAAGAAAAATAAACAAATATATATACGATTGATATTAAAAAATAAAAATTATTTATTAATAATACGTAATATTAAAAGGCAATTTTATTATAAAGGGAATAAAGGTAAATTATTATTATATTAATACCTTTTTAACTTTTATATTTATAATAATTTAAATTATTAGAAGGATATTATAAGCGGTATATATATAATTAAAATATATATAAATAAGTATAATATAATCTAAAATATAATAATACTAGGGGTAATATTTTATTATAAAGGAAACTAAAAAAAAAGGAAAACATAAAAGATATTAAACTTACGGATAAATATATAAAAGAAGGGAAATATTAAAAGGGCTAATTAAGGGTAGAATCGATTTATATATACTTTAAAAAAAGAAGGTATAACGGATAACTATAGTAAGTAACCTATACCTTACCAACTTATATAGGGGCTGCGGCCCATCTTCAATTGTACTCCATTGTTACCTGCTATTTCATCACTTTTGCTCTTTCATCTCTTCCCATCTTTTCTAACCTTAATAACGTATTTATATAAGATTTCTATTTAAATATTTTTTCCTTGGAAAGTTTTAATTTTTATATTGATTATTATTAAAAATCCCTTTATATAAGGATATTTTAGTATTTTATAATAGAATTTTAACTTAAATAATAAATAGTCCCGGTAAAGTTATATTTTTATTAAAGACAAGATTAATAACGATATCGGTAATAATATAATATTTATTTTATAAAAGGTATAAGCAGGGATAAAAGTTATAAAAACAATATAAAAAGATTGGTTTCCTTTATTAATTATTTATTTAAAGGCTATTACGTATATTTCCTTTTTTTTCTTTAACGTATAATGGTATCCGGAAGGATATTATTTTTATTAAAGTTTAACTTATTAATAAATTTCTTTTAAGGCTTTATTACCGGTGATATTTCTAAGGTATTAAAGAAATCGTTATTTAAGAATTATTAAGGGCGTTCTTCCCTATATTTACGAGGTTTTTTACTTATTAATTTATTTTACTTAATAATAAGTATCCATTATAATTATTATTATAATTATCAGTATTATTAAGGGAGGGGTCCTATTACCCCCGAGGGTAATAAAAATGGAAGGAATAACGGGTATTTTACCCATATTTCCTTTTCTTTCCTTTTTTATATTAACGGTTTCTTTAATATTTCCTTATTCTTATTATCGTCCGTATTAAAATTATTAGGAACTTAAGGAACAATATAGGGAAGATTTAAAGCTAAGATATTAAAAATAATATTAAAAAACGGTTCCTTAATTAATTAAGTAATATCGATTTCTTTTAAATTATAAAATTCCTTTTTATTAAAAGTAACGTTTCTTATATAAATTATTTTTTATTAATCAAGAACCCAGATATTATAGATATTAATACCCTTATATTTTACGAGAAATTTAAAATAAACTCTTAAAGTTAGCTTATTTTTACGTAAGATAGATTATTTAAAAAATATATTTTATATTTAAAAACTTTTGAATAATTAAAATTAAACCTTTATTTAATAATTTTCTGCTATAATATTTTTTATTTTTTAAGTATATTTTTTGAATTAGTATATAATTTATAAGGAAACTTATTAATTATACGATTTAAGGTTATAGATATATTGGTAAACTAGCTTTAATCCATAAAGCTCTTATTTTAATTAAAATTATCTTTCCGCTTTATTTTAAATACCCGTTTTAGGCCAATATATCTAAGGTTAACGGTTGTTAAGTAATACTTATCTCAAAATAAAGATTTATAAATTCATTATTTAATGTTTTTTTATTATTAAATTATATAAAAGCTACTTAACAATTAAACCTTTTCCGGATAATAATAATAGTTTTCCTTAAAATAATTATAACTTTAAATTTATATTAATAGGTATATATTATTTAAAAGTCCATTTTACAATAAACAACATAAAATATTTATTAATATTTATTTAAGCCTGATTATAATTATATTAGGTCATAAGTGATTTTTTTAAAAAAAGGCTTTTTTAACCTCTCCGCTTTATAAGGTAATTATAATATGATTTAGTATGCCTTTAATAAAGTATATACCTTGTACTTATTTATATATAATATTTTTAATTTATTAATGATTTCCACCCTTTTAATAGCTTTTACGAGGTAATAAATAGCATTATTATTAGTATAAATAAAAAGCTAATATTATTTTATTACTGTTTTTAATTTAACGTTATTTAATAAGGTTATTATAAATATAAATGTCGATTTAATAATATTATTGTCTAGAAATTAAAAGGGATTATTTTTTAGTATATATATTACCGTTTTACTATTACTATATAACCGGATATCCTCTAAATCGAAGTATATACCCTTTTTAATAAGATATTATTATTAACGATATTAATATAAAATCCTGGGACATGAAGGACGTTTCTTAATTTTATAATATTTATATTTTTCGGCGTAAAAACATAAACGTCAATCTATCTATACGCGATAACGGGTAAATATTTTATTTTTAAAAGTATAATTATATTATTAATATATTCCTTCTCTTAATTAAATTTATTTCTTATTATTTCATTATAAACATAATTCAATAAGTAATAGTCAAATAACTATAATAATTTAAAGGGGGGCGAGCGCGGCGAAATGGCATTTTTACGTACAGAAGATAAACTACAGAATAACTAAATATTTTAAGGGTAGGGGACGATTTTACTAAGAGCCCTTAAACCTTATCTGGTAAATTACGTAATTAATATAGAAAAAACAATAATAAATATCTAACGATTTACCGGTACCCGTAATTGACCTTAAATAAACTTAATTGCCACGTAAGGCCAGTAAAAAGGGATTATAAGGATTTAACGTTAAAAGATTAAAGTTAAAATTAAATAAGGTTAATTTAAAAAACTATTTAATAAAATATTTAAAGTAAAGTTCTAACGTTAAGAAAAATAAAATTATATAATCGGGGCCGCCTTCCCCCGATTAAGCTTAATATTATTATTAAATTTTTATTGCGGATTATAACGTTAAAAAGTAAAAGATTTTAATAAAAATAATAAATTAAGGATTTAAAATAATTATTAATCTTAATTAAGTTAACGTAAAAACTTAATCGTAATATTAAGGTAAATAACTATAAAGGAAAGGTTTTTATTTAAATTGGGTTGATATCTAGGGTAAGTAAGGGTTAAATTAGCCGATTACGGTTTCCTTTTCCTTTTAAAATTAAAGCGATAAGTTTAAAATAAATATAAATATTAAAATAACCGTAGCCTAGCCACCAATATTATGGAACGCCGAAATTAACTTAAAAGTAGCTAGACTCGTATATAAACAAATCAATCAATCAATAATAATTCAAAATTTATATTAATAGCGAATAACGATAGGCTTAAGACTATAAGGACTATAAAGGCCTTTATTTTTAATTAAGGTGGCAGTAACGTTACCCTTATTAATAACGATAAGATTCTTTCCTTCTTATAACTTCGTTTTACCTTTAAGGCTTTATCGATTTTTCTTTTAAGTATAATGTTTTTCAGTTTCTCCTTTACCTTCTTTTTAATAATTAAATTAGGCCTAAAATTTACTAGCCTTCCAGCTCGATTGTCTTTAAGGTAATTATATTAGCCTTAATAATACTTTAAGCTATAAAGGCATTTAGGAATTTCCTTCTATTTCCTCTTAATATAAGCCCTTTTAATTCAGATTTTTTATTGACTTTTATATTAAAAATTAAGTATAAAACTATTAAAGATTTAACGTTTTTTAACCTTATATATTATCTAAAAGATTCTATTACTTTAAATAAGAGAGCCTTATTATTATGAATAATTCGGAATTAATACTCGTAAATTATTATTAATATTAATATATACTTTTTAATTATTATAAAAAAATCAGAAAATATTATTCTTATATTAATAATTTCTTTAAGGGTATATTCCTTTCTTAAAGCGTAAACTTAAGTTTATTTATTAAGCTATACTTTAATATTTTATCAATTTATTAATCCCAATTTTACTTTTAAATACCTTCGTTAAATATTTAATAATTTTGTTATATTAATAAGTATAAGCTATTACTTTAGGACACTTAATATGTCCTAGGGATAAAACTTAACCTTTTAAAGGTAAATAGTATTTAAAGCAATAATTATACTATAGATATAATCCATAATTTTATTAAAGGACTTATGTTATTCCTTTTATTTAGACTTTTGTTTTTAATATTATTTTTCAGCTACTTTATACGTTTAAAGGATTTCGGCACTATTTTCTTTTATATTACTTAAAGAAATAATTAATAATAAATTTGTTAATCTTATTAAGGATACTAGTTTAATAATAACATTTAGATTAATCTGATCTTAAATTATATACTTAATTATTTTATTACGGATAATAACGATCCATTAACTTTAATCCTTTATTATTACGAGCTTAATATTTATTTTACTTATTTTAACGGTTAATGAAATTTAATAAAGGATTTCCAAAGAGGAATCCTCCCCTTTTTTATGGTGTAAACTTGGTCCTTATCTTATTACCGGTACTTGTAAATACCCCTTTTAAAGGCCTCTTTAATTTAAATAAGACTCGATTACGGTAATTGTTACGGCTCAATTGTTTAATTGAATAATTAAATGAATATAGTATACATTATAAAGGCATACGTAACCGGGCTTATAACTGTAAGATATATAATAAGTAAGTAAATATATAAATATATATACATTATATATAATCTATTTATAAAGACAAAAGGTGCTTATAGGTAAATAACTAAGCGTTCTGGGATGTACGGCCAGGTAATGGTATCTATACGCATTATGAGGATGTCTTGGTATTGCTTCCATAACTGCTCCATAACACTCCTTGCCCGTACTCCATGCCCGCAACACACCGGCTGACATTTATTAAGCTTTTTAGCAAGCGTTTTACTATAAAGCGACTCCCGATGCCCGTATGCCCTTACCCCAAAAGGCCCTAAACCACCGTAAATGGAGAATCTAAAAGCTGAGTAAGATTTCTTATACCAAAAGTGGCGCCTGCTCCTCATATACTCCTATTATAAGTATACTCGCTTATAAAGCCTTATAATAATAGACTTATTAACTGGTGGTTATAATATTGTACGGACGGTAACGCAATATACGTAGATGGGTATAAGGTACAGGGGAAGGATAAGTAAGCTGATTTACTTATATTAAGTTTGTTATTATGCTTATTTATCTATACCGTAATAAAGACCGTATTTATAACCATTAAAAGGCCCGTTTAATAACCGTATACTTAAAGTACCTTATATACCGATGTACCTATAATACTATTAATAAAAGGCCGTTTATCAAGCCTTTATACGATGAGGTTTCCAATACGAAAACTATTAAGTTAACCACGAAATAACCTCGTATATTAAACGGCCCGTTTAGCCCGGCTATTAACGGCAAGGGGTAGGGTGGTTCTTAACGTCTTGGTACTTATACCTAGAAAGTATATCTTGAGTATTATTTATACTTTTATTCCTTTTATTACTCCTTATAGTTATTCTTTTATTCAATATATACCTTTATTATAACGTACTTAATATAAAGGTAAATAACATATATAATATTTATTAGAAGGCATATTGAAGGAGATGGCGACGAACGAAGGGACCTTAAAGGTGCAAGATAATATCTATATACAGAGTTCGAGTAATAACGAGGCAAGTATTTTAAATACGATAAATATAGATAACGTAATAATCGAAATTAAGGGGAGAGAAGGATAAATGGTTTATATTAACGGAAACGGGAACGAATTATATAAATAACGTAATAATAATAAAATAGAAAGGAAAATTAAGTGAAGGATTTATGAATAATAGGATATACGTAAAAAGACGCGTAAAACGTGTAAAAGTAATACGGTGATAATTAATAAATATAAGGTAAAAAAGGCCGGAATAACGTTTATAACGGGATAAACGAGGGATGAGTAAACGTAGAATAATATTAAAGTAAATAAAAAGAATAAATTATTACGTAATAAAGGATAAACTATAAAGGGGAGGATATAGTAAAATTATAAGGAAAGCGTAATAAAAGAAAAAATTGTAAAAGCCTTAAAGGGTTTCCTTATAATAAAATAAAACGATATTACGTTAAAAACCTAATTGATATTATAAATAAAACTACAAAATATAAAAGACTTCTATATAAAAGCGGGTATAAAATTAAAAGAATTAAAAAGATTACGTAAAACGCATAAAGCGGTAATAAAGATACCGGTAAGTGAAAAAAATTAAAAATTAAAGGAACCTTATATAAAGCGAAAAAACAATACCAAAAGCCTTATAAAAGGGAAAAACTAAGTAATAAAAATTATAAAGGCGGTATTTATAATAATAATAGTAAAGGTCAAAGAAAAAGCCAACGGCGTTAAAGAAAGCGAGAATAATAACGATCCGGTTATTAGATTTAAAAAAACGTAACTATAAAAATAAATCCTTTATAATTAATAAAAACATTAAAAGTAACGGAAAAGCGGCTTATAATGTAAATTATTATAATACGTAAATTATAAAGTAAAAATATCCTCATTAATATGGTATCCTTAAAGGCGAAAGAAAGGCTAGAGAAATTTAAAGGGTAAGTTAATAAAAAAAATTTAAAACGATAAAGGTATTAAGGTAATCGTTTAATATTACGGTAAGTAAAATATACTTAATGAGGTTTTTAATCGCGGAAAAAAAGTTTATTTTAAAATATATAAAAAGAAAGAACACGGTTTTTTATTTTAATTAGAAATTATCGACTTTAAGCTCCCCCATAACGAAAAGGCCGGATACCTTTAACCGCGTAAAATAATACTCTACGGTTATTTTAAACGTATCGTTAATGAGGATATATAATAAGGTTCTGAATAAAAAGGTAATTAAAAGCGGGTCTTTTAAATTAATAAAATCTTAAAATAAAACGGTAAATATTTATTCATACTTTGAATATTAAGGATACGGGTATATTATTATAAAATACGTAATCGGTATTAAGATTATGATATACGTTAAAGCATATAATACTTATAAATACGCGGACTTAATAATAGAGGGCTTAATAAAGAATATACTTAAGTATATAATATATAGTAAAAATAATTACTCAGTATAAAACTTATAATACTTAGTAAAAATTAAGGAAATTAAGCGTAAAGAAATTAAAATAATAATTAAAGTTTAATGTGAGAGCCCTAATAAAATATATGGATAATATAAAGTATGAATGATAATCTACCTGAGTGTGGTGGTGCTGAGCTATGTACAGTCCGAGTGCGGGTACCAAGCAATAAGGAACCTGTTCCGCGCGGTAAGGATCAGCTCTGCTGAGTCGCTAACATTTAACGTTATAATTTATATGAATTTAAATTAATAAAATAACCGAAGATTATCCTTAAACGTAAATAAAATTAACTTAATAAAGAAGGGTAAAAAATAGTAACAGATAATATAAAGAAAAAGAAACTTACCGTAATACCGACCCTTAAGTCCGGCCGCTTTAAAATAATAACGGTAACGGTAATTGTAAAAAAATTAAAGTAAATAATATTTATTTTTAATAAAAAATTACTAACTTAAATAAATCTAAATAAAAAAGCCTTAACGGAAGTTAATTATATAATATATTAAGGCGTTTAAGGGTAATATAATATAATATATAAGGAAAAGTAATTAAAGTAATATTATTAACATTTAAGTTTAAAAAAAATAAAAAACGTTAATATTATAATAATATAAAAGCTACTATATAGCCCGTTAATATATTCTTTATTTATATCTTTAAGAAGTTTTAAGATTATACTTAATATATTATAACTTTCAAAATGGCGATGAATAAAGGGATCCTAAAGGTCCAAGATAATATATATATATAGAATACGAATAACAATAAGGCGAATACCTTAAATACAATAAGTATAAATAACGTAATAATTAAGAATAAAAGGTAAAAGGGCGAACGGCCTATAATAACGGAAACGGACATAAATTATATAAATAATACGGTAACGATAAAATGAAAAACGTTTAAACCGAATAAGGAACTTATAAAAGATAAAATGTACGTGAAGAAACGCGTAAAATACGTAAAAAATAATACGGTAATAATTAATAAATAAAGGGTAAAAAAGGTGGGAATAACGTTTATAATAAAGTAAATAAAAAACGATTAAGTATAGAGTAATATTGATAAGAAAGTTATTAGGGGTATATAAAATAATATCGAAATAAATAAAGGGAATAAGTTATTATTATATAATGAAGATTAAGCTATAAAAAGGAAAATATAATAAACTTATAAAGAAAACGTAACGGGGGAAAAAGTAGTAAAAATTTTAAAAAGTTTTTTATAATAAAGTAGAAAAATATTACGTTAAAAACCTAACCGATATTATAAATAAAATCATGGAATATAAAATACTTTTAAGTAAAAGCGGGCGTAAAATTAAAAAAATTAAAGCGGCTACGTAAAACGTATAAAGCCATAATAAAAGTATTAATAAACAGGGAAGGAAGAAGTTAAAGGGATTTTATATAAAACGAAGGAACAAGAACGGGAGCCTTATAAGGGGGGAAAAGCTAGGTAATTAAAACCGTAAAAGCAATATTTATAACGGCGGTAATAAAAGTAAAAAAAAAAAGGTAATAATATAAAGAAAAGTAAAGATAATAATAATCCGGCTATTAAGTAATAAAAAGAAAAATATAACTATAAAAATAAACCTTTTATAATTATTAAAAATATTTAAAATATCGAAAAAGCCGCTTATAAAGTAAATTATTATATTATGAAAATTATAAAGTAAAAATATCCTCCTTAATATAGTATCCTTAAAAATAAGAAAAAAATTAAAAAAATCCAAAAAGTAAACCAATAAGGAAAAGTTTAAAATAATAAAAATGTTAAAATAATTATTCGTTATTACGGTAAATAAAATACACTTAATATGGTTCTTAAATATAGAAAGGGAATTGACCTTAAGATATATAGAAAAAAAGAATACGGTTCTTTACCCCGGGTTAGAAATAATTAACTTTAAACTCCCTTACGTAATAAAAAAGCCGGATATTTTTAATTACATAAAACGATATTTCATAATTATCCTTAATATAATATTAATAAAGATATATAATAACGTTCTCAATAAAAAAATAATTAAGAGCGGGTCCCTTAAGTTAATAAGATTATAGGATAAAATAATGAATATTTATTAATACTTTAAGTACTAAAAATACGGGTATATTATTATATAATACCTAAATGGTATTAAATATATAATATACGCTGGAGGATATAATATTTATAAATACGTAGGTTTAATAATAAAAAGCTTAATAAAAAAGGTATTTAAATATATAATATATAATAAAGATAATTACTTAATATAAAATTTACGATACTTAATAAAGGTTAAAAAGATTAAACGTAAGGAAATTAAGATAACGATTAAGGTTTAACGTTATAATTTATATAAATTTAAACCGATAAAATAATTAAAGGCTATCCTTAAGCATAAATAAAGTTAGCCCGATAAAAAGGGGTAAAAGGCGGTAACGGATAACGCGAAAAAAGGAAGTTCACTATAATATTAACCCTTAAATTAATGCGTTTTAAAATAATAATAACAATTATAAAAAACTTAAAGTGAAAAATATTCGGTTTTAATAAAAGATTATTAATTGAAATAGATATTAACGAAAAGGCCCCAACGGAAATTAATATATAATATATTTACTCTTTTAAAAGTAATATAATATAACGTAAAAAATAAAATAATTCAAAAAATATTACCGATATTCAGGTTTAAAAAAGTAAAAAACGTTAATATCATAACGACATAAAAGCCGCCGTATAATTAATTTATATACTTTTTTTATTAACCTAAAAGAGGGCTTTTACTTAACGTTTAAGGGAGATAAAATAATCCGGACGGACTTCTTTATAAATAGGAAATTAAATATAAATAACTAGGATACTATTTATTATAACGGGAGTTTAAATATACTTTAAATTATACATGAAAAAAATGCCGGAAACGACGTAAGTATATATAATATAATCAATCCGCCCCCGGTTAATAAATAAAGCCCTTTATAATACCCTTATTTAAAGATATCTTATTTATACCCAATAAATACCTTTTATTAAAAGACTTTAATCTTTATTATATTATATAAAATAAAAAAGGATGTATAATTAATTATATTAAGTTAAAGGAACTATTAATAATTATTATTTAGTTTAACAACTTCATTATTAATATTATAAAGAATTATAACGTAAAAAGATTACGGGTTAAATATAATAATTAACTTAATATTTAACTTAAAAGGAATTGTTAATACGGTATTAATATATAGACCTTAAGAGAACTTAAAATACGGCTTAAATTATATATTAATATAGATAACCTTGAATTAATCGGTTAATACGATATTATTACCGCCAATAAAAAGGGCGTAAAAAACGGTTAAAAAAATTGAAGTATATATAAAGACAGAAAAGGTAATATTCTAATTAATAAGGCTTCCCGGCTCGAGAACGAAAAGCAAATTAACCTATTTATAAAACGGGTAATAAGGGTGTTAAATAAAGTGATTAACGTAACCGTCTTAATAATAAGGCCGTCCTAAAAGTTAAAAAAACCTATTGGGATAAAAAATATATAAGAAGAATTATAAAAATAAAAAGGTTAATTAAATAGGTTATTAAATATACAAATTAAGAGATATTAATATAGTTAAACAAATCCTTTAAAAAAGGAAAGAATTATTAAGAAAATTAAGTAAACATATTTTTATTTAATAATATATAATCTAATTATTTCTTTTTATAATATTTAAAAGCTAATAAAGTTTAATAGGGAGTAGAATAAAAATATAAACTTATTTTTAAATTCCCGTTCCTTAAAAAACTAAATAATATAATAACCGATACTTATAACGGTAAGATTGAAACTCTTAAAGGAGCGTTTTTTCCTCTTCCGCCGGACTTTAATCTATCTAAGATTAAGGGTACTATATACCGGGACCTAATATTAATGGGAAGAATTATAACTTAGGAGATAATAATTAAGGTAATTAATAAACTGAAGAAAAATAAAACCTTTAAATTTAACGGAATTCTAAATAAGTTCTTATCTATAATAACGATATTATTTAAAAAGGTCTTTATATATTTATTTTAAGCTTATTTCGATATTAATTATTATTTTTATAAGTTTAAAAAAGTTAAAACGATAATCCTTAAAAAGCTGGCTAAACTAAATTATTCAGAAATGAAAACTTATAGGTTAATTAGGTTTTTTTATATATTGAAAAAGATTTTTAAGACGGTAATTATAAAGATTCTTAATAATTAAGCGGAAGAACCTAGATTCCTGCCCGATTAATAAATAAATATAAAGAAAGGATAATCGATAAAAATGGCACTTAAAGGTTTAATTAATATTATATATATGATATAAGGTTATAGGAGGAACTATATAATAAGTCTTTTTTCATTAAATATTACGGAAGCCTTTAATAAAATAAATTATTAAAGATTATTATATAACCTACGGAAAAAAGCGATATTACTTTCCTTATAAATTAAATTCAAAGTTTTTTAAATAATTAAATAATATTAATTAACTTGAGATAAAATAATAGATCCGAAAAAGACTATTATAGCCGGGATCCTTTAAAGGTTATTGATTTTTCCGGATTTATTCTTTTTCTTTAATAATTTATTAATTAAAAAGTTTATGAATTAGAACAAAAAATTTAAGTAAAAGGTTTTATTAATAATATTTATTTTTTAATTTATAATATATTTATTTATTTATATATTAAATTATTTAAACTTAAAATAAGCTTATGAAATTTATTTACTGTAAATAAAAACGCATAATATTTAATTTACATTATATGAGTATAAATTTATTTATATAATTAAGAGCTTAAAGTTATATAATATAATAATTATAGTAAACTTAAGTAAAACTATAATAAAACCGGAAGTTAATATTAAGGTTTTTAGCCTTTAAGTTAATAAAAAGTTAATTTAAAAAGATTATTAAAAAAAAATCCCAAAAAAATAATTTCATAAGAAAAAAGTTTTATTTACCTTATAGTATTAACGTAAAAAGTTATTTTTATAAAAAGCCAGAAATTTTTATTAAATAATATTAAAGTTAGCTATAACGTACGCGGTAATTATTTAATGTATACTTAAAAAAACCTTTGGATATAAGAAAAAGCTTATTTAATAGTTATACAAGGTTTAAAACCAATACTTAAAAATAATTAATAACGTATATAAAACTATCCCCGTCCTAGTATTGGATTTTAAGGTTTTTATATTACCGATTAAATTAACCTTTAATTAAGTAATTATTTAAGTGAAACTTAAAAGGTATACGTACCCGGCTATAATAATAGGGAATAAGCAGATCCGTATAAACCTTAAGAAATCCCGGATAAAGAAAAATAAAAAAAATTTATCTTTTTTATTAAAGCGAAGTTAAAATAAATTAAAAAGGAGGTTAACCTTATTAATATTCAAGAGGTTAATATAAATACGTATAAGTTATTACCCGGTATAAAGGAAGCGAAAGTTAAAGAAATTATAAAGGTAAAAAATAACGGCAATTATTAAATAGGTTATAACGTAATAAACCAAGCGTTAACGTAAATATAAAAAGTTAATTCCTTAAAGGCGGCGGTACTTAACCTTAAATAACGAAGAGATTACCGATAAATACCTTTAACGTTATAGGATTATAAAGAAAATAATAATTCGTTAATAATTTAACTCCGGATAAATAAGAATAAGCTAACCCACTTCCTTTTTATTATATTTATCAATAGTTAAATAAATATTGATTATAAATTTAAATGAAAAAAATAGGATATAGCTTATATATTTATTTTATATTTATTATTTACGGAGCTTAGGACGGGTTTAATTAAAAAAAAACCCGGATAAGTAATTATTATTAAATACTCCTTATAAAATAAGGCATCCTGGCGGCCGTAAAGTTTATAATATTTATAAGTTTATTACTTTAATTTAAACTTATTAAAAAAATAAATAAAACCGTTAAAGACCTTATAAAGAAAGCCCGTTACCGGTTAAAAAAAAGGAAAAATAAGTACTAATTATAATAACTATATAAACCGGAGAATATCTTTTATAGCTAAAGAGATATAATAATAAACGCTTATTAAAAGTCCTTAAAAAATGGCGCCGTAATAATAAAGTAAACAAATAATTACGATTAAAATGATAATAATATATATACCGGTAAAGGTATATAGAAATATTACTTAAAAGGTTAATATAAAATAAACCCGTAAAAAGATAGAAAAGTAATAGATTTAAAAATAACCTTTAAAAGGACTCGGTCGTAATATTATAGGTTTTTATTGAAAAATTGTATAAATAAATTATTATTCTTTAAACGGCCGGGGACGTTTTTTACCCTTTAAGGCGAAAGTAAAGGTTAAGTAAATACGGGTTTTTTAATCTTAATATTATAGATATTAGGTTTTTACGGTTATTAAAAAAGCTTAATAACTGTTAACTACTCCGGGAAGCGGGACGGGATGGGACGGTTTTTCGATTCACTTATCCCATCCCGCGTGGGACGGGATAAGGCTAAATCCCATCCCATCCCATCCCTATCCCGGCGGGATGGGACCGGGATATATTAAGATTTTAAGTCTTAACGGGGCTAACCGGATTAAGTAAATAGTTCACTTATAAAATCGAATTTTTGGATTTTTCATATTTAAATTTACTTATATATAATAATATATATACTATTTATAGTAATTTTTTTGGCTTGGCGTGATCTTGGTATATCCCTATCCCATCCCGTCCTATCCCGTATTAGTACGGGATGGGATAAACCTTATTCTATCACGTCCCAGCCCTATCCCGTCCTTATCCAGTCCCTATCCCATGGGATATATCCCGTCCCGCTTGCCGGAGTATAACTAACTATTAAGGAACGCCGGAATTAGCTTAGCTAGATCCGTAGTATAAATCAATCAATCAATCAATATTCTTGAATTAACTTAAGTAAAAGGTTTTATTTAATATTTAAAAAATGGAATAAATTAAATATATTTATTTAAACAAAGAATTAAAAATAATAAATTAAAACGTAACCTATTATAATAAGAATCTATATACGTTCCGTATGATACGGGAAAAGAACGCGGAAAGCGATTTAAATCTTTATAACGTATATAACTTATTATTAATTCATAAGATAAAGCTTTTTACGTTATCGTTATTTAAGGAAAAACTAATAATATCCGGTAAATATATATTATTAAGAGACTTTAATTTTTATTATAATAAATTAAAAAAAAAAGTATATATAATTATATTAAGTAGGAAAAACTATTAATAATTATTATAACGTATAACTTACTATTATTAATATTATAACGGACTATAATATAAAAAGATTATAAGTAATAATTAATTTAACGTTTAATACGGAAGGGATTATTAACGTAATAGTCCCTTATAAATTATTGAAAAAAAATTAAATACAACTTAAAATATATATTAATATAAATAACTTTAAATTAATTGGTTAACGTAACATTATTAACCTTAATAAAGAAAGCGTAAAAAACGGTTAAGGAAACGGAATATATATAAAAATAAAAATAAAACTAATATAATTAACGGAGCTCTCTTATCTTAATAATAAGGATTAAACTAACCTTTTCATAAAACGGGTAAAAAAACGTTAAATAAAGTAATTAACGTAATAATTTTAATAGTAAAGCCGTCTTAAAGAGTCAAGACTTTTTAAAATAAAGAATATATAATAATAATTATAAAAATAAAAATATTAATTAAATAAATTATTAAGTATAAAATTTAAAAATGCTTATATAATTAAAAAAAACTTAAAAAGAAAAAAAGAAAATTATTAAAAAGGTTAAATAAATATACTTTTAACTAAATAATTTACGATTTAATTATTTCCTTCCGTAAAATTTAAAAGTTAATAAAGTACAGTAAAAAGCAAAATAAAAAATTAAAATTTATTTTTAAATTCCTGTTTTTTAAAGGGCTTAATAATATAATAATTAATACTTTTAACGGTAAAATAAAGGCTTTGAAAGGGGCTCTTTTCCTTTTTTATTAAACGTAAATTTAACGGCTATTAAGGGTATTATATATTTTATTCCGATAACCGTTAATAAAAAAATAACTTAAGAAATAATAATTAAGGCGATTAATAAACTTAAAAAGGATAAAGCCCTCAAATTAAACGGGGTCTTAAATCAACTTTTATTAATAATAATATTATTATTTACGAATTTTTTTATTTACTTATTCGAAGTATATTTTAATATTAACTATTACTTTTATAAGTTTAAAAAGGCTAAGATAATTATCCTTAAAAAGCCGGTAAAACTATATTATTTCAAAGTAAAAATATATAAATTAATTTTATTTTTTTATACGTTAAGGAAAGCCTTAAAAAAGGTAATTATAAAGATCCTTAATAATTATACGGAAAAATACGGACTCCTCCTTAATTAATAAATAGGTATAAAGAAAAAGGTTAATAAAGATGGTTTTAAAGGGTTTAATTAACGATATATCTACGGTATAAAGTTATAAGAAAAAATACGTAATAAGTCTTTTTTCCTTAAATATCGTTAAATCCTTTAATAAAGTAAGTTATTAAAAATTACTTTATAATTTGTAAAATAAAAGGATATTACCTTTGGTTATAAACTAAACGGAAAGTTTTTTAAGTAATTAAATTATATTAATTAATTAAGTTAAAAAATAAGCTTAATAAAATTAATAATAACCGGAATACCTTAAGGGTTATTTATTTTTCCGGTTTTATTCTTTTTCTTTAATAATCCGTTAATTAAAAAGTTAATAAAGTTAAAATAAAAAGTCTAAATTAAAAAATTTATTAATAATTTTTTTGTTTATAATACGTTTATGTATATAAATTATTTAAAATTAAAATAAACCTATGAGATTTATTTACGGTAAATAAAAACATATAATACTTAATTTACGTTATACATATATAAATTTATCCATATAATTTAATGCTTAAAACTATATAATATAATAATTATAATAAAGTTAAGTAAGATCGTAATGAAACCGGCAGTTAATTTTTGGCCTTTAAGTTAATAAGAAACTAAATTAAAAGGATTATATCAAAAAAATCTAGCAGAAAATAATTTTATAAGAAAAAAACCTTATTTATTTTATAGCGTTAATATAAGGAGTTACCCTATAAAAGGTTAAAAATTATTTAATAAATAATGGTAAAGCCGGTTATAACGTACCTAATAACTATTTAATATACGTTTAAAAGGACCCTTAAATATGAAAGAAAGCTTATTTAATAACTATAAAAGCTTCAGAATCGGTATTTAAGAATAATTAGTAATGCGTATAAGGCTACCTTTATTCCGGTATTAAAGTTTAAGGTCTTTATATTACCGATTAAACTGGTTTTTAAATAGGTAATTACTTAAGTAAAACTTAAAAGGTATATTTACCCAGTTAGAATAATAAAGAATAAATAGATCCGCATAAACCTTAAGAAATCCCGGACGAAAAAAGGTAAAAAAGAAATATTTATTCCTTTTATTAACGTAAAGTTAAAATAAATTAAAAAGAAATTAACCGTTAATATGAGTACGTATAAGTTATTGTTTAATATAAACGGAAGTTAAAGGCATTATAAAAATGAAAGTAACGGCAATTATTAAGTAAATCATAACGCGATAAATTAAGCGTTAACGAAGGTATAAAGGATCGATCCTTTAAGGGCGGTAATACTTAACCTTAAATAATAAGGAAATTATTAATAGGTACTTCTAACGCTACGGAATTATAAAAAAGGGTAATAATACGTTAATAATTTAACTCTAAACGGATAAAAATAACCTAGTTTATTTTCTTTTTCTTATATACGCCGGTGACCAAATAAATATTAATTATAAATGTAAATATAGGAAGTAGGACGTGGTTTACGTATTTATTTTCTATTTATTATTTACGGAGCTTAAAACGGGATTAATTAAAAAGGCCGGGATAAGTAATTACCGTAAAATACTCTTTATAAAATGAAATATTCAAGCGGCCGTAAAGTTTATAATATTTATTGGTTTATTACTTTAATTTAACTTTATTAATGAAATAAATAAGGTTATTAAAGACTTTATAAAAAAGGCCCGCTACTGGCTAAAAAGGAAAAGGAAAGGTAAATACTGATAAACTGGAAAGCATTTTTTATAGTTAACAAGATATAATAATAAACGTTTATTATAAGTCCTTTAAAGAAACGGCTATAATAATAAAATAAAAAGGGATATACAATTAAAATAATAATAACGTATGTACCGGTAAAAATATTTAACGGTATTATATAAGATAATAATATAAGGTAAACCAGTAAAGAGATAAAAAAGTAATAGGTTTAAAAATAACCCTTAAAATGACTTAATCGTAATATTATAACTTTTCATTAAAAAAACGTATAAATAAATTATTATTTTTTAAATAGTTAAAGACGCTTTTTATCCTTTAAGATAAAAGTAAAGGTTAAGTAAATATTAATTTTTAATCTTAACGTTATAGATGTCAGGTTTTTACGGTTATTAAAGAGGCTTAATAACCGATTATTAAGGAACGCCGGAATTAACTTAGCTAGATCCGTAGTATAAATCAATCAATCAATCATTAATATTTATTATTATTCGGTAGCTAGCTATATAGGTATTATATATATAAAAGTACGCGCTAAGTAAGCGGAATAAGGTAAAGCCGTTCCGCTCCGATAAGGCTAAAACCTAAGGATTAACTCTACCAAGATCCTAATAATTTTTAATTCTTTCTAAGGATAAAAAGTATATAAGAGTAACTATTTGTATATATTTATTATAATTAGGTATATTATAGGATTTTTTTAAAACCGTTATGGGAGTTATATATCTTACTAAAGATAACGAATCCCGTAATAGATAAATAATGAAGAAACGAGCTATTTATATTAATAATTTATCGGATTTAAACGTTGAATAAAGAAAAAGAATTTATTTATTGAAGAAAGATTAAGACATATATAAAAGGAACCAGAATTAAAATTAAACCCGAAATTAAAACCAATATAAAACGAAAGCGGTTTTATACTTTACTTATATATTATTAAAATATTACCACTATATTTTTAAACCGGAGATTTTTTTTATTTTTAAATAACTTTAATTAAGCTTTTATGTATAAGTTCTTTAGTCCCTTAATAGCTGTAAAGGATAATACCGTAAATATAAATAACCTTACTCCCGTAATAATCTCCCTTATACGGGTTACCGATCGATTTTTAAAAATTTTATGCGTTAATTATTATATTACGGAATTATTGAAAATATTTTAAAATATTATAAAAATTTAATAAGAATAAGTAAGTATTCAATATACCGAAAATAATCCTATATACGTATTAAAAATAAAAACGAAAATCAAGCTAAACGTAATAGAATAATCGGACTTATTATTATTCGTAATAACACTTTGGAAAATATTACGTAGACCGCATTTAACGATTTCTTATAAAAAAGACTGATTTTAAAGAGGGAGAAATTACGGAAAACACTAAATATACGGCTAAAAATATAAGGGGGTATTAATACCATATGGGGCTAAATAAGGTTAAAATCGATTCATATATACTTTAAAAAGGAAAAATAAGGCCAGATAGACCAGTATAGTTCTTATACCTTACTTACTTATATAGGGGCTTTAACCTATCTTTAAATGTATTCCCATTATATTTACTATTCTATCACTTTTTCTCTCTTACTGCCTCCCATTTTCTCTATTTTCAATGTTTTATTTATGAGTATAATAGTCAATTTTAATAACGTTATTAAAATAATCAGGTAAATAAACGTTGATATTCAACGCCTACATAAGTATATATAAGCGGGGTTGGTTAATATTAGTAATAAAAGCCCTTTAATTAAAAGAAATTTTAACATTAAAGGCCGCAAAGAAACAGTACGTAATAATTAAAAATGTGATAATATAAGTTAAAAAGAAAACGGTAATATTAAAGAAGCTAAAAATTATAACAATACGTCTATTAATTAAGCAAGAAAGTAATATTATTAGAAAAATAAAGATTTTATAACTTATAAAGGTATTCAAAACAATAAGAAAGTTATTAACGGAATAAATTGTTATTTTACGTAAATTATAAAACGGAAATATTCTCTTTAATATAATATTTTTAAAAAAATGAAAAAGCTTAAAGAAGTCAAAAACGTAAATTAATAAAGGTAAATTTAAAATAGCGAGAATATTAAGATAATTATTTATTATTATAATAAATGGAATATATTTAATACGCTTTATAAAAGTAGAAAAAAATTTATATTAAAACGTATAGAAAAAAAGAACATAATCCTTTACTTTAAATTAAAAATCGTTAATTATAAACTCCTTCCGATAATAAAAATATTGAATACTATAGGATAAATAAAAAGGTATTTTATGGTTATATTAAACGTAACGTTAATAAAAATATATAATGATATCCTAAATAAAGGGATTATTAAGGGTTAGTCCTTTGAATTAACCCGGCCGTCAGATAAAACAATAAATATTTATTAATATTTTAAGTATTAAGGATATAGGTATATTATTATAAAATGCCTTAATAATACGAGGTATACGGTATATATTAAGGGGTATAATACGTAGAAATACGCAAGCTTAATAAATCAGGGCCCTATTAAAGATATATAAAGATATATAATAAATAGGAAGGATAAATATCCGGTATAATGTTTAAAATACCCGGTAAAGGTTGAGGAGATTAAGCGTAAGGAAGCTAAAATAATTATTTAAATTTAACGGTATAATTTAAATAAAGTTAAGCCGATAAATTAATTAAAACCGATCATAAAACGAAAATAAAATTAATTAAATAAAAACGGGTAAAAAACCGTAACGGATAATATAAAGAAAAAAAAGCTTATTATAACGTTAATCTTTAAGTCCGGTTACCTTAAAATAATAATAATAACTAGAAAGAAATCGGGATAAATAACACTTAATTTTAATAAGGAGCCGGTAATTTAAATAAAAGTAAATAGGGAGGCTTTAACGGAAATTAACATATAATATATTATTACTTTTAAGAGTAATATAATATAACGTATAGAAAGAAATAGTTAACAGAATATTATTAATATTTAAAATTTAAAAAATTATAAAACGTTAATATTATAGTAATATGGATTGATTAATTGATTTATATTACGGATCTAACTACGTTAATTCCGGCGTTCCTTAATAGTCAGCCTTTAAGCCTTATTAATAACCATAAAAACCTAATATTTATAACGTTAAAATTAAAAACCGGTATTTATTTAATTTTTACTCTTATTTTAAAGGATAAAAGGCATTTTTAACCGCTTAGAGAATAATAATTTATTTATATACTTTTAAAAAAAAAAACCTTAAAAATACTATAATTGAGTCCTTTTAAGGGTTATTTTTAAACTTATTGCTCTTCTATCTTTTTACGGGTCCGCCTTATATTACTTCTTAAATAATATTTCTATATATCCTTATTAATATATACGTTATCGTTATTTTAATTGTAATCGCTTTTTTACCTTATTATTACGGCTGCTCTTTTAAGGACTTTTAATAAGTATTTATTATCGTATTTTTCGGTTATAAAAAATACTTTCCGGTTTATATAATTATTATAATTTATACTTACTTTTTCCTTTTCCTTTTAGCCGGTAACGAACCTTCTTTATAAGGTCTTTAGCGACCTTATTTATTTTACCGGTAAAGTTAAATTAAAATAATAAGCTTATAAATATTATAAACCTTACGGCCACCCGGATACCTTATTTTATAAAAAGTATTTTATGGTAATTATTTATTCCGGCTTTTTTAATTAATTTTATTTTAAGCTTTAGAAATAATAAATATAAAGTAAATACGTAAACTACGTTTTATTTCCTTTATTTATACTTATAATTAATATTTATTCGGTTACCGGCGTATATAATAAAAAGGAAATAGACTAAATTATTTTTATTTAACCAGAACTAAATTATTAACATATTATTATCCTTTCTTATAATCTTATAATATTAAAGGTATTTATTAAAAATCTCCTTATTATTTAAGGTTAAGTACCGCCGCCTTTAAAGGCTTAATATTTTATATTTACGTTAACGCTTAATTTATTATATTAAAATTTACTTAATAATTACCGTTATTTTCGCTTTTATAATCCCTTTAATTTCTGCTTTTTTTATATTAAGTAATAACTTATACGTTTCTATATTAACCTTCTAAATATTAATAAAATTAAATTCCTTTTTAATTTATTTTAATTTTATATTAAAAAAAGAAAAGTATTTCTTTTCTCCCTTTTTTCACCCGGGATTTTTTTATGTTTATACGGATTTACTCGTTCTTTATTATTATAGTTAGATATATATAGTTTTTAAGTTTTATTTAAATAATTACTTAATTAAAGGCTAGTTTAATTAATAGTATAAAGACCTTAGACTTTAATACCGGGACGGAAGTAACTTTATATACGTTATTAATTATTTTTAAGTATCGGTTTTAAACCATTTGTAATTATTAAATAAGCTTTCTTTTATATTTAAAAGTTTTTTTAAGCGTATATTAGATAATTACTATATACGTTATAACCGATTTTATTATTACTTAATAAATAATTCTGACTTTCTATAAAGTAGCTTTTTACGTTAACGTTATAAAGCAGGTAAAACCTTTTTTTTTTTTTATAAGGTTATTTTTTTTAAAATATTTTTTACATAATCCTTTTAATTTAATTTCCCGTTAACTTAAAGGTTAAGAACTTTAATATTAACTTTTAGTTTCACCGTAATTCTACTTAGGTTTATTATAGCTATTATATTATATAGCTTTAAGCTTTTAATTAGATAAATAAGTTTATACTTATATAATATAAAGTAAACGTTATACGTTTTTATTTATTATAAATAAATTTCATAAGCTTATTTTAACTTTAAATAATTTATATAAGTAAACGTATTATAAGTTGAAAAATAAATATTATTAATAAACTCTTTTATTTAAACCTTTTATTTTAATTTTATTAATTCTTTAATTAATGAATTATTAAAGAAAAAGAATAAAATTAAAGAAATAAATAACTTTTAAAATATTCGGATTATTATTAACTTTATTAAGCTTGTTTTTTTAATTTAAGTTAATTAATATTAACTAATTATTTAAGAAGCTTTCTATTTAATTTATAAGAAAAAGTAATATCCTTTTGTTCCGTAAATTAAAAAGTAATCTTTAATAATTTACTTTATTAAAAACTTTAACGACGTTTAAAGAAAGGAAATTTATCATATATTTCTTCTTATAGTTTTATATTATATATATATTATTAAGTAACCTTTTTAAGGCCATTTTTATTATTATTTTTTTCCTTATACCTATTTATTAATTAAAAAGGAGCCCGTATTCTTCCGCGTAGTTATTAAAGATCTTTATAACTATTATTTTTAAAGCTTTCCTTAATATATAAAAAAGTATAATTAACCTACATATTTTTATTTTTAAATAATTTAATTTTACCGGCTTTTTAAGGTTAATCGTCTTGATTTCCTTAAACTTACGGGAATAATAATTAAAGTTAAAATATATTTAAAATAAATAAAGAAAGTTTTTCTTAAATAATAATATTATTATTAAAAGAAACTTATTTAGAATTTTATTTAATTTAAAGGCTTTATTTTTTTAAGTTTATTAATTATTTTAATTATTATTTCTTAAGTTATTTCTTTATTAATTATTATTAAAGTAAAAATATATAATACCCTTAATATCCGTTAAGTCCGTATTTAATAAAAGAAGAAAAAAAGCTTTTTAAGAGGCTTAATTTTACCGTTAAAGGTATTAATTATTATACTATTAAGTTTTACAAAAAATAAGAATTTGAAATTAAATTTTAATTTGCCGCTTTATTCCTTATTATATATTATTAACTTGAATATAATACGATTATGAGAGGCTTTTGATTTTTTTGATGGCGACGAACAAAGGGACCCCAGAGGTCCAAAACGATGCATATACGTATAGCTCTAATAATAATAAGAGAAATATATTAAATACGATAAATAAAAATAGCGTAATAATTAAAAATAAAATAACAAACGGGTAAATAACCTATATTAATAAAAACGGCGATAACGCATACGGGTAATATAATAACAATAAGCCGGATAACGTTTAAAATAAATAAGGGAATTAAGGTTAATAAAATACGCGTATTAAAACGTATAAAACGTATAATAATAATACGGAAATAATAGGTAAATAAGGGGGTAAAAAGGCCGGTACGGTATTAACGGTAAGGAATATAGGCGGGGGAAAAAACGGGAAAACCGCGGTAAAAATATTATTAAGGATATATAAAGAAGAAATAAAATTAATAAAAAGGATAAAACCTTAAAAGATTAAAGGTAAAAAACAGAAACAATATGTCGCCCAATAAGTAAAAATAAAAGGGCAGTAAAGGAAACGGTAAAAATCTTAAAAAAACTCCTTATAATAGAATAAAAGGATATTACGTTAAAAATTTAACCGATATTATAGATTAAATTAAAAGGCATAAAAGACTTTTATATGAAAATAAGGGTAAAATTAAAGAAAATAGAATAATTATAAGGTTTTTAAGGGGCAATAACGAAGGCGTTAATAAAAAACGAAGATGGCGGTTTGAAATTAAATATATAAAGTGAAAGTACGAAAATAACGGCTTTTTAAATAAAAGAAAGTTAAATAATAAAGGTAATAAAGGGGGTACCCGTGGTAAAGAATAAAAGGATAACGGAAGAAAGGGTAGCTACGTTAAAGAAAGCGAGGATAATAATGGTCCGTTTATTTAATAATAAAAAGAAAAACGCGGCGGTAAAGGTAAACTTATTATAATTAATAAAGGCTTTTAAAATAACGATAAAATTATTAATAAAATAGATTATTACAGTATATAAATTATAAAATAAAAATATCTTTCTTAATATAACGTCTTTAAAAATAAAAAAAGCTTAAAGAGGTTTAAAGCTTAAATTAATAAAAAAAAATATAAGTTAATTAAAGTTTTAAGGTAACTATTTACCGTTATAATAAATAAAATATATTTATTACGTTTTAAAGAAATTAAAAAAAGAAATTACGTTAAGTAATATAGAAAAAAAGAATACGGTTTTTTACTTAAAACTTAAGATCGTTAATTGTAAACTTCCGCCGGTAATAAAAAGATTTAATTCCTTAAAATACGTAAAAAGGTATTTTATTATTATATTAAGTATAACGTTAATAAAAATATATAATAACGTTTTAAATAAAAAGATTATTAAAAAGGGATTTCTTAAAATAACTTAACTATAAGATAAAACGGTTAATATTTATTAATGTTTTAAGTATTAAAACTATAAATATATTATTATAAAGTACTTTAATATTAAAAATATACGGTTTACGTTAAAAGTTATAATACTTATAAATATATAAAGTTAAGAATTAAAAGGCTTATAAAAAGTACGTTTAAATATATTATATACGGTAAAGAAGGATATTTAATATAAGATTTTAAATATATAATAAAAGTTAAAGAAATTAAGGGTAAAAAAACCCGAATAACCGTAAAAATTTAACGGTATAATACGTATAAAACTGGTTTAATGAATTAATTAAAAATAACCTTAAGATATAAGCTTAATTAATTAAATAATAAAAATAAATAATAATAAAAAAAAAAAAAGCTCCTTATAATCTTGATTTTAAGGGCCGGCTATTTTATATTTTTAATAATAATTAAAAAATATTAAATTAAAAAACGTTTAATTTCAATAAGAAATCCGTAACTTAAATAAATATAGAAAAGGGAGCTTTTATAAAGGTTAATATATAATATATTAACGTTTTTAAGAATAATATAATATAACGTCCGTAATAAGGAAATTAAAGTAATAATATTAATATTTAAATTTAAAGAAGTTAAGGATATTAACGTTATAATAATATAGGAATTATTATATAACCTATATATATATTCGTTTATTAATTTAAAAGAAAAGTTTTACTTAACCTTTAAAAAAAATAAAATAACCAAAATATACTTCTTTATAAATAAGCGGCTTAACGTAAATAATTAAAATATTATTTATTATAATAAAAACCTTTATATATTCCGTATTATAAAAGAAGGGAACTTAAAAGGTAATTTTAATATCTATAATATATATAACCCGCCATTAATTAATAAAGAAAAACCTTTTATAATACCGTTACTTAAAGAAGTCTTAATTACCTTAAATAAATATATATTACTTAAAAACTTTAACTTATATTATTATATATAAAATAAGGAAAAACGTACGATAAATTACGTTAAATTAAATAATTTATTAATAATTACCGTTTAAGCTAATATTTTATTATTAATATTATAAAAGATTATTATATAAAAGAATTATAAATTTAAAATGACGATTAATTTAACCTTTAATACGGAAAGAATTATTAACGTAATCGTAATATATAAACTATAAAAGGACTTAAAATATAGCTTAGATTATATATTAATATAAATAACTTTAAATTAAACCATTAATACGACCTTATTATTACCGGTAAGGAAAACGTAAAAAACAATTAAAAAAGTAAAGGTTTATATAAAAGCGGAAGAAATAATAATATAATTTACGGACCTCCCTTAATTAAATAATAAAGATTAAATCGACCTTTTCATAAAGTAAGTAATAAAGGTATTAAATAAGATAATTAATAAGATTATCCCGATAATAAAATTTTCTTAAAGAGTTAAAATTTATTAAAATAAAAAGTATATAATTATAATTATAAAAATAAAAAAATTAATTAAATAAACTTTTAAGTATAAAAATTAAAAGATATTTAATTAATTAAGGATTATTTAAGAAAAAAAGGAAAAAACTATTAAGAAAGTTAAATAAATATACTTTTAATCTATAATATATAACTTAACGGTTTTATTTTATAATATTTAAAAGTTAACAAAGTATAATAAAGAATAAAATAAGAAATTAAAGTTTATTTTTAAATTCCCGTTTTTTAAGAAATTTAATAATATATTAATTAATACCTTTAACGGTAAAATTAAAGCCCTTAAAAAAGCATTTTTCCTTCCTCCGTTAAAAGCGGACTTAAATGATATTAACGGCGTTATGTATTTTAACCCCGTATTAATAAATAAAGTAATAATATAGGATATAATAATTAAAGCGATTAATAAATTAAAGAAGGATAAAACCTTAAAATTAAATAAGATTCTTAATAAATTCTTAATAATAATAACTTTACCGTTTAAAAAGGTTTTTATTTACCTTTTTTAAATATATTTTAACGTTGATTATTATTTACGTAAATTTAAGGAAATAAAAACGATTATCCTTAAGAAGTTTATTAAGTTAAATTATTTTAAAGTAAAATTTTATAAACTTATTATATTTTTATATACGTTAAGGAAAGCCTTAAAGATAATAATAATAAAAATCTTTAATAATTATATAAAGAAATACGGACTTCTCCTTAATTAATAAATAAAAGTAAAGAAAAATAAATTAATAAAAATAACCCTTAAAGGATTAATCGACGGTATATATACGGTATAGGGTTACAGGAAGAAATATATTATGAATCTTTTTTCTTTCGATATTATAAGTATCTTTAATAAGGTAAATTATTAAAGATTATTATATAACTTAAGGAAAAAAAGGATATTATCCTTTTTAATTAAGTAAATAAAGAGTTTCTTAAATAATTAAGCTATATTGATTAACCTAGGATAAAAAATAAACTTAATAAAGCCCGTTATAATAAAGATTCCTTAAAGATTATTTATTTTTTTTTTATATTATTTTTATTTTTTAATAATTTATTAATTAAGGAGCTTATTAAGTTAAGATAAAAGGTTTAAGTTGGAGGCTTTATTAATAACGTTTACCTTTTAACCTATAATACTTCTATATATATAAATTATCTGGAATTAAAATAAGCTTATAAAGTTTATCTTCAGTAAATAAAAACCTATAGGGTTTAATTTATACCGTATAAGTATAAATTTATTTATATAATTAAAAGCCTGAAACTATATAATATAATAGTTATAATAAACTTAAGTAAAGTTATAATAAAGTTAAATATTAATATTAAAGTCCTTAACCTTTAAATAAATAAAAACTCGATTAAAAGGATTATACAAAAAGGTTTAAAAGAAGATAACTTTATAGGAAAAAAAGCCTTATTTATTTTGCCGTATCGATATAGGGAGTTACGTTATAAAAACCCGGATTATTTATTAGGTTATAGTAAAGCCGGTTATAATATACGTTATAATTATCTGGTATATATTTATAAGTACTCCGGGATATAAGAAAGAGCTTATTTAAATATTATAGAAAGTTTAAAACCGGTATTTAAAAGCAATTAACGGCGCCTATAAAGTAACCTTTATCCTAATATTAAAGTTTAAGGTTTTTATATCGTTAATTAAGATTTTATTAAATTAAATAATCGCTTAAATAAAATTAAAGAAATATATATATTTAATTACGATAATAAGAAACGGGCGGATCCGTTAGAATTTTAATAAACTTAAAATTAAAAAGAATAAATTAAAAATATTTATTTCCTTTTTTATTAAAATAAAGTAAAAATAAGTTAAGAAAAAAATTAATTTTACCGGTATTCCGAAAATTAATTTAAGCGGGTATAAACTTTTATTAAGTATAAAAAAAACCGAGATTAAAAGGATTTAAAGAACGAAGATTATAGTAATTATTTTATAAATTATAATAAAATAAATTGAACGTTAATAAAAGTATAAGGACTTTATACCTTAAAATTATTATTATTTAATTTTTAATAATAAAAAGATTATTAATAAATATTTCCGCCGTTATAATATTATAAAAAAGGGTAATAACGTATTAATAATTTAACTCCGGACGGATAAAAATGGTTTAATTTACTTTTTATTTATTATATATACCGGGGTTGGATAAACGCCGGATATAAATATAAATAAAGGAAGTAAAACGTTATATACGTTTTTATTTCTTATCCCTTATTTATAAAGGTTAAGTTAAAACTTATTATAAAAATTAATACTTATAATTACCGTTAAATATTATTTATAAAGTGAAGTATTCGGATAATTATTAAATTTATAATATTTACCGGATTATTATTATAGTTTAATTTTATTATAAAAATAAATAAAATTATTAAAGATTTTACGGAAAAAACCCGTTATTAATTAAAAAAGAAAAAAAGGAGCGGAAACCGGCTATATTAATTATATAAACCGGAAAGTATCTTTTATAATTATAAGGATATAATAATAAACGCTTATTAAAAGTCTTTAAAGGAGTTAACAGTAATAATAATATAAGAAAAATATATATTAAACGCATAAATATTAATAAGGATATTTAAAGGTATTATATAAAGTTAAGGTAATATAAATATATAAAGGAGCGGAAGAATAATAAGTTTAAGGATAGCCTTTATAAAGATACGGTTATAATATTACGGATTTTCTTAGGGGAGTTAAAATATAAGAAATATATAAATAGATTATTATTTTTTAGACGGCCGTTAATATCCTTTACCTTAAGGGATAAAAGGTAAAGGCCTAATAAACGCCGGTTTTTACTTTAACGTTATAAGTATCAGGTTTTTACGGTTATCAGTAAGGCCAAAAGGCCGCGTATTAAGGAACGCCGGAATTAGCTTAGCTAGACCCGTAGTATAAATCAATTAATCAATCAATCAATATTATTAACTTTTACATTTTACGGAAGGAAACGGTTAAATTATATATTATTAACCGCAAATATATTTATTTAGTTTTTTTAATCATTTTCTTTTTTTTTCTTTTTAAGCCTTTTTTTATTACGTAAACGGTTTTTAATTTCTATACTTAATAATTTATTTAATTAATGTTTTCGCTTTTATAATCGTTATTATATATTTTTCGTTTTAATAAATTTTAACTCTTTAAAACGGCTTTATTATTAAAATTATAACGTTAATTATTTTATTTAATACTTTTATTACCCGCTTTATAAAGAAATTAATTTAATTTTTATTATTAAGATAAAAGAGTTTTATTAATTACCTTATTGTTTCCTCTGCCTTTATATATACCTTCGTTTCCTTAATCGTTTTTTATATCTTTTTTATTAAAATTAATAACGTTATTTCGACCGGTTAATTGAAAGTTATTTATATTAATATATAATTTAAATTATATTTTAAGTCTTTTTATAATTTATACGTTATTATTAGGTTAACGATTCTTTCCCTATTAAACGTTAAGTTAATTATTGTTTTAAATCCGCGGTTTTTTTACGTTATAGTTTTTTATAATATTAATAGCGATAAATTATACGTTATAATAATTGTTAATAGTTCTTCCGATTCAATATAAATAATTATACGTTTTTCTTAATTTTATTTATTATAATAAAGGTTAAAGTCTTTTAAGAATATATATTTATTAAATGTTATTAAGATATCCTTAATTAACGGTACCGTAAAGGGATTTATCCTATGAATCGGCGGTAAGTTATATACGTTATAAACATTTAAGTTATTTTTTATAATTTTTTTTTATATAATTCGGAACGTATATAGATTCTTATTATAATAAATAACGTTTTACTTATTTATATTTAATTTTTTATTTATAAAAATATGTCTGGGTTATTTTATCTTCCTTAAATATTAAATAAAACCTTTTATTTAAATTAACTAAAAAGTATATAAATAAACTATATAATAAATTTTATATTATTATAATATCTGTTAGAGTGCAAGCCCCTCTGGGGTGGTTGGAAGGCAAAGGGTGTATTGCGTATAACTAAAGACACTAAAGTATAGAAGTGTAGGAGTGAAGGGGCCGAAGGCCCTAATATACCCAGTCGGTGACACTCCTTGTGCCGGGCTAAAACCTTAGCTACCAACACCCCTGAACCCTGACATTACCCCCCCCCTGGGAAAGGCTCGCCCTCGAGCCTGTAAGCACGCTAAAAAGGAAAAAATTTTAAACTTAAAATCACCCTTTTTACCCGTTACTGATTGGCCGGGTAATTAAAGTGAAGTTAAGTCACCACCCAGCTTACCCGTTATTGGCTAACCGGGTAAATAATATGAGAATCATAGATCACTTAGCTTACCCGTCACTGATTGGCCGGGTAAATAACGTGAAAGTCACAGATCATTTAGCTTACCCGTCACTAGTTGGCCGGGTAAGTAATGTGAGAATAATAGGGATAGTATCGTGGCGGTGACCGGGTAGCTGGTGTAAGCATACGGGGGTAGGATTATGGCGGTGGCCCCTATAATGGGCCCTAAAACGCGATTTCGTCCGGGGGGTTCCGGGGCAGGTATCGTTTTTTACGATTTACCTTTTTTTAAAATATTTTTTCAACCTTATTACCTTATATATTAAATTTACATTAATAAAGGGGTATATAATTTATATAAATAAATAATATTAATAATAATTATTTTAATGGCTTCGGGGAGCTATAAGGCCGTTTTAAAGGGCCCTTAAGCTTAATAAGGACGTAATATACGGCCTGCAATATTAAGTTTTAAGCCCGGTAAAATCGTTATTTAATTTAAACGTTTAGGATAACCCTTAAAGATTACCTTAAATATAATAATATTAATTAGATCTCCGGGTCGTAATCCGGGCTTATCCGGGTATTTCTTATAAAAAGCTTTAATTAATCCTTAAGTATAAAGGAATTCTCTTATGTCGGCGTAATATTAAATATTATCCGGGGGTGAATTTACTTAATTAACCTTATATATAACCTCTACCTTCGGCCAGTACGCCGGGAATTAATAATTTCTTTAAGTTTTTATTTTTTAATATTTTTTTTATTTACGATAACGGGTTTAAAGGGTAAATTAATCTGTCCCGGTAATAATAGTTTCTCTTTAATCGGGATACGGGTTAAATCGCTTATATAAAAGGTAAAGTAAGCCCGGAAAATATCTAGGACGTTTAATTTATAAGAGGAATAATATTATTTAAGGATAATATAGGGATTTAAGTATTTATAGTTTAACTTTTTATTAAGCTAATTAATTATTAAATATTTAACGTTTATATAAACTTTATTATTTATTTTAAACTTTACGTCCCGATATTAACGGTTAATTTATTTAAATATATTATCGTAAGCCTTATTTAAATTAAAATATATTATATTAAGAATTTCTTATATAATTTTAATAATATTAATAGCTTCTTTAATTTAAAGTTATTTATAAATAATAATATATTTAATATTATTAAGATTAAATAATATCCTTAAGTAAAAGCTTTTATTAAGGTAAAAAGGTATTATTTTAATTGATCGATTTAAGTTATTATTATCCGTAAACTCCACTATAGGTAGCTATTATATTTAATTATCTTATAAGAATTTATATAAGTCCGAGTCCCTATTTTACCTTTTAATTTATTTTTTTAATTTAATTATTATTTTTAACGTAATAAGGAATTAAAATTTAAGGGTTAATTTTAAGTTAATATAATAAAGAACGTTATATTTTATTAATAAATTAAAGGCTATAATTTAAAATAATATTATCCGGAAGGCTATAATACTTAAATATTTTTTTAATAAAAAGCTAGGCTATCTTTTTAGCGGAAATCTTTTTTTTCTTTAAAATAATAAAGGATATAATATCGGCCTTTTAATAGTATATAAATTATGGTAAAAATAACGTTTATACTTTTATACTTAAATAGTCCGGTAATAAAGTTAATTAAAAAATTAATTTATTTTTATTCCGGGATTTTAAGTTAATAAAGTAATTTTACGGGCTTTTATTACGGGGCCTTAAACTGAAAATAAATATTATAATTTAAAATATAACGGTTAATATCGTCTTATAAAATAAATTAAAAGAAATACCGGGAAATAAGTTTAATCATATAATCCCGGTTAAAGTAACTATTAATTAATTTATTATAAGTATACTTTAAGACTTCCATAATAAATAACGTTAATACTTATAATTTACCTTTATTAATAAGGATATCGGACTGAACTTTAATACGGATTAAAAATATACCTTTAAAATTAAATAATTTATCCTCCGTAATTGCTTTTTTAAATTTTATTAAACCTTAATCGGTATAATTAATTTTACGGATTTACTTATAGAATTTAAGTTCTTTAATAATTAAATAAGCTGATACCGGTGCTTTTTCTTTTTTATTTAAGGTTAAGATTTTAAGGCGCTTAAAGGGTAAGACGGTTTAAAATTAATCTTTAACTTTATTATCGTTATCGCCTTATAAATAATAATTAAGTATCTGAATAAAGGCGTCGGCTTTACCGTTTTATTTACCCGGGTAATAAATAACCTTAAAATTAAATTTAAAAAGAATATTAAGGTATTTAACTTAACGTTTTATTAACTTTGGACTCTTAATAAAATACTTTAAAACTTAATTATTACTAAAAATACGGAAAGGTTTCTTTATTATTTTTAGTTTTAATTATTAATTCTTTAAATACCGGATAATAACGAGGAACTCCTTATTATAAATATTATAATTATATTTAATTAATAATATACTTTTAAAATAATAAATTACCGGGTATAACTCCTTAACCTTATTATATTAAGAAAGAATACCGCCGGATATATAATTTAAAGAATCAATCTTAAGGATCGTTTCTTTATCGGGATTATAATAAGTTAATACGGGGGCCGTAATAAGAGTTTCTTTAAATATTATATAAACCTTTAATACTCCGGGGATTATATAGATAAAATTTCCTTTTTAATAAGCTTTAAAAGGGGTTTTATTATCTTAAAGAATTAAAGGATAAATCTTCAGTAAAAGTTATAGAAGTTAATAAATCCTTAAAGGGCTTTAAAGTTAATTAAAACCGGTTAATCTTTAACCTTATTTATTTTTTTAGGATTTATTTTAAATCCGTTAATAATAAGAATAAGCTTTAAAAACTTAATTTATTATATTCTAAATTCATATTTCCGGATATTTATTTATAAGCCGGTATTACAAAGGCGCTTTAATATTAAGCGTATATATTAAGTATATTCTTTTTTAATGGTATTAAAAATAATAATATTAATTTAAGTAAGCTTGAATAAAAATATTTAAATAATTAAATAAAACCTTATTTATATATTATTAATAGGGTAAGGTTATTAATTAAGTTAAAAGGTATAACTTTATACTTAAAAACGCTTAATAAAATAATAAATATCGTAAAGTTTTTATTCTCCGGGTATATTTAAAGCTTATTAAAGGCCGCGATAATATTTAAACGGTTAATCTACTTATAATTAATAACTTAAGATAATACCTCTTTTATTAAGGGAATAAGGTATCGATTCCTCTTATTAATAACGTTAATATTATGGTAATTTACGTATAGTTATAGGTCGCCGTTAAACTTAAGGGTAAAAAGGATAAAGGATTTAAAGGGGGTTTTATTAAGCTTAATAAATCCTTTTTTAAGTTCTTAATAATATATTCCTTTAATTTCTGAAACTTATAGCTTAAAAGCGGATAAATATAATCTTAAAAGGGGATTCCTTTAAAGGTTAAGTCAATCTTATAATTATAATCCCGGTATAAGGATAACTTATCTAACGTTATACGATTAAAGATATCCTTAAAATCGTAATATTCCGCTGAAAATTTAACCGTAATCTTATTTATAAAAGTTACTTTTTTTATAAAGTTATCCTTATAAATTATTATAATTAAGATATTAGCTAAAGCCTTATTAAGGAAATCCAGGTAATTATTTAAGTCCGCTATTAAAATATAAAAAATCTTAATCCTTTTCTCCTTTTAAGTCCTTAAAATAATATAGAAAGCCGCTATATTAATAACTTTAACCGAGAAAAGCCTCTCTTCTTTAATAAATTTTAAGGGAGGAAGCTTATTTAAGGGTTTCTTTTTTTTTTCCCGGGGCTTTAGCTTAATAAGTTAAGGCTTTAATTTAAAGGAATTCCGGAATAGGTTTTACGTTTTAATAATTAACTTTATTATAATTATATTAATTTAATATAAAGAAGATCTTATTAATTATAAGGTAAATAAATACGTAATACCGTTTTATTTAAGGTTTTTTAAGGATTATATTATATATCTTAAGCCGGGTAATAAATATAAGGAACTGGCTTTTAAGTGGCTTTCTATATTTAATTAAGGATAAATAATATAAGTAATAGGTTATAAATATTTTCCCTTATAATCTTAAATTAACTTAAGTCGGAAAAGGGTTAAAGGAGAGATTTAAAATATTATATAAACTTAAAGGAGAATTTATTTATTAATAAATTAATAACCGGACCCATCAACGGCCTCATCTGCACCCATCAACGGCCTCATCTGCACCCATCAACGGCCTCATCTGCACCCATCAACGGCCTCATCTGCACCCATCAACGGCCTTATCTGCACCCATCAACGGCCTCATCTGTACCCATTAACGGCCTCATCTGTACCCATTAACGGCCTTATCTATACCCATTAACGGCCTTATCTGTACCCATTAACGGCCTTATCTGCACCCATTAACGGCCTTATCTGTACTTATTAACGGCCTTATTTATACCCATTAACGGCCTTACCTCCTTCGAGCCCGAGACGGCCTTACCGGGGGACGGACGTATTAAATAGGATAATAATTACTATTTAAGGGGCTTAAGTATATATAAATTTATCGTTAACGCGTTTTTTAAGAATAACGATTTATTTATTTAAACGGTATTATTAAAAACGCGTTTTTTAATGTATCTCGACCGGCGATATTAAGGGTTTAAGTCCTTTTCTATATTTATCGGGTAATAATTAATTATAAACGTATCCGATACATCTTTAAATATAGGATAAAATAAAAAAAAGCTAAGGTTATATCGTTAATATTAATATTTAACCTTATAGAAGTTTAAGTTTTTTTTTATATTTATTAAATATAAACTTTAAAGTATTAATATAAGTACCCCCTTAATTATAAAAGTTAAAGTTATATTGTTAATATTAATATTTAACCTTATAAAGGTTTAAATTTTCTTTTATATTTATTAAATATAAGCTTCGGGGTATTAATATAAGTATTCCTTAAATTAAAAAAGATATTAAAAGCGTATCGTTAATATTAATCCGCTTTAAGGTAATTCCGATATAAATATTTTCTAATAGAAAAGAATAATAGGTTAAGTTTAATACTTAAGTTAATTAAGTAATATTTAATTAAATATAAAAGAAATTACTTATAAAAATTATTTAATTAAGAGGCTATTATATATTGTTTCTATAGGTTAAAGTTAACTTTACTTAATTAAAACGTAAAGATTATTAATTATTAAATAGGGTACCTTTAAGGTATAAACGGAACTTATATTTTTTTACCCGTTAATATAGAAACCCCGGGTATAACCCGGAACTTATATTCTTTGACGGGATGGATATAGGGACCCCGGATATATTTTAATTAATAAAGTAAAAACGCTATAATATTATTATTAATAAGAATAATAATATAATAATCTTTATAAAATACGGATAGTTTATAAGCGATAAGCTTAAACCTTAAGTTATTTTAATATATAAAAATTTTAAAAAAACCTTAATAAATAACGCAAAATAAATAAACTTTATAAAGTATAATAATTAATAAAGGTTATTATTAAGACCGTTTAATTAATTTAAAAGGATAATATATACGTATTAATATATATAAATAAAAGTAACTATCTAAATAAGGCTTAAAATAAAGTAAAAAATAAATTAAAGTAACGTAAAAACGTTTAATCCTATTTAATTACGGTATATTTAAAGAGTAAATAATAATCGATATAAACGTTAATAAAGTTGCTTTTACCGGCGGCGTAAAACTTTAAGCCGTAAAAGTTAAACCTTTTTATATATAAATAAATATTAAGTTAAAATTAAAATTAAGTAACGGTTACCAGAAAAAGTCATAAGGCATATAGCCGAATTATGATCCGGTAATTATATAAAGGGGTGGAAACTATAGTAAAGCCTAATAAGCAGGATATCAATTTACCGAATCGGGCTATTAATTAAAACAGAAGGTCCAAGTTGGAAGCTTTATTAACGACATTTACCTCTTAGCCTATAATACCTTTATACGTATGAACTATCTGGAATTAAAATAAGCCTATAAAGTCTATCTTCAGTAAGTGAGAATTTATGGGGTTTAATTTACGCTATATAAATATAAGTTCGTTTATATAATTAAGAGCCCAAAGCTATATAATATAATAATTATAATAAACTTGGGTAAAGTTACAGTAAAGCCGGATATTAATATTAAAGTCCTTAATTTTTAAATAAATAAGAAGCTCGATTAAAAGGATTATATAAGAAAAGTTTAAAAAAAAATAACTTTATAGGAAAAAAACCTTATTTATTTTATTATATTAATATAAAAAGCTACGTTATAAAAGGCCCGGACTATTTATTAAACTATAGTAAAGTTAATTATAATATATATTATAATTATTTAATATATACTTAAGGGTACTCCGGGATATAAGAAAAAGTTTATTTAAATATTATAAAAAGTCTAGAATCGGTATTTAAGAATAATTAATAATATTTATAAAGTAACCTTTATTTTAATATTAAAATTTAAGGTTTTTATATTACTGATTAAGATCTTATTAAATTAAATAATCACTTGAGTAAAGTTAAAGAAATATATATATTTAATTATAATAATAAAAAACGGATAAATCCGTTAAAATCTTAATAAGCTTAAAGTTAAAAAAAGTAAATTAAAAATATTTATCTTCTTTTTATTAAAATAAAATAGAAATAAATTAAGAAAAAAATTAACCTTATTAATATTCCGGAGGTTAACTTAAGCGGGTATAAACTTTTATTAAACGTAAGAAAAACTGAAACTAAAAGGATTTAAAGAATGAAAATTATAGCAATTATTTTATAAGTTATAATAAAGTAAATTAAACGTTAATGAAAATATAAAGACTTTATATTTTAAAGTTATTGTTATTTAACTTTTAATAATAAAAAGATTATTAATAAGTATCTCCGCCGCTATAATATTATAAAAAAGGGTAATAACGTATTGACGATTTAATTCCGGACGGGTAAAAACGGCTTAATTTACTTCTTATTTATTATATATATTAAGGGTTAAATAAACGCCGGATATAAATACGGATAAAAAAAGTAAAACGCTATATATATCCTTATTTCTTATTCTTTATTTATAAAAATTAAGTTAAGACTTATTATAAAAATTAATATTTATAATTACCGTTAAATATTATTTATAAAGTAAAATATCCGGATAATTATTAAATTTATAATATTTACCGGATTATTATTATAATTTAATTTTATTATAAAGATAAATAAAGTTATTAAAAACTTTACGGAAAAAACCCGTTATTAATTAAGGAAAAAAAGAAAAGCGGAAACCAATTATATTAATTATATAAACCGGAAAGTATTTTTTATAATTATAAAAATATAATAATAAATAATTATTAAAAGTCCTTAAAGGAATTAATAACGATAATAATATAAGAAAAATATATATTAAATACGTAAATATTAATAAAAATATTTAAAGATATTATATAAAGTTAAAGTAATATAAATATATAAAGGAACGGAAAAACAATAAGTTTAAAGATAACCCTTATAAGGATACGGTCGTAATATTATGGATTTTCTTAAGGGAGTTAAAATATAGGAAGTATATAAATAGATTATTACTTTTTAAATAATTATTAATATCCTTTACTTTAAGGGATAAAAAGTAAAAGCCTAATAAACGCCGGTTTTTACCTTAACGTTATAAGTATCAGGTTTTTACGGTTATTAATAAGGCTAAAAGGCCGCGTATTAAGGAACGCCGGAATTAGCTTAATTAAACCCGTAGTATAAATCAATCAATCAATCAAAAATTAATAACCGATAATACTTAAATTAACTAAAAAGGATAAAGGAATATATTGGTTTTTATAGTTCCTAAACCCGTTAATAATCTAGGGTTTATTATTTTAAACGTTAAAAAGGTTTTTAATACTATTAATATACCCGATTATAGAAATTTAAAAAGAATATACCTATTCGTCCTTTATAGCGATTTTTATAGGGTTTAATCTTTTATTAACCCGTTTAAGTCTTTTAATAAAATATCCTTTAAAGCGTAAAAGATCCGGCCGTTAAGGTCCCGGGTAAGTTCTTTATTTAAATCCTAAGCGATATAATAAACTTAAACTGAACGCTCCCGGGTATTATTATAATTATATTAACGTTAAGGGTAATTAACTTAAAAATAGTTCTTTTAATAAGTAAAGTATTTTACGTTAAACGGGGGGTTAATTTTACTATAACGGGAATAATTTATCGGGAGCCGGACCCTTTAAAACCTTTTATTTTACTAGTAGGTTTAAATGAAATAATACGGGTTCTTATAATCTCTTTAATTTCCTTAATAAAGGCCCGATTAAGATTAAGGGTTTTTTATTAACGGTAATATTCCGAGCGTTAGAAACAATTTATCCTTTTTAAATATATCCGGGTCTTTTCTAGGTTATTTAAGTTATAGTTTCCTTAAAAAAGATTTTTATAAAGCCGGGTAAAGAATTAAATAATTAATTTATAAATTATAATTTTTAAATTCCTCTCGAGATCTATGTACTTAAAAATTTTAATTAAGCGGGTAAAATCGAGGTAAAACGTTATAAATTTATTCTTATTAAATATCCTTAAGGCTTAAAAACTATTAATTTAATCTTCTTTTTAATTAATATTTTTAAAGATTTAATTTAAGAAGGTTTAAAATTCCTTAAGGGTTTAAAAATTTAATAAGGTATCTTTATTATACTCCGTTTTTAATTATTTAAGGACTTTCGGGTTTAATAATACCGATATATAGTTAACTTAAGCTTAAGTTATTAAATATTAATCCTCGTTAATACGGAGTTTAATAATAATATAACGTTTAAAGAAACGATATTAACTATAGTCCTCCCCTATAAAGGGTTCCGGGTTTTTAATTTTAATTAACTTAAGCTTTTTATAAGGGGTTAAGGAAGCCATAAATCGGTAAAGTAAAAGGCCTAGATTATTCCGGCGAAGATTTTTAAGCTTAATAATAAGGTTGGCGTTCTAATTTTTTAATTTTTAATTATAGTTTTTTAATACTTAAATACGGTTTAAATCCTTTAAGAATAAAGTACTTAAATAACTTCGTTATTATAAATAAGTAATTCGGTTAATTTTTAATTTTAAATCCCTTTTAATATTGTTTAATTCTATTTAAAAGACTTATACTTTATTATTTACGTCTTTATAATATTATATATTAACGTTTTATTCTTAATATAAAAGGTTTAATTACTTTAAGAATTCTTTAAATCTTTTAAATAATATAAATTAAAAAATAAAATAAGTATAAATTTTTATAAAATATAAAGTACGTTTAATTAATTCGTTTAAGGCGGTACCCTTTAATTTATAATAATACCGGCGGGCAATATAGTCCTTATATCCTCCGTAATTATTATTTAAAACCGGGTTCCCGGTAATTAAGTAATCTATTAGGTCCCTGTCTTTTTTACTTAACCGGGAAAAGGCCTTATCCTCGATAAATTATATTAATTAATCAGGGTCCCCTTAAGAACCGCTTCATAAGTTATATTTAGAACCCGTAGGGACCTTTGGTTAAGAAGGTTATTAAGGTTTATTATCCATAATTACGGTAAGTAAGGTATAAGTAAAAGGTAAGTTAAGGGTAAGAGAAAAATAAAGGTAAATGGAAGAAAAGGAAAGGAAGAAGGAAAAGTACGGGTTTATTAACCCTTCCGTTTAACGGTTTTCGTATTATAAGGGTAGTATCGTAAGGTAAACTAATAAACTTTATATTATAATAACGTTAATATTATTCCTTTATATTACAGAATATTCCTTTAAAAGGTTTTCTTACCGGATATTAAGTACTTTATATTAAAGTAAAAGTATAAAACCGGATATCTTAATTAAAGATTTTAAGGAATAAAAAAGGTAAGTAATAAGTAAGGATTTTATAGGCTTTTATAGGCTTATTCTTAACTGGATTTATAATAATTCTTTTAAGGTTTATTTTATTTATAGTTTTTGAATCGCTTTATTAAGGCTTAACCCTTAAATTAATTCTTTATATAGCTTAATAGAATTAATATCTACCTATTTAAAGCTATCGTAACCTTTTATTTTAACTATTAACGTTTTTTTATGGCCCGTCCGGATACGGATCGCCGTACGTTTAACCGTAATTACCGCCCGTTTAGTACCGTTTTTAACTATCGGCTTACCGTATACTACTAGTGAATATTACTAGTAAGAGCCTTTATTTTACCTCGCTACTCCCTATAAAAACGTAAATAAGTTAACTTTAATATAATGTTAAAGTATAAACCCCTCTGGGGTGGTTGGAAGGCAAAGGGTGTATTACGTATAACTAAAGACACTAAAGTATAGAAGTATAGGAGTAAAGGGGCCGAAGGCCCTGATATACCCAGTCGGTGACACTCCTTGTGCCCGGCTAACCCCGGGCTTGGCCCGGGGTAGGCCCGGTAGGGCCTGCACCTCAGCTACCAACACCCCTGAACCCTGACAATATCGACGTTTTTTACTTTTTTAAACTTAAATATTAATAATATTAATATAATTCCTTTTTTTTATACGTTATATTATATTACTTTTAAATACGTTAATATATTATATATTTATATTTATTAAGGCATTCTTATTTATATATTATTTATTCCAGTTTTTTTTATAATTACCGTTATTGCCTTAAAGCGGTTAAACCTAAAGATTAATATCGTAATAATTTTCCTTTTTTTTTACGTTATCCGTTACCGTTTTTTACTTTTTTTAATCGGATTAACTTATTTATACTTAAGGATAATCTTTAATTATTTTATTAATTTAAATTTATATAAATTATAACGTTAAACCTTAATTATTATCTTAATTTTTTTACATTTAATTTCTTTAGTCCTTATTAAATATTATAAGTTTTATACCGGGTAATTATCTTTATTATACGTTATATATTTAAGCATATTCTTTATTAAATTAATTATTATTAAGCCTGCGTACTTATAAATATTGTATCTTTTAATGTATATTATATATTTAATATTATTTAAATATTTCATAATAATATATTTATATATTTAATACTTGAAGTATTAATAAATATTTACCGTTTTATCTTAAGGTCTCGTTAATTTAAGGAATCCGTTTTTAATTACCCTTTTATTGAGAACGTTATTATATATCCTTATTAATATCACGTTTAGGATAACCGTAAAGTATTATTTTATACGGTTAAGGGCATTTAGTTTTTTTTATTATAAGGGGGAACTTAAAGTTAATAATCTTTAGCCCAGGATAAAAAAACCGTATTTTCTTTTTTTATATATCTTAAAATAAATTTCTTTTCCGCGTTTAAGAACCGCATTAAATATATCTTATTTTTTATAATAATAAACGATTATTTTAATATTTTTACCGTTTTAAATTTTCTTTTACCGACTTATTTTTTAAATTTCTTTAACCCTTCTTTCATTTTTAAGGATATTATATTAAAGAAAATATTTTTACTTTATAATTTACGTATTATGATAATTTATTTTATAAACGGTTTTTCCGTTATTCTAAACGTTTTTATTAATTATAAAAGGTTTATTTTTATAATTACGTTTTTCTTTATATTACTTAATAACCGGATTATTATTATTTTCGCCTTCCTTAATATCGTTATTTTTTCTTTAATTCTTATTATCGTTGTTATAAGTATTACTTTTACGGCCTTTATTATTTAACTTTCTTTCCCTTATAAGGGTCCCGTTATTATTCCTTTATTTTATATAAGGTTCCTTTAACTCCCCCTTCTTCATTCCCTAGCGCCTTTATTACCGCTTTATATATTTTACGTAACCGCTTTAACTTTCTTAATTTTACGTCCGCCCTTATATAGAAATTTCTTATACTCCGTAGCTTTACTTATAATATCACTTAGGTTTTTGACGTAATATTTTTTTACTTTATTATAAAGAGGCCCTTTAAAATTCTCGTTATTTCTTTTTTTATCGTATTTTCCTTATAAGTTTATTATATTTTCCTTTTTGTATTTTATTTTTTATTACGTAATAACTTATTCTTTTTATTCGTTTTAATATCGCTTTATATATTTTTAATAACTTTATTATTAATACTATTTTATACCCGTTCATTTTTTACTTACTTTATTACAACCGTCGCTCCGTTTTCTCTTATTCTTTATTTCCTAATTATTATTATATTATTTTTATACGTTTTATATGTTTTTTTATATATATCTTATTATTTATAAGTTTATCATTCGGTTTAAGCGCTTTTTATTTTATTATTACCGTATTATTTATACGATTTATTCCCTTTTCCGTTAATATAGACCGTTCGTCTTTTTACCCCCTTAATTTCGACTATTACGCTATTTATACTTATCGTCTTTAAGGCATTCTTTTTACTGCTATTTAAGCTTATATATATGCATCATCTTGGACCTTTGGGGTCCGTTCGTTCGTCACTATCATCCTAATTTCTCTAATATAAGACTTCATTATACTTTATTATAGTAATATAAGAGTTATTATATAAGTATATATATTTTCTAATTAACCCGGGTAAAAGGTTTTATTTAACGTTTAAAAAAGATAAAATAATTCAAACATATTTCTTCATAAATAAGAAATTAAATGTAAATAATTGAAACGCTCTTTATTATAATAAAAACTCATATATACTCCGGATTACGTAAAAAAGAACATAAAAGGTCATTTAAATATTTATAATATATATAACCCGTTATTAATTAATAGAACAAAGCCTTATATAATACTATTACTTAAAAGTATTATATTTAATTAATTGATTAATTTATATTACGGATCTAACTAAGTTAATTCCGGCGTTCCTTAATAATTGGCCTTTAAGCTTTATTAATAATTATAAAAACCTAATATTTATAACGTTAAAATTAAGAACCGGTATTTACTTAACCTTTATTTTAATTTGAAAAAATAAAGAACGTCTTTAACTATGTAAAAGTAATAATTTATTTATATACTTTTTTAATGAAAATCTATAATATTATAACCGAGTCTTCTTAAGGGTTACCTTAAAACTTATTATTTTTCCGTTTTTTTTCATGTCCGCCTTAAATTAACCTTTTAAATAATATTTCTGAATACCTTTACCGGTACGTACATTATTATTGTTTTAATTATAATTACCTTTTTATTTTATTATTGCGGCCGTTTCTTTTAAGGACTTTTAATAAATATTTACTATTATACTTCTTCTGCTATAAAAGATGCTTTCCGGTTTATATAGTTACCATGGCCGGTACTTACCTTTCTTTTTTCCTCCTAACCGGTAACGGGCCTTCTCTATAAGGTCTTCGGCGACCTCGTTTATTTTGCCGGCAAGGCTAAACTGGAGTAACAGGCCTGTAGATATCATAAACCTTACGGCCGCTCGGATACCTCGTTTCGTGGAAAGCATTTTACAATAGTTAAACTATTACCTTAATACCTTAAATATACTTTATAATAAATAAAGTCAGCATTATTGATCTGAAAAAACTTAACCCGTAACGTAACTATAATAAGATTAATATATTAAGGTAAATAGACTATAAATAATGAAACTTATTGTAAGGGATTTCTTATATATTTCGATAATTCGTTTAAGGATTTATACCTTATAACTTCACCGTAAGCCTCGTTAATTTAAAGTTCGTACTTCCCTTATCAAACGCATAAACGTATAAGAGTAAATTAAACGTATAAGAGTAAATAATATAGACATCGATTATATATAATTTATTTCAGAAGCATAATACTATCTGCATAAAATACTTAAATAATATAAGATAAACGGCCAGGGAATAATATCTTTACGCGTTATAAAAGTATCTTAATACCGCTTATTTAACGCTTTAATAATATCTTATATAATAATATCATTATATTTATATCCAGGTTAATATACCCCCTTAGGATCGTAATATTATTACGGTGATAAAATAGATCCTGGATACTCTTATTGTGGTTACATTTTAATTATTAATATATTGGGAATTTTTGGTAAAGGTTAAATATTAAGTAAAAGTTAAAAAGTTTAAGAAAAACCCATAACCTTAAGAATAACAATAATAATAAGATTTTTATATTTTCTGCTGTTTCGGAGCTGTTATACACTTAATTAAGCGCTGGGTATTAATTTAACTATTTTTATTAAGTAATCATTATTAAGTATATATTAAGATAAATTGAAAATTAAAGAAATCGCGAAAATAAAAAAACCAGGAAAGATTATTATATACCCGGATTATAATCGTGATTTTTTAAAAGTTAAATTATTTAGAAATAATATTGTTAAGGGTTCTCCGAATTCTATTATAATATAAAAATTTCCTAAAATTTATCTCTTTTAAGGTTTAAAAGTCTTATGAATTCTTTATATCGTTCAAATAAAAAGGCTTTATAAGCACGTTTATTAAAATTTAAATAATAAAGATAAGCTTATTACCAATAACTTTCTTATAGAACCTTTATTAAAGTTAATAGTAATATATATTAATATTACGGAGTTGTAAAGTAAATTATAAGTTTATACTTTTTATACTTCATTTATTTATATATTGTTATATTTAATCTACATTAGATATCTATAATTAACTTAACTTAACTTAGAAAATCTGTTTTACTATAAAGTTTTTCTATATTTAAAAACATAATTATATAACTTAATTTTTATTAAGTTTATTAGAACGGTCTTCTATTTACTTACTTTTTAATCTATTAGGGTTCAAGGTTGTTAATAGCTTAGGAATAGGCCCGGTAGGGCCTACCCCGGGCCAAGCCCGGGGTTAGTCCGGTACCCAGGAGTGTCACCGACTGGGTATATTAGGGTCTTCGGCCCCTTCACTCCTATACCTTTATACTTTAATATCTTTAATTATATGTAATATACCCTTTACCTTTTAATTACCTTAAAGGGGCTTATACCTTAATATTATATTAAAGTTAACTTACTTTTACCCTCGTAAGGAATATCGAGGTAAAATAAAGGTTTTTATTAATAATACTTATTAATAACGGACGGTAAGCCGATAATTATTAACGGTATTAAACGGACAATAATTACGGTTAAAACGTACGGCGATCAGTATCCGGACGGGCCATAAAAAAACGTTAATAACTAAAACGTAAGGTTACGATAGTTTTAAATAAGTAAATATTGATTCTATTAAGCTATATAAAGAATCGATTTAAAAAGTTAAACCTTAATAAAGCGATTCAAAGGCTATAAATTTAGTAAACCTTAAAAATATTATAAATTTAATTAAGAATAGGTTTATAAAAGCCTATAAAATCCTTACTTATTACTTATTTTTTTACTCCTTAAAATTTTTAACTAAAATATTTAATTTTATACTTACTTTATAATATAAAATATTTAATACCTAGAAGAAAAAGTACTTTAAAAAGTATTCTATAATATAAAAAAGCAGTATTAAACCCTATTATAATATAAATCTCATTATTTTACCTTAATATATTACCTTTATAATATAGAATCCGTTTAATAAAAGGATTAAGAAACCCATTTTTTTTTCTTAATCTTTTCTTTTATTTATCTTTATCTTTTTTTTATTTTAATTTATTTTTTATTTACTTTTTGTTTATTAAGATTATAAATAATAAACCTTAATAATCCTTTTTATTAAAGGCCTTTATAAAATATAATTTATAAAGTGATTTTTAAGGGGACCTTCATTAATTAATATTATTTGTTAAGGATAAGGTTTTTCTTAACTAAGTAAAAAAGATAAGGATTTAAAACATTACTTAATTACCGGAAACCCGGTTTTAAATAATAATTATATGGGATATAAAAATTATTTTACCCGTTAACGTTACTATAAATTAAAGGGTACTACTTTAATGGAATTAATTAAACGTAATTTATATTTCATAAAAACTTATACTTATTTTATCTCTTAATTTATATTATTTAAGAAATTTTAATATTTCTTAAAATAATTAAACCTTTTACGTTAAGAACGTAACGTTAATATATAATATTATAAGGACGTAAATAATAAAATATAAGTCTTTTAAATAAAATTAAATAATATTAAGAGGGATTTATAATTAAAGATTAATTAAACTATTTATTTATACTAATAAAATTACGGAGGTTTTTTTCCTTCAAAAGATTTAAACCGTTTTAAGATATTAAAAATCCGTAACTATAAACTAAAAGGTTAAAATATAATCTTTATTATTAAGCTTAAAAATTTCCGACGGAATAATTTAATCTTTTTACTTTATTAATTTACGGTCTTTTTTATTTTTTATAAGAATCTTAAGTTAATTAAAATTAAAAATCTTAAACCCTTTATAGGGAAAAAGTATAATTAATACCGTTTCTTTAAACGCCGTATTATTATTAAGTTCGGATAAATAAAAATTAATATTTAATTACATAAACTTAAGTTAATTATATTTTAATTTTATTAAACTTTAAAATCCTTGAATAATTAAAAATAAAGTATAATAATTACGCTTTATTAAACTTCTAAATTTTTAAGGAATTCTAGATTTTTCTAAACTGAATTTTTAAAAATATTAATTTAAAAAAAGATTCAAATAATAATTTTTAAGCTTTAAGAATATTAATTAAAAATAAAATTTTAATATTTTATTTTAACTTTACTTATTTAATTAAGGTCTTTCAATACGTAAATTTTAAGAGGAACCTGAAAATTATAATTTATAAATTAATTATCCGACTTTTTCACCAGTTTTATGAGAATCTTCTTTAAGGAAATTATAATTTAAATAGTTTAAATAAAACCTAACTATACTTTAAAAGGATAAACCGTTTTTAACGTTCAGAATATTATCGTTAATAAAAAACCTTTAAGCCGAATAGGATTTTTATTAAGGAAATTATAAGAACCCGTATTACTTCCTTTAAACCTTTTAACGGAATAAAAAGTTTTAGAAAATCTATGTTCCGATAAATTATTTTTATTATTATAAAGTTAATTCCCTTTCCGGACGTTAAATATTTTATTTATTAAGGGAATTATTTCCAAGTTAATTACCTTAATTATTAACGTAATTAAAATAATACTTAAGAACGTTCCGTTTAAATTTATTATATTACCTTTAACTTAAATAAAGAATTTACTTACAATTAAGATAGCCGGATTTCTTATACTTTTAAAGATATTTTATTTAATAATTCGGACGGATTATTAATAAAAATTTAAATTCTATAAAAATTAGTATAAAGGATAAAAACGTATATTACTTTTGGATTTTAACGATCGGGTATATTAATAATATTAAAAACCTTTTTAACGTTTAAAATAATAAACCTTAGATTATTAACGGGTTTACGAGTTAGAAAGATTAATACTTTCGTTTATTTTTCTTAATTAATTTAAGCGTTACCGGTTATTATTTTATTAATAAATAAATTGTCTTATAAATTTATATAATATTTTAAATTTCTCCTTTAACTTTATTTTAACTTAAGTTTATTTAAGATTATAAAGGTGAATATTTACGGCTTATTACTTATATAATTTATCCCTGGATAATTATAAAAGGTTATTCGGAAAATTAATCCTTTATATTTATTATGCGGCTTAAGATATATAATACGATCCTTAATAAACTTTAAATAAAATAATATTATATATTTATTTACCTTATAATTAATAAGATATTCTTTATATTAAATTAATATAATGATAAAAAGGTTAATTATTAAAACGTAAAGCTTATTTTAAAGTTCTTTTAAATTATAATTTTAACTTATTAAGCCTTAAACGTACTTTTAAAAAATAAGAAGTTAAAATTATTTAAATTTTTATAAAAGGAATAAAAATTACTTTTTAAGCCCTAAGAAAAGAAAAAGAGAATATAAAGTAATTTCCTTTCTTTGAAGTTTATTTTTAAAAAGGGCTTTTTTTAATTAAAGTTATTAACGTAACGGCTTTTTATATTATTATAGAGACTTAAAAGGAAGAACAGATTAAAACCTTTTATATTTCTATAACGGACTTAAATAATTACTTAAATTTCCTTAATAATACCCCGATTAATATCTTAATTATACTAACTTAAGAAGATAACTTTACGGAGGAAATAATCCTTAAAAATAAAATTATAATTAGCCTCCCGGCTAAATATTATAATTTTAAGGATATCTTTAATTATATAACGGTAAATAAATTATCCTTATATTAAGATTATAATTATAAAATTAATTTAAGCTCGGAAAGGACTTTATTCCGGAGTTATATTTATCCGCTCTTAAGTTATAAACTTTGAAAATTAAAGGAATATATTATAAAAACTTAAAAAAAGGATTTATTAAGCTTAATAAAGTTTTTTATAAATCTTTTATCATTTTTATCTTTAAGTTTAACGGCGACTTATAATTATACGTAAATTACCATAATATTAACGCTATTATTAAGAAAAACCGATATTTTATTCCTTCAATTAAGGAAACATTATCCCGAATTACCGGTTATAAGTAAATTATCCGTTTAAATATTATCATAGCTTTTATTAAGCTCTATATATACTTGAAAAAAAAAGACTTTACGAGATTCATTATTTCGTTAAACGCCTTTAAGTATAAAGTCATATTTTTTAACTTTATTAATAACCCTATTTATATTAATAATATATAAATAAAATCCTATTTAATTACTTAAACGTTTTTATTTAAATTTACTTAAATAAAATTATTAAAAAGAATATACCTATTATATATACTTAATATTAAAGCGTTTATATAATATTAATTTATAAGTAAATATCCGGAAGTATAGATTTAAAGTATAATAAACTAAGTTTTTAAATTTTATTTTTATTATTAACAGGCTAAAAATAGATCCCGATAAAGTAAATAAAATTAAAGATTAACCGGTCTCCGTTAATTTTAAGGCTTTTTAAGGATTCATTGGTTTTTATAATTTTTATTAAAGATTTATCTTTTAATTTTTTAAAATAATAAAGCTTTTCTTAAAACTTATTAAAAAAGAAACCTTATTTATATAGTCCCCGGATTATTAAAAAACCTATATTATACTTAAGGAAGCCCTTATTATGGCCCCCGTATTAACTTATTATAATCTTAATAAAATAACGATTTTTAAAATAAACTGTTTAAATTATATTTTTAACGGTATTTTTTTAATATAATAAGGCCGGAGAATTATACTTAGTAACTCATTATTTTAAGAATATATTATTGGCTAAATATAATTATAATATTTATAATGAAAAGTTCTTCGTTATTATCCGGTATTTAAAGAATTAACGGCTTAAATTAAAAATAATAGAGAAACCTTTCCGGATTTTTAATAATAATTAAGTTTTAAAGTATTTTATTAAAAGTTAAAAATTTATTAAACCTTAAGTTGAATATTTAAATATCCTTTTTGAGTTTAATTTTAAAATTATTTACCGCCCGGGTAAATAAAATAATAAGGTTAATACCTTTATTTAAACACTTAATTATTAATTATAAGGCGATAACAATGATAAGGTTAAAGATTAATTTTAAACCGTCCTACTTTTTAAACGCCTTAAAGTCTTAGCCTTAAATAAAAGGGAAAAGGCATTAATATTAATTTATTTAATACTTAAAAAATTCGGGTTTTATAAATAAGTCCGTGAAGTTAACCGTATTAATAAGGGCTTAACGGAGTTTAATAAAGTAATTGTAAAGGACAGATTATTTAATTTTAAAGGTATATTTTTAATCCATATTAAGGTTTAGTTTACTATCCTTATTAATAAAGGTAAATTATAAGTATTAATATTACTTCTTATGGATATCTTAAAATATATTTATAATAAATTAATTAATAATTACCTTGGCCGGGATTATATAATTAAATTTACCTCCCAATATTTCTTTTAATTTACTTTATAAAATAATATTAACCGTTATATCTTAAATTGCGATACTTACTTTCGGTTTAAGGTTTTACGATAAAAACCCGTAAAATTATTTTATTAACTAAAAATCCCAGACTAAAAATAAATTAATTTCTTAAATAATTTTATTATTAAATTATTTAAGTATAAGGGTATAAACGTTATCCTTACCGTAATTTTTATATTATTTAAAGGCCGATATTATATCCCTTATTATATTAAAGAAGAAAAGATTTCCGTTAAGTAGATAACTTAGCTTTTTATTAAAGAAGTATTTAAGTATTATAGCCTTCCGGATAATAGGATTTTAAATTATAGTTTTTAATTTATTAATAAAATATAACGCTTTTTACTATATTAACTTAAAATTGACTTTTAGACCTTAATTCCTTCTTATGTTAAAAATAATAATTAAATTAAAAGACTAAATTAAAAAATAAAATAAAGACTCCGGATTTACGTAAATTACTTATAAAATAATTAAGTATAATAATTATTAATAATAGAATTTATAGATAATAATAACTTAAATCGATTAATTAAAAGAAATTTTTTTATTTTAATAAAGGCTTTTATTTAAGGATATTATTTAAATTTAATAATATTAAATACGTTATTGTTTATAAATAACTTTCAGTTATAAATGCTACCGATATTAATAAAATTATATAAGAAATTCTTAATACGGCCCGCTTTAATCTTAATAAAGGTTACGATAAAACGTTTAAATATATTAATCGTTAACGTAAAAACACAAAGTTTAAAATTAATAATAAAATTTATATAAACGTTAAATAATTCATAATTAATTAACTTAATAAAAAGTTTAATTATAAACGTTTAAATCCTTATATTATCCTTAAATAATGTTATTCCTTTTATAAATCAACGTCTTAAATATTTTCCGGGTTTATTTTATTTTTTATATAAATAACTTAATAACTTAACCCGTATCCCGGTTAAAGAGAAATTATTTTTATTAAGATAAATTAATTTACCTTTTAAACCCGTTATTGTAAATGAAAAAGGTATTAATAAATAAAAGTTTAAAGAAATTATTAACTTTTAGTATACCGGTTAAAAATAAAGGCTATAATATAATGTTAAATAAATAAATTTACCCCCGGATAATACTTAATATTATACCGATATAAAAGAATTCCTTTATATTTAAGGATTAATTAAAACTTTTTATAAAAAGTACCCGGATAGGCCCGGATTATAACCCGGAGATTTAATTAATATTATTATATTTTAAGTAGTTTTAAAGGGTTATCCTGAACTTAAATAATAATCTTTACGGGTATAAAACTCGATATTATAGGCTATATATTACGTCCTTATTAAGTATAAGGGCCCTTTAAGACGGCCTTATAGCTCCTTAAAATTATTAAAGCGATTATTATTAATATTACTTATTTATATAGATTATACGTTTTTTTATTGGTATAAATTTAATATATAAGGTAAAGGCTGAAAAAATACTTTAAAAGGGGGGTAAATCGTAAAAAACGATATTTACCCCGGAACCCCCCGGATGAAATCGTATTTTAGCGCTTATTATAAGGGTTACCGCCACGATCCTACCCCTATATGCTTACACCAGTTACCCGGCCACCGCCACGATATTACCCCTGTAATTCTTATATTATTTACCCGGCCAATCAGTAACGGGTAAAAGGGGTGATTTTAAGCTCAAAATTTTTTTTTCCTTCTCAGCATGCTTATAGGCTCGAAAACAAGCCTTTCCCGGGGGGGGGTAATATTAGGGTTTAAGGTTATTAATAGCTTAGGAGTAGGCCTTACCGGGCCTACCCCGGGCCAAGCCCGGGGTTAGCCCGGCACAAGGAGTGTCACCGACTGGGTATATCAGGGCCTTCGGCCCCTTTACTCCTATACCTCTGTACTTTAGTATCTTTAATTATACGCAATACACCCTTTGCCTTTCAACCACCCCAGAGGGGCTTGCACTCTAACATAATCGATAAAACTGTAAAATAACTTAATATAATTTTCTTATAAGCTATATTATATTTTAAGATTGTTAATGAATAAAGTACTTGAAGTATAATAAAAAAGTATATAGTTTAATGATTTTTCCGTTATATACGATAGTGTAATAGCTAATAGATATAACGTATTATAATACCTTTCTAATTACTTTTAAACAATATTTTAATGAATTTATAAAGAATTTAAATAACTTAAATCGTAAATATCTAATATCCGTTCAAGTTATAACGGTTATAAAGTTAATAAAATTATTAATATATTAATATATATATATTCTTAAGGTAAAGCTTACTTAATGTTTTAATAAATGTTTTAATATTCCGTGAAAATAGTTTCAAGGTATAACTTATTATTGATTAATTGATTGATTTATATTACGGATCTAGTTAAGCTAATTCCGGCGTTCCTTAATACGCGGCCTTTTAACCTTGTTAATAACCGCAAAAACCTGATACTTATGACGTTAAGGTAAAAACCGGTATTTACCAGGCTTTTACCCTTTATCCCTCAAGGTAAAGGATATTAACGGCGGTTTAAAAAGTAATAATCTATTTATATACTTCCTATATTCTAATTCACCTAAAAAAATCCATAATATTACGATTATATCTTTATAAAGGCTACTTTTAAGCTTATTATTCTTCCGTTTCTTTATATATTTCCTTATATAATACCTTTAAATATCCTTATTAATATTTATATATTTAATATATACTTTTTTTATATTATTATCGCTATTAACTTTTTTAAGGACTTTTAATAAGCGTTTATTATTATATTTTTATAATTATAAAAATTTTTTTCCGGTTTATATAATTAATATAATTAATTTCCGCTTCTTTTTTTTCTTCTTTAATTAATAATAAGCCTTTTCCGTAAAATCTTCGGTAACCTTATTTATCTTTATAATAAAATTAAATTATAATAATAATCAAGTAAATATTATAAACTTAACGGTTATTTAAATATTTTGCTTTATAAATAATATTTAACGGTAATTATAAGTATTAACTTTTATTATAAGTTTTAACTTAATTTCTATAAATAAGGAATAAAAAATAAAGACGTATATAATGTTTTACTTTCTTTATTTATACTTTCAATTAATATTAATCCCATTTCCGGCGTATATAATAAATAGGAAATAAATTAAATTATTCTAATCTATTTAAAGCTAAATTATTAATACGTTATCGCTTTTTTTATAAGCTGATAATAATAAAGGTATTTATTAATAATTATTTTATTATTTAAAGTTAAATATTAATATCCTTAAGGTATAAAATCCCTATATTTTTATTAACGTATAGTTTATTTCGTTATAACTTATTAGGCAATTATTATAGATTTTATTCTTTAGATCCTTTTAATTTTAATTTTCTTTAAGCTTAATAAAAGTTTATATACGCTTAAATTAACTTTCAAAATACCGGTAAAATCGACTTTTTCTTAACTTATTTTTACTTTACTTTAATAAAAGGGGGATAGGGACTTTCGCTTTACACTTTTTAACCCGGGGTCTCTTAAGATTTTGGCGGATCCTTTTGTTTTTTACCGTTATAGCCGGGTATATATATTTTTAAGCCTTACTTAAGCAATTATTTAATTAAGTAAAACTTCAATTAATAATATAAAGACTTCGGACTTTAATATCGTAATAAACATCGCCTTATAAATATTATTAATTATGTTTAAATATTAATTTTAGACTTTCTATAATATCTAAATAAACTCTTTGTTATATCCTGGGGTACCCTTAAGTATATATTAAATAACCGTAACGTATATTATAGCCGGCTTTATTACTACTTAATAAACGGTCCGGGCCTTTTATAAAGTAACTTTTTATATTGATATAACGAGGTAAATAAAGGCTTTTTTTTTAAAAGTTATCTTTTTTAAACTTTTTTTATATAGTTTCTTTAATTGAGCTTCTTATTTACTTAAAAGTTAAGGACCCAAATATTAATATCCGGTTTTACCGTAACCCTATTTAAGTTTATTATAATTATTATATTTTATAGTTTTAGACTTTTAATTATATAAATAAGTTCGTACTTATATAATATAAATTAAGCTCCGTAGGTTTTTATTTACCGGAAATAGACTTTATAAGCTTTCTTTAGCTTTAAACAATTTATATATATAAAAGTATTATATATTAAGAAATAAACGTTATTAATAAAGTTTCCAATTTAGATTTTCTGTTTTAACTTAATTAATTCTTCGATTAACGGACCCTTAAAGAATAAAAATAATATAAAAAAAACAATCCCTAAAGAATCCCGGTTATAACAGACTTTATCGGGCTTATTTTTTATTTTAAGTTAATTAATATAACTTAATCACTTAAAAAGCTTTTTATTTATTTTATTAAAAAAAGTAATATTCCTTTTTTCCTTAAATTATATAATAACCTTTAATAATTTACCTTATTAAAGGCTCTTATAATATTAAAAGGAAGGAGACTTATAATGTACTTCTTTCCGTAACTTTATACCGTATATACGCCGTTAATTAGTCTTTTAAAAGCTATTTCCGTTAACCGATTTCTCCTTGCTTTTATTTATTAATTAAGGAAAAACCCGTAACTCTCTATATAATTATTAAGGTTCTTTATTATTACCGTCTTTAAGGCTTTCCTTAATGTATAAAGAAATACGATCGGCCTATAAGACTTTACCTTAAAATAATTTAATTTCATTAACTTCTTAAGGATAATCGTCTTCGTTTCCTTAAATTTACGTAAGTAATAATTAACGTTAAAATATACTTAAAATAAATAAATAAAGATATTCTTAAACGGTAAAATTACTATTAATAAAAATTTATTAAGGATTCTATTTAACCTTAAGGCTTTATCCTTCTTTAATTTATTAGTTACTTTAATTATTATATTTTATATTATTACCTTATTTATTAATATAGGGTTAAGGTATATAATACCTTTAATATCGCTTAAGTTAACTTTTAACGGGGGTAAAAAAAAAACGTTTTTTTTAAGGACTTTAATTTTATCGTTAAAGGTATTAATTATCGTACCGTTTTATCTCTTAAAGGATAAAAACTTAAAGATAAGCTTTAATTTCTTACTTTATTCTTTACTATACTTTATTAGCTTTTAAATATTACGGGATAAAACGGTTAAGTTATATATTATTAACCGGAAATATATTTATTTGGCTTTTTTATTGGTTTTTTCTTTTATTTCTTAAGCTTTTTTTAATTATATAAATATCTTTTTATTCTTATATTAAGTAATTTATTTAACTAGTTTTTTCGCCTTTATAATTATAATTATATATTCCTTATTTTAATAAGTTTTAACTCTTTAAAAAGGCTTTATTATTAAAATTATTTTTTAATTATTTTATTTAATATATTTATTATTCGGTGGAGATGGCGACGGACAAAGGGACCCCAGAGGTCCAAAACGATACGTATACGTATAGCTCTTATAATAATAAAGAAAGTATATTAAATACGATAAGTAAAAGTAACGTAATGGTTAAGAATAAGGTAATAAACGGGCAAGTAACCTATATTAATAAAAACGGCGATAACGCGTATAGATAATATAATAATAATAAGCTGGATAATACTTAAAATAAGTGAAAAAATTAAGGTTATAAAATACGCGTATTAAAACGCGTAAAGCGCGTAATAATAATACGGAAATAATAAATAAATAAAGGGGTAAGAAAACCGGTACGGTATTAATGGTAAAAGGTATAGGCGGAGGGAAAAGGCAAAAAGACCGCGGTAAAAGTACTATTAAGGGTACATAAAAAGGAAATAAAGTTAATAAAGAAAATAAAACTTTAAGGGATTAAAAGTAAAAAGCGGAGATAATATATTGCCTAATAAATAAAAGCGAAAAAACGGTAAAAAAAATAATAAAAACTTTAAAAAGATTCTTTACGGAAAAGTAAAAAAATATTACGCTAGAAATCTAGCCGATACTACGGATTAAATTAAAAAGCGTAAAAAACTTTTATATAAAAGCAAAGATAAAACTAAAGGAAACGGAGTAATTATGAAGCTTTTAAGGGGCGGTAACGAAGGCATTAATAAGGGGTAAAGACAGACGTTAAGGGTTAAGTATATAAGGCAAGGGTATAAAGGCGGCGGCCTTTTAAGTGAAAGAAAGCTGGGCGATAAAGGTAATAAAAAAAATATCTATAATAAAGAATAAAGGGATAATAAAGGAGAAAGCGGCCGTATTAAGGAAAGCGAGGATAATAACAATTTATTTATTTAATAATAAGGAAAAAAACGTAATTATAAAAGTAAACTTATTATAGTTAATAAAAACTTTTAAAATAACGACGGAACCGTTAATAAAATAAATTATTACGGTACGTAAACTATAAAGTAAAAATATTTTTTTTAATATAATATTTTTAAAAACGAAAGAAAACTTAAAAAGGTTTAAGGCTTAAATTAATAAAGAAAAATATAAGTTAATTAAGGTTTTAAGGTAATTATTTACCGTTATAGTAAATAAAATATATTTATTACGTTTTATAGAAGTTAAAAAAAATGTTATATTAAAGAATATAGAAAAAAAAAAAAAAAAAAAAAATTTATTTAAGGCTTAAAATCATTAATTATAAGCTTCCTTTAATAATAAAAAGATTCAACTCCTTAAAACGTATAAAGAAATACTTTATTATTATATTAAGTATAACGTTAATAAAGATATATAATAACGTCTTAAATAAAAGGATTATTAAAAAAGGATTTTTTAAAATAACTTAATTATAAAATAAGGGAATAGATATTTATTAATATTTTAAGTATTAAGGTTATAAATATATTATTATAAAATATTTTAATATTGTAAAATAAACGGTTTACGTTAAAAGCTATAATACCTATAAATATATAGAGTTAATAATTAAGGGGCTTATAAAAGATATACTTAAATATACTATATATAATAAAGAGGGATATTTAGTATAAGATTCTAAATATATAATAAAAGTTAAGGAAATTAAACATAAGGAAACCCGGATAACCATAAAAATCTAACGGTATAATACGTATAAGATTAGTTTAACGGGTTAATTAAAGGTAGCCTTAAGACGTAAATTTAATTAACCAGATAATAAAAGATAAATAACGGTAACGGATAAAATAAAAAAAAGGAAGCTTTTTATATTCCTAACCTTAAGGGCCAGCTGCCTTATATCTTTAATAATAACCGGGAAGGTATTAAGTTAAAAAACGCTTAATTTCAATAAGAAGCCCGTAACTTAAACGGGTATAAAAAAAAGCTTTTATAAAGGTTAATATATAATATATTAACGCTTTTAAAAGTAATATAATATAACGTCCGTAATAAAAGAATTAAAGTAATAATATTAATATTTAAATTTAAAGAAATTAAAAACGTTAATATTATAATAATATAAGAATTACCGTATAACTTATATATATATTTATTTATTAATCCGGGGAAAGGTTTTATTTAACCTTTAAAAGGAATAAAATAACCAGAATATACTTTTTTATAAATAAGTAACTTAACGTAAATAACTAAGATATTACTTATTATAATAAAAACTTTTATATATTCCGTATTATAAAGAAAAAGGACTTAAAGGGCGACTTTAATATTTATAACGTATACAATCCGCCGCCGGTTAATAGGGAAAAACCTTTTATAATATTATTACTTAAAAGGGTTTTAATTACCTTAAATAAATATATATTACTTAAAGACTTTAACCTATATTATTATATATAAAATAAAGAAAAGCATACGATAAATTACGTTAAATCGGATAACCTATTAATAATTATTATTTAGGTTAATTTTTTATTATTAATATTATAAAGGACTATTACGTAAGAAAGTTATAAGTTTAAGATAATAATTAATTTAATCTTTAATATAAAAAGGGTTACCGGCGTAATTATAATATATAGGTTATAAAAGGACTTAAAATATAACTCGGATTATATACCGATATAAATAAGCCTGGATTAAACCGTTAATATGACCTTATTATTACCGGTAAAAAAGGCGTAAAAAACGGTTAAAAAAATAAAGGTTTATATAAAAACGGAGGAAACAATAGTATAATTTATAAACCTTCCTTAACTAAATAATAAAGATTGGATCGACCTTTTTATAAAGTGAATAATAAAGGCATTAAATAAGGTAATTAACGAAATAATCTTAATAACGAAGCTTTCTTAAAGAGTTTAAATTTATTAAAATAAAAAATATATAACCGCGACCGTAAAAATAAAAAAATTAATTAAATAAATTTTTAAATATAAAAATTAAGAAATACTTAATTAATTAAGGATTACTTAAAAAAAAGATTATTAAAAAGGTTAAGTAAATATACTTTTAATTTATAGTATACAACTTAATAATTTCATTTTATAATATTTAAAAGTTAACGAAATATAATAAAGAATAAAGTAGGAAATTAAAGTTTATCTTTAAATTCCCGCCCCTTAAAAAACTTAATAATATATTAATTAATATTTTTAACGGTAAGATTAAAGCCCTTAAAAAACATTTTTCCCCTTTCCGTTAAGTTAATTTAAACGATATTAATAATATTACGTACTTTAACCCCGTATTAATAAATAAAATAATAAATAAGATATAATAATTAAAACAAATAATAAATTAAAGAAAAATAAAGCCTTAAGATTAAATAAGATTCCTAATAAATTCATATTAATAATAACCTTATTATTTAAGAGAGTTTTTATTTATTTCTTTTAAATATATTTAAATATCGGCTATTATTTACGTAAGTTTAAAGAAATAAAAATAATTATTTTTAAGAAGCTTATTAAGCCGGATTACTTTAAAGTAAAGTCTTATAAACTTATTATATTCCTTTATATATTAAGGAAAGCCTTAAAAACGGTAATAATAAAGATCCTTAATAATTATATAAAGAATTACGGACTTTTCTCCGATTAATAAATAAAAATAAAGAAAAATCGGTTAATAAAAATAGCCTTTAAAGGATTAATCGACGGTATATATACGGTATAAAATTACGGGAAGAAATATATTATAAGTCTTTTTTCTTTTAATATTAGAAATATTTTCAATAAAATAAATTATTAAAAGTAATTATATAATTTAAAAAAGAAAAGAATATTATTCTTTTTAATTAAGTATATAAAGAATTTCTTAAACGATTAAATTATATTAATTAACCTAGAATAAAAAATAAGCTTAATAAAGCCCGTTATAATAAGGATTCCTTGAAGATTGTTTATTTCTTTTATATTATTCTTATTTTTTAATAATTTATTAATCGAAAAGCTTATTAAATTAAAATAAAAAGTTTAAGTTAAAAACTTTATTAACGATATTTATCTTTTAATTTATAATACTTTTATACGTATAAATTATTTAGAATTAAAATAAACTTATAAAGTTTATCTTCGGTAAGCGAGAACTTACGGGGTTTAATTTATATTATATAAATATAAGCTTATTTATATAATTAAAAGTTTAAAATTATATAATATAATAATTATAATAAACTTAAATAAAATTATAATAAAGCCGGATATTAATATTAAAGTCCTTAACCTTTAAGTAAATAGGAAGCTCAATTAAAAGGATTATATAAGAAAAATCTAAAAGAAAATAACTTTATAAGAAAAAGGCCTTATTTATTTTATTATATCGATATAAAGAGTTACGTTATAAAAGGCCCGGATTATTTATTAAGCTGTAATAAAGTTAACTATAATATATATTACGGTTATTTAATATATATTTAAGGGTACTCGGGATATAAAAAAAAAGCTTATTTAAATATTATAAAAAGTTTAAAACTAATATTTAAGAATAATTAATAATACTTATAAAATAACCTTTATCTTAATATTAAAATCTAAGGTTTTTATATTATTAATTAAGGTCTTATTAAATTAAATAGTTACTTAAATAAGGTTAAAGAAATATATATATTTAATCATAATAATAAAAAACGGGTGGATCCGTTAAAATCTTAATAAATTTTAAGTTAAAAAAAGTAAATTAAAGATATTTATCCCCTTTCCTATTAAAATAAAGTAAAAATAAACTAAGAAAGAAATTAACTTTACTGGTATCCCAGAAATTAATTTAAGCGTATAGAAACTTCCATTAAATATTAAAAAATTAAGATTAAAAGGATTTAAAGAATAAAAATTATAATAATCGGTTTATAAGTTATAATAAAATGGATTAAGCGTTAACGGAGGTATAAGGACTTTATACCTTAAGTTTATTATTATTTAGCTCTTAACGATAAAAAGATTATTAATAAGTATTTCTGCCGTTATAATATTATAAAAAAAAAGTAATAATATATTAACGATTTAATTTTAAACAGATAAAAACGGTTTAATTTACTTCCTATTTACTATATATACCGGAAATTAAATAAACACCGGATATAAATTTAAATAAAGAAAGTAAAACGCTATATATATCTTTATTTCTTATTTTTTATTTACGGAAATTAAGTTAAAACTTATAATAAAAATTAATATTTATAAACACCGTTAAATATTATTTATAAAGTAAAATATCCGGGTAATTATTAAGTTTATAATATTTACCGGATTATTATTATAATTTTACTTTACTATAAAGATAAATAAAATTATTAAAAACCTTATAAAGAAAACTTATTACCGGTTAAGGAAAAAAAGAAAACGGAAATTAATTACGTTAATTATATAAACCGGAAAGTATCTTTTATAATTATAAAGATATAATAATAAACGTTTATTAAAAGTCTTTAAAGGAATTAACGGTAATAATAAAGTAAGAAAAATATATATTAAATATATAAATATTAATAAGGATATTTAAAGGTATTATATAAAATTAAAGTAATATAAGTATATAAAGGAATAAAAAAGCAATAAGTTTAAATATAACCCTTATAAGGATACGGTTATAATATTATAGATTTTCTTAAGGAAGTTAGAATATAAAAAGTATATAAATAAATTATTATTCTTTAAACGGCTATTAATATCCTTTACCTTAAAGGATAAAGGGTAAAGGCCTAATAAATACCGGTTTTTATTTTAACGTTATAAGTATCAGGTTTTTACGGTTATTAATAAGGCTAAAAGGCCACGTATTAAGGAACGCCGAAATTAGCTTAGCTAGATCCGTAGTATAAATCAATCAATCAATCAATATTTATTATTCGTTCTATAAAAAGGTCGATTTACTCTTTATTATTTAACCGTAAAAGGTCCGTAAACCGGGTTACCGCTTCCTCCGCCTTTATATATACCTCGGCTTCTTTAATCGTCTTTTATACTTTTCTTATCGGTGGTAATAAAGTCGTATTAATAGTTTAATTTAAGGTTATTTATATCGGTGTATAATTTAAGTTATATTTTAAATCTTTATAAAGCCTATATATTATTACCGTATTAATAACCCTTTTTATATTAAAGGTTAAGTTAATCGTTATCTTAAATTTACGATTTTCTTATATAATAATCCTTTATAATATCAAAAGTAAAAGGTTAACCCGCGTAATAATTATTAATAAGTCTTCCGATTTAATATAATTTATTATATATCCTTCCTTATTCTATATATAATAATATAGGTTAAAATCCTTTAATAATATATATTTACTTAATATAAATAAGATATCTTTAAGTAACGGTATTATAAAGGGCCCTTTCCTATTAAACGGCAATAAATTATATATATTATAAATATTAAGGTTCTTTTTTAGGTTTCCCTTTTTTATAATACGGAGGGTATATAGGTTTTTATTATAATAATTAACGTCCTAGTTATTTACGTTAAGTTTCTTATTTATAAAGAAATATATTTTAATTATTTTATTGCCTTTAAAAATTAAATAAAACCCCTTTTTTAGATTAATAAATAAATATATATATAAACTATATAATAATTCCTATATAGTTATTACGTTGATTTCCTTTATTTCCTTAAACTTAAATATCGGTAATATTATTTTAATTATTTTACCGCGGACGTTATATTATATTACCCTTAAGAGTATTAGTATATTATTTATTAACTTCTATAAGAACTTCTTTTTTAATGCCCGTTTAAGCTATAAGTTTTTTATTAAAACCAAGTATCTTTTAACTTAATATTTTCCCGGTTATTATTATCGATTTAAGGCGGTTAGCTTTTAAAATTAATATTATAAAAAGCTTCCTTTTCTTTACTTTATCCGTTACTATTATTTACCCTTCCTTATTTAATTAACTTAATTCGCGCCTTAATATTATCTTTAATTACCTCGTTAACCCCGATTTATCTGAATTATAACGTTAAATTTTAACTATAATTTTTATTTCTTTCTACTGGATTTCCTTAACCTTAATAATACACTTAAATTCTTAAGTTAAGTAATTATCCTTATTATATACGGTATATTTTGATTGATTAATTGATTGATTTATATTACGGGTCTAGTTAAGCTAATTCCGGCGTTCCTTAATATACGGCCTTTTAACCTTATTAATAACCGCAAAAACCTGATACTTATAACGTCAGGGTAAAAACCGGCGTTTACCAGGCCTTTACCCTTTATTCCTTAAGGTAAAAGATATTAATAACCGTTTAAAAAATAATAATCTATTCGTATATTTCTTGTATTTTAATTCCCTTAAGAAAATCCATAATATTACGATTATATCTTTATAAAGGTTACCCTTAAACTTATTGCTTTTCCGCTCTTTTACATATTTGTATTATTTTAACTTTACATAATACCTTTAACTATCCTTATTAATATTTATATATTTAATATATACCCCTTTTATATTATTAATATTTATATATTTAATATATACCCCTTTTATATTATTATTGCCGTTAACTTTTTTAAAAACTATTAATAAGTGTTTACTATTATATTTTTATAATTATAGAAAATACTTTCCGGTTTATATAATTAATATAACCGGTTTCCGTTTCTTTTTTTCTTTAATTAATAATAAGCTTTCTTTATAAAGTTTTCGGTAACCTTATTTATCTTTATAATAAAGCTGAATTATAATAATAATCCGGTAAATATTATAAACTTAATAATTACCCGGATACTTCGCTTTATAAATAATATTTAATGATAATTATAAATATTAATTTTTATTATAAGTTTTAACTTAATCTCTATAAATAAAAAATAAAAGATAAAAACGTATATAACGTTCTATTCTCTTTATTTATATTTATATTTAACGTTTATCCGACCTTTAATATATATAATAAATAAGAAATAAATTAAATTATTCTTATCCGTCCGGAGTTAAATCGTTAATATTTTATTACTTTTTTTTTTATAATATTATAATAACGGAAATACTTATTAATAATCTTTTTATTATTAAGAGTTAAATAATAATAACCTTAAAATATAAAATCTTTATATTTCTATTAATATTTAATTTATTTTATTATAGCTTATAAAGTAATTCTTATAATCTTTATTCTTTAAATCCCCTTAATTTCGGTTTCTTTTACGTTTAATAAGAATTTATATATATTTAAATTAACCTTTAAAATAGCGGTAAAGTTATTTTTCCTTAACTTATTCCTTTTTTATCTTAATAGGAAGGGGGATAGGTATCTTTAGTTTATTCTTTTTAACTCAAGGCTTATTAAGATTCTAATAAATCCGCCCGTATCCTATTATAATAATTAAGTATATATATCTTTTTAATTTTACTTAAGTAATTATTTAATTTAATAAAACTTTAATTAACGGTATAAAAACCTTAAACTTTAATACCGGAATAAAGATTACTTTATAAGTACCGTTAATTATTCTTCAATACCGGTTTTAGACTTTCTATAATATTTAAATAGGCTTTTTCCTATATCCTGAAGTACCTTTAAGTATATATTAAATAGCCGTAACGTATATTATAATTAACTTTATTACGGTTTAATAAATAATCCAGGTTTTCTATAACGTAATTTCCTATATTAATACGGCGAGATAACTAAGGCCTTTTTCTTATAAAGTTATTTTTTTTAAACCTTTCTTATATAATCCTTTTAATTTAGCTTTTTATTTACTTAAAGATTAAAGACTTTAATATTAATATCCGGCTTTATTATAACTTTATTTAAGTTTATTATAGTTATTATATTATATAACTTTAAACTTTTAATTATATAAACGAACTTATACTTATATAACGTAAATTAAGCCTTATAGGTTTTTACTTATTAAAGATAAACTTTATAACCCTATTTTAATTCCGGATTATATATATAAAAATATTATAAATTAAGAGATAAACGTTATTAATAAAGTTTTTAACTTAAAGCTTTTATTTTAACTTAACGGGTTTTTTAATTAATAAATTATTAAAGAATAAAAATAATATAAAAGAAATAAGCGATCCTTAAGGAATCCCCGTTATAACGGACTTTGTTAGGTTTATCTTTTATTTTAGGTTAATCGATGTAACTTTGATTGATTGATTAATTTATATACGAGTCTAGCTACTTTAAGTTAATTTCGGCGTTTTATAATGCTGGTAATTAAGTTACGGTTATTTTAATATTTATATTTATTTTAAACTTATTACTTTAATTTTAAAAGGAAAAGGAAACTATAATCGGCTAACTTAACCTTAACTTACCTTAAATACTAACCTGATTTAAATAAAAACCTCTCTTCCGTAGTTATTTACCTTAATATTATAATTAAGTTTTTTACGTTAACTTAATTAAGATTAATAATTACCTTAAATCCTTAATTTATTATTTCTGTTAAGAATCCTTTACTTTTTAACGTTATAATCCGTAATAAGGATTTAATAATAATATTAAGCTTAATCGGGGGAGGCGGCTTTAATTATATTACTTTATTTCTTTTAATATTTAAATTTCGTTTTCAATATTTTATTATATGGTTTTTCAGATTAACCTTATTTAATCTTAACTTTAATTTTTTAACGTTAAATCCCCGTAACCCTTTTTTAACGGCTTTATATGGTAACTAAGCTTATTTAGGGTTAATAACAGGCACCGGTAAATCGTTAAATATTTATTGTTACTTTATTTATATTAATTATATAACTTACCGGATAAGGTTTAAGGGCTCTTAATGAAATCATCCCCCACCCTTAAAATGTTCAATTATTCTGTAGGTTATCTTCTGCACTTAAAAATGCTATTCCGCCACGCTCGCCCCATCGATGTAACTTAATTACTTAAGAAACTTTTCATTTATTCAATTAAAAAGGGTAATATTCCCCTTTTCCTTAAGTTATATAATAATTTTTAATAATTTACCTTATTAAAGGCACTTATAATATTAAAAAAAAGAAAACTTATAATATGCTTTTTCCCGTAACCTTATACCGTATATATACCATCGATTAATCTTTTAAGGGCTATTTTTATTAATTAATTTCTTCTTATTCTTATTTATTAATTTAAAAAGAAGTTTATAGTTTTTATATAATCGTTAAGGATCTTCATTATTACCATTTTTAAGGTTTTCCTTAACGTATAAAAAAGTATAATAAATTTATAAGATTTTATCTTAAAGTAATCCGGCTTAATAAACTTCTTAAGGATAATCGTTTTTATTTCTTTAAACTTACGTAAATAATAATTAACGTCGAAATATACTTGAAAAAGATAAATAAAAACCATCTTAAACGGTAAGGTTATTATTAATAAAAATTTATTGGGAATCTTATTTAATCTTAAAGCTTTATCCTTTTTTAATTTATTAATCACTTTAATTATTATATTTTATATTATTATTTTATTTATTAATACGGAATTAAAGTATATAACGCCGTTAATATCGTTTAGGTTAATTTTTAACGGAGGAAAAAAATACTTTGTTAAGGGCCTCGATTTTACCGTTAAAGGTATTAATTAATATATTATCGGGTCTTTTAAAAAGCGGGAATTTAATTATAAACTTTAATTTCCCATTTTATTCTTTATTATATTTTATTAACTTTTAAATACTATAAAGTAAAACTATTAAGTTATATATTATAAACCGAAAGTATATTTATTTAATTTTCTTAATAATTTTTTCCTTTTCTTTTTAAATAACCCTTAATTAATTAAATATCTCTTAATTTTTATACTTAAAAATCTACTTAATTAACCTTTTTACCTTTATAATTATAATTATATATCCTTTATAATAATAAATTTTAATTCTTTAAAAAGGCTTTATTATCGGGATTATTTTATTAATTATTTTATTTAATACCTTTATTATTTACTTTATAAAGAAGTTTATCCGGTCTTTATTATTTAATTAAAAAAGGTCCGTAAATTATATTATTATTTCCTCCGCTTTTATATAAATCTTTACTTTCTTAACCGTTTTTTACGCTTTTTTTACCGGTAATAATAGGGTTATATTAACGGTTTAATTTAAGGTTATTTATATCGGTATATAATCCGAGCTATATTTTAAGTCCTCTTATAGCCCGTATATAATAATTATATTAATAATACCTTTTAAGTTAAACGTTAGGTCGATTATAATCTTAAATCTTTAACCTTTTTATATTATAATCCCTTTTAATGTTAATAACGTAAAATCGGATTAAGTAATAGTTATTAATAATTCTTTAAACTTAACGTAATTAATTATATACTTTTTTTCATTTTATTTAATATAATAAAGATTAAAGTTTCTTATTAAAAGGTATTCACCGGGTACGGCTATAATATCCTTAAGTAATAAAATTATAAAAGGCTTTTTTTTTATTAACCAGTAGCGGATTATATACGTTATAAATATTTAAGTTTCCTTTAATATTTTTTTTTATATAATTTAAAGTATATATAAATTCATTCTATAATAAATAATATCTTAATTATTTATATTTAACCTTTTATTTATAAAGAAATATATTTATATTATTTTAGTTCTTTTAAAAACTGGGTAAAAACCATTTCCTGGGTTTATTAAAAAGCATATATATAAATTATACGGCAGCTTTTATATTATTATAATATTAATATCCTTTATTTCCTTAAATTTAAATATTAATATTATAATTTTAATTACTTCTTTACGTAGGTCATATTATATTACCCTTAAAAGTATAAACGTATTATATATTAATTTCTATTAAGTTCTGCCCGTTAACTTTTATTTATATAAACGGTTTTTTTTAAAACCGAATATTATTTATTTTAATTTTTTTATTATAAGGATTATCCCGATTAAGCGGTTGGCCTTAAAGGTTAATATTATTATAAACTTCCTTTTTTTTATATTATTGGTTATTACGCTTTATCCTTTTTCATTTAATAGGCTCCGTTTACGTCTTAAGACTGTCCTTAATTATTTTGCCGATCCAGATTTATATAAATTATAACGTTAAATTTTAATTATTATTTTAATCTTTTTACGTTAAGTTTCCTTAACCCTTATTATATATTATAAATCCTACGTTAAGTAATTATTATTTTTATATACCGTATATTTCGGTATATTTTTAATTAAAATTTTTATTATTAAGTTCATATATTTATACGTATTATACCCTCCGGCGTATACCGTATATTTTATATTATTAAGGTACCTTATAATAATATATTTATACCCTTAATATTTAAAGTATTAATAAATATCCGCCGCTTAATTTTGATTGATTGATTGATTGATTGATTTATACTACGGGTCTAGCTAAGTTAATTCCGGCGTTCCTTAATACGCGGCCTTTTAGCCTTATTGGTAACCGTAAAAACCTGATACTTATAACGTTAAAGTAAAAACCGGCGTCTACTAGGCCTCTACCCTCTATCCCTTAAGGTAAAGGATATTAACAGCCGTCTAGAGAATAATAATCTATTTATATACTTTTTATATTTTAACTCCCTTAAGAAAATCCGTAATATTACGACCGTATCCTTATAGGGGCTATCCCCAGGTTCGTTGCTCTTCCGCTCCTTTATACATCTATACTGCCCCAACCTTATATAACACCTCTGAATGTCCTCACCAACACTCACGCGCTCGCCGCTTAATTTTATAGCTTTATTAATTTAAGGGACCTACCCTTTACTACCCCTTTATTAAGGATATCGTTATATATGCTTATTAATATTACGCTTAAGATAACCGTAAAGTACCTCTTTATTCGGCTGAGGGTATTTAGCCTTTTTATTACGGGAAGAAAATTATAATCAACGATCTTTAACCTGGAATAAAGGACTATATTCTCTTTTTTTATCCGTTTTAAGGTAACCTTCCTTTCCTTTTTTATAAACCTTATTAAATATATTCCGTTTACCGCGATAACGAATAATTACTTTAATATTTTTACCGTTTTATATCTTTTTTTATTAATTTATTTTTTTAACTTTTTAAGCCTTTTTTTTTTACCTTTAATAAGGTTATATTAAGGAGGATATCCCTACTTTATAGTTTATATATTACGATAATCTATTTTATTAACGGCTCCTTTATTATTTTAAACGCCTTTATTAATTATAAAAGGTTCGCTTTTATAATTATATTCCTTTCCTTTTTACCTAATAATTATATAATTATTATCCTCGTTTTCTTTAATATTATTATTTTCTTTTTAACCCTTATTTCCTTTATTACCGATATAGACGTTACTTTTATAACCCTCGTTATTTAACTTATTTTCATTTTTATCCGTAAAGCCTTTCTTATTGCTTCTTTATTTTATATATAGCCTTTTTAATTCTTTTTATTTCCTTTTATTAATACCTTTATTATCGCCTTTTAAGCTCTACGTAACCTCTTTAAATCCTTTAACCCCGCCCCGTTTTTACCTAAAAGTCTTCTACCTTTTATAGTTTAATTTATAATATCGGTTAAGTTTTTAATATAATATTTTTTTATTTAATTATAAAAAACCTTTTTAACGTTCTTATTGCTTTTTCTTTTATTATATTCTTTTTATAATTATAATATTATAAGGAAGAATATACTTCAAGATGGCGACGAATAAAGGGACCCCAGAGGTCCAAAATAATACGTATACGTATAGCTTTAATAACAGTAAGAGAAATATATTAAGTGCGATAAGTGGAAGTAACGTACTAATTAAGAATAAAATAGTAAACGGATAAATAACTTATATTAATAAAAACGGCAACGACGCGTACGGACAATATAATAATAATAAGCCGGATAATACTTAAAATAAATAAAGGAATTAAGGTTAATAAAATACGTATATTAAAACGTATAAAATACATAATAATAATACGGAAATAATAAGTAAATAGGGGGTAAAAAGGCCGGTACGGCATTAACGGCAAGGGGTATAAACGGGGGAAAAGGTAAAATGACCGCGGTAAAAATATTATTAAAGGTATATAAAAAGGAAATAAAGTTAATAAAAAGGATAAAACCTTAAAGGATTAAAGGTAAAAAGCAGAGATAATACGTTACCCGGTAAATAAAGGTAAAAAAGCAATAAAGGAAACGGTAAAAGCCTTAAAAAGACTCCTTACGGTAAAGTAAAAGGATATTACGTTAAAGACTTAATTAATATTATGGATTAAGTTAAAAAACGTAAAAGACTTTTACGTAAAAGTAAAAGTAAAATTAAAGGAAACGGAGTAACTATAAGGCTTTTAAGGGGCGGTAATAAAAGCGTTAATAAAGGGTAAAAATAACGATTTAAGGTTAAATATATAAAACGAAAATACGAAAATAATAACCCCTTAAATAAGAAAAAGTTAAGTAATAAGGGTAATAAAAAGGGTACCCGCGGTAAAAAATAAGGGGATAACGGAGGAAAAGGCGGCCGTATTAAGGAAGGCGAAAATAATAACGGTTTACCTATTTAATAACGAGGAAAAAAACGTAATAATAAAAATAAACCCGTTATAATTAATAAAGGCTTTTAAAATAACGATAAAACCGTTAATAAAATAGATTATTACGGTATATAAATTATAAAGTAAGGATATTTTCCTTAATATAATATCTTTAAAAACGAAAAAAAAAAATTTAAAGAGATTTAAAATTTAAGTTAATAAAAGAGAATATAAGTTAATTAAAGTTTTAAAATAATTATTTACCGTTATAATAAATAAAATATATTTATTACGTTTTAAGGAAGTTAAAAAAAAAGTTATATTAAAAAGTATAAAAAAAAAAGAATATAATTTTTTACTTAAAGCTTAAGATTATTAATTATAAGCTTTTATTAATAATAAAAAGATTTAACTTTTTAAAATATATAAAAAAATACTTTACCGTTATATTAAGCGTAACGTTAATAAAAATATATAATAACGTTTTAAATAAAAGGATTATTAAAAAGGATTTCTTAAAATAATTCGGTTATAAGATAAAGTAATTAATATTTATTAATATTTTAAGTATTAAAGCTATAAATATATTATTATAAAATATTTTAATATTATAAAATATATAATTTATATTAAAAACTATAATATTTATAAATATATAAAATTAATAATTAAGGGGCTTATAAAGGATACGTTTAAATATATTATATATAATAAGGAAAAATACTTAATATAGGATTTTAAGTATATAATAAGAATTAAAGAAATTAAACGTAAAAAGACCCGGATAACCGTGAAAATCCAACGGTATAACGCGTATAAAATTAATTTAATAAATTAATTAAAAAAAATTTTAAGACGTAAACTTAATTAATTAAATAATAAAAAATAAATAGCAGTAAAAAAAAGAAAACTCCTTATAATCCTGACTTTAAAGGCCGGTTATCCCACGTCTTTAATAATAATTAAAAAAATATTAAAATAAAAAATATTTAACTTTAATAAAAAGTCCATAACTTAAACGGGTATAAAAAAAAGAGCCTTTATAAAGGTTAATATATAATATATTAATATTTTTAAGAATAATATAATATAACGTCCGTAATAAGGGAATTAAAGTAATAATATTAATATTTAAATTTAAAAAAGTCAAAAACGTTAATATTATAATAATATAAGAATTATTATATAGCTTATATATATATTTATTTATTAACCCGGAAAAAGGGTTTTATTTAACCTTTAAGGGGGATAAGATAACCAGAATATACTTCTTTATAAATAAACGGCTTAACGTAAATAATTAAAATATTACTTATTATAATAAAAACCTTTATATATTCCGTATTATAAAAGAAAAGGACTTAAAGGGCGACCTTAGTATTTATAATATATATAACTTATTATTAATTAATAAAGAAGGATTTTTTATAATATTATTATTTAAAAAAATCTTAATTATTTTAAATAAATATATATTATTTAAAGACTTTAACTTATATTATTATAAATAGAATAATGAAGAATATATAATAAATTATATTAAATCGGATAACCTATTAATAATTACCGCTTAAATTAACTTTTTATTATTAATATTATAAAAGATTATTATATAAAAGAATCGTAAGTTTAAAACGATAATTAATTTAACCTTTAATATAAAAAAAGTTATTAACGCGGTCGTAATATATAAGCTATAAAAAAACTTAAAATATAATTTAAATTATATACCGATATAAATAACTTTAAATTAAACCGTTAATACGACCTTATTATTACCGGTAAAGAAAGCGTAAAAAATGATTAAGAAAATAGAAATTTATATAAAAGTAGAAAAAATAATAATATAATTTATAGATTTCCCTTAATTAAATAATAAAGATTAAATCAACTTTTTCATAAAGTAAATAATAAAAATATTAAATAAAGTAATTGATAAGACTATTTTAATAACGAAACCCTCTTAAAGAGCTAAAACTTATTAAAATAAAAAATATATAATTATAATTATAAAGGTAAAAAAATTAATTAAATAAACTTTTAAATATAAAAATTAAAAGATATTTAATTAATTAAAAGTTACTTAAGAAAAAAAGGAAAGGATTATTAAAAAGGTTAAGTAAATATACTTTTAATTTACGATATATAATTTAACGGTTTTACTTTATAGTATTTAAAAGCTAATAAAATATAATAAAAAATAAAATAAGAAATTAAAGTTTATTTTTAAATTCCCGCCTTTTAAAAGACTTAATAATATATTAATTAATATTTTTAATAATAAGATTAAGGCCCTTAAAGGAGTATTTTTTCCTTTTCCGTTAAAAGTTAACCTAAATAATATTAACGGCGTTACGTACCTTAACCCTATATTAATAAATAAGGTAATAATATAAAATATAATAATTAAAGCAATTAATAAATTAAAAAAAAAATAAAAGCTTAAAATTAAATAGGATTCTTAATAGATTCTTAATAATAATAATTTTATTATTTAAAAAGGTCTTTATTTATTTCTTTTAAATATATTTTAACGTTAATTATTATTTATATAAGTTTAAGGAAATAAAAACAATTATTCTTAAGAAATTTATTAAGCCGGATTACTTTAAAATAAAGTTTTATAAACCTATTATATTCCTATATATATTAAGGAAAGCCTTAAAGACGGTAATAATAAAGATCCTTAATAACTATATAAAGAATTACGGACTTCTTCCCGATTAATAAATAAAAATAAAAAAAATTAATTAATAAAAATAACCCTTAAAAAATTAATTAATAGCGTATATATAATATAAGGTTATAGGAAAAAGCATATTATAAACCTTTTTTTCTTAATATTATAAATGTTTTTAATAAAATAAATTATTAAAAGTTATTATATAACTTAAAAAAAAAAAAGAAAAGGATATTATTTTTCTTAATTAAATAAATAAAGAGTTTTTAAGTAATTAAGTTACGTTAATTAATTTAAAATAAAAAATAAGCTTAATAAAACTTATTATAATAAGGATTCCTTAAGGATTATTTATTTCTTTTATATTATTCTTATTCTTTAACGGTTTATTAATTAAAAAACTTATTAAGTTAAAATAAAAGGTTTAAGTTAAAAACTTTATTAATAACGTTTACCTTTTAATTTATAATATTTTTATACGTATAAATTATTTAAAATTAAAATAAATTTATAAAGTTTATTTTTAATAAGTAAAAACTTACGGGGCTTAATTCGTATTATATAAATATAAGTTTATTTATGTAATTAAGAGTTTAAAGTTATATAATATAATAGTTATAATAAACTTAAATAAAATTATAATAAAGCCGGATATTAATATTAAAGTTTTTAACCTTTAAATAAATAAAAAGCTTAATTAAAAAAATTATATAAGAAAAATTTAAAAGAAAATAACTTTATAAGAAAAAGGCTTTATTTATCTCGCCGTATTAATATAAGGAGTTATATTATAAAAGGTCCGGACTATTTATTAAGCTATAACAAAATTAACTATAATATACGTTATAGCTATTTAATATATATTTAAAGATACTTTAAAATATAAGAAAGAATTTTTTTAAATATTATAGAAAGTCCAGAACCGGTATTTAAAAGTAATTAATAATACTTATAAAATAACCTTTATCCTAATATTAAAATTTAAGGTTTTTATACCGTTAATTAAAGTCTTATTAAATTAAATAATCGCTTAAATAAGGTTAAAGAAAAATATATACTTAATTATAATAATAAGAAATAAACGGATCCGTTAAAATCTTAATAAGCCTTAAGTTAAAAAGAAAATTAAAGATATTTATTTTTTTTTTTATTAAAATAAAGTAAAAATAAGTTAAAAAGGAAATTAATTTTACGGATATCCCGGAAATTAATTTAAGCGGGTATAAATTCTTATTAATTATAAAAGAAATTAAAATTAAAAAAATTTAAAGAATAAAAATTATAACGATTATTTTATAAATTATAATAAAATAAACTAAGCGTTAATAGAAATATAGGGACTTTATATTTTAAAGTTATTATTACTTAATTTTTAACGATAAAAAGATTATTAAAAAGTATTTCCGTTATTATAATATTATAAAAAAGGGTAATAACGTATTAACGATTTAACTTTAAACGGATAAAAACGGTTTAACTTATTTCCTATTTATTATATATATTAAGGGTCGGATAAACGTTAAATATAAATACGGATAAAAAAATAGGACGCTATATATATCTTTATTTCTTATTTTTTATTTACGGAAATTAAGTTAAAACTTATTATAAAAATTAATATTTATAATTATCGTTAAATATTATTTATAAAGTAAAATATTTAAATAACCGTTAAGTTTATAATATTTATCGGATTATTATTATAATTTAATCTTATTATAAAAATAAATAAGGTTATTAAAGACCTTATAAGGAAGGCTTATTACCGGTTAAGGAAGAAAAAGAAAAACGGAAATTAATTATATTAATTATATAAACCGGAAAGTATTTTTTATAACCGTAAAAATATAATAATAAATACTTATTAAAAGTCTTTAAAAAAGTTAACGGTAATAATAATATAAGAAAAATATATATTAAACGTATAAATATTAATAAAAACGTTAAAAGGTATTATATAAGGTTAAAATAATATAAATATATAAAAAAGTAAAAAAATAATAAACTTAAAAATAACCCTTATAAGGATATGGTCGTAATATTATAGATTTTCTTAAAGGAGTTAAAATATAAAAAGTATATAAATAGATTATTACTTTCTAAATAACCGTTAATATTTTTTACCTTAAAGGATAAAGGGTAAAGGTTTAATAAACGCCGGTTTTTACCTTAACGTTATAAGTATTAAGTTTTTACGGTTATTAATAAGGTTAAAAGGCCGCGTATTAAGGAACGCCGGAATTAGCTTAGCTAAACCCGTAGTATAAATCAATCAATCAATCAATCAATATTCTTTTTATATATTTAATGGTTACTTTTTTTTTTTATAATAATTTTTTAATTATTTAATATTCTTTTATTCTTATCCGGCTTTTTCTTAGTTTATATATATTTAATAAAAATTTTTCCGCCCCCGTTTATTTTCTCTCCGTTATTACGTATTATCCCTATTTCTTTTATCCTTTATTTACCTTTTATAACCACGTTATTTTTACGTATTATATCCGTCCTTTTACGTATATCTTATTAACTATAAGTTTTTTATTTAATTTAAGAGTTCTTTATAATATAGTTATCGCGCCGTCCGTATAAATTATTATTATTTCCGTTAATAAAGGCCGTTTACCCTTTTACCTTTTCTATCTCCATTATTACTCCGCTTCCGCTTATCGTATTTAAGGTATTTGCCTCACTATTACTTAAGCTATATATACGTGCATCGTTTTGAACCTCTAGGGTCCCGTTGTTCGTCGTTATCCCCATTCTTTTTACCCTTATTTCACGGTATATTTTAAAGCGTTCTTTATTTAGCCTTTTATTATTAAGTCTATATATTTATAAGTATTATACTTTTTAACGTTTATTATATACTTAATTTTATTCGGACACTTTATAGTAATATACTTATATTGTCATGGTTCCAGCAGGCCTTTCTCCCAGGCTCGGCCTACTTGCCCCATAAGTACTAGCTCCTTGGCACCCACACTCATATGATGGGTGCATCCTGTACCATAGACACCACCATAGCTATTATTCCGTTCATAGCTAGACCTTATATATCAGTTCCCTGACATATATCCTTAATATTTAAAGAATTAATATATATCTATTGCTTTATTTTATAGTTTAATCAGCTTTAAAGACTTACTTTTTATTACCCCTTTATTAAGAATATCGTTATATATCCTTATTAACGTTACGCTTAAGATAATTATAGAATACCTTTTTAGCTGGCCGAAAGCATTTAATCTCTTTATTACGGGGGGAAGCTTATAATTAACGATCTTTAACTAAAAAACGTATTCTCTTTTTCTATACGTTTTAAGGTAGGTTCTTTTTCCTTTTTTATAAACTTCGTTAAATATATCTTCTTTATTGCGATTATAAATAATTATCTTAATACCTTTATTATTTTAAACTCCCTTTTATAAGTTTATTCCTTTAATTTTTCTAGTTTCTTTCTTACCTTTAAGGATATTATATTAAGGAAAATATCGTTACTTTATAGTTTATATATTATAATAATTTACTTTATTAAAGGCTTTCCCGTTACGTAAAACGTTTTTATTAATTATAAAAGGTTTATTTTTATAATTACGTTCCTTTCATTAATATTTAATAGACGGATTATTACCGTTTTCGCCTTCCTTAACGTTATTATTTTCTTTTTTACCTTTATTTCCCTCTTTACCACGGAAGGTATTATTTTTATAGCTTTTATTACTTAATTTCCTTTCATTTATAAGGTTCCGTTTATTATTTTTTTACTTTATTTTATATTCCTTTAACTCCCTTTATTACCGCTTATTAATAGTTTTATCGTTACCCCTTAAACTTTATATAATCGTTTTAACTTCTTTAGCTTTTTCTTTATTTTTACATAAAAATCTTTTATTCTTTTTAACCCGATTTATAATATTAATTATATCTTTAATATAATATTTTTTACCCCCGCCGTAAAAAAACTATTTAACGCTTTTACCGCTTTATTATTATCCGTATTTCCTCTCCGTATAAAGTAACTTATACTCCCCGCCTTACTCCTTTAAGTACTTATAAGGTTATCCTTTTTACTTATCGCTCCTTTATTTTATATACCCTCGGCTTTATTAAGCTTTTCTTTACGTTATATTTATGCGTTACCCGCCTTTATTATTAGTACCACCCTTTGGACCTCCTTTATAACTTTTTACCTATTATATCCCCACGCGTTTTACGTATCTTTATACGCGTATTCTATTAACCCTAATCTCCTTACTTACTTTAATATTTATTTAACTTGCCGTTAATACGTTATCTATATATGTTACCGCTATTTATATTAATATAAACCGCTTATTTACTTATTACTTTATTCTTAATTATTATATTACCTCCGTTTATCGCGATTAATATATTCGTATTACTATTACTTAAGCTATACGTATACGTATCGTTTTGGACCCTAGGGGTCCCCTTGTTCGTCGCCATCCTTATCAATTTAAACTTTAATATAAGTAAACCTTTATAACTTATTATAGTATTAAAATTTATTATAAACTCATCGATATAAATATCTTAATATGAATAAATTTCTTAATTTAATAGGTTTTACATTATTTTATTATTTAAGAATATTTTTATTATTCTAAAATTTGTTTACTTTTTAATCATATCTATAATAGTAGATAAATAATGATATTTACAAAGAATAAAACTAATATACGATTATCAATAAAAAGATATTTAACTTATAAGACTTACTTTAAACTTAAATCCGTTAAGGTTTTTAAAAGAATTTTAAATTATAAAGTAAATAATTATTTAAGTTTATATAAAGCTTAAAGTAAAAGACATAAAGCTTTATTTTTATACCCTTTTAATAATTAAATATATATAAGTTTATTTATCTTGTTATTAATAAGTATATTAATGATATTTAATTGTTTTATGTTTAAATCGAATACGGTTATTATATTTATAAATTTTTTAAGCACTTTAATTATTAAAGTAACGGTAAATATATTTTATTCGGTTTTGTTGTCAGGGAACTGATATAAGGTCGAGCTATGAACGGAATAATAGCTATGGTGGTATATATTGTATAGGATATACCCACCATATAAGTGTGGGTGCTAAGGAGCTAGTACTTATGGGGCAAGTAGGCCGAGGCTGGGAGCAAGGGCCTGCTGGAACCATGACATTTATATAAATTACCCATTATATAAAGTCTCGTTTTATACTTTATAAGATACCTTTTATCGTTGAATTTATATTTAAATACTTAGGTCGTAAATATTAATGTTTTAATTACCTTCTTAATATACTGAACTCAAACTTCTTTTTACATATCTTTTCTTTAAGAGTTTTAAGTTTTATTTTAATTATTAACTTAAACCCCGTAACGTACAAATATTTCAGTATATAACGATAATATTTTACCTCGGTAAGTAAGGTTCTATAATAGAGTATATTTATCTTTATTAAAAAAGGATATAAGTTTTTTTCAATATCTTATAGGATAATAAAAAAGTAAAAGTTAATAATAGAACTAAACATTTCTCTTACATAAGCTATACTTAAAATGAAAGAATATTATATTATTATTTTTATTACCGGGATCTTGATATTTCTCCGTCTTATACCGCCAGGATAAGGACGGCACGGGAACGGGATATACCCTTATACCCTACCGGCCGGTATAGGATAACTATAATTAAATCCCGTCCCATACCGTCCCGGTTAAGGGAGTAATCTTGAAACTATATAAATTTTATTATTAAAATCATTGAATATTTTTTAATATTGAATGATTTTTTCTAACCTTTACTTTTTAATTAAAAAGGAGGCTTTATTTTTCTTATATATTTATTAAAGACTTGTAATATTATAATTAAGGTTTTATTTAAAGTATATAATAATTTAATATAATTTCATTCTTTAAATAAATAAAGACTTCTTAAAAGGAATTATTTTTATTTCCGTTAAGTTATAAAAATATTATTCTATTATTAGATATATATAGAATAAGTAAATAAATATTATGAAGAAAAAAATATTATTATAAATAAGATTTTATTATATATTTTATTAAACTTAAAGCTTTATCTTTTTCCGCCGGATAATTACTTTATTAGTTGAATTTTATTCTATTCTGTTCTTTTAATTTAACCCGATATAAGCTATTCCGTAATTAAATTTTAATAATATCATTCTGGTTTCAATTTAAACCGGTTTAGTTTAAACCGGTTTAATAGTATCTTTTAACTTAAATTCCGGTAAAAAAAACATAATACTACTTGAAGGCTTTAACCCTAATATTAAGCTTATATAAGAATATGTTATTACGTTTCTTTAATAAGAGGGGTTTTAAGATTAATTTTAACCTTTTATTTTTTATTTTTCGACTTAATAACCTTTTCAACATTTTTCAATAATATTGTTAAACTATAAAGCGTAAATTAAAAATAACTTGACTTTTTTTATCTTATAATATTTTCTTTCGATTTTTTAGAATTATGAATATTTCTTTTAGTTTAGTCGTTTTTAAGTTTTTTTTTTGTTCTATACTTTAAAATTTAAATTATATCTTATATTTATTTCTTATTATTTTTCTCATATTTTTTCTTATATTTTTTCTTATTATTTTTCTTATATTTCTTCTTATATTTCTTCTTATATTATTTTACATGTTTGTTTCTATATATTTAATCGCGTTAATATATATTATAATTATATATTTACACCTTAATAGTTAAGATATTAACGCATATTTATCATTTTATATTAAGGTTTATTTCATTTGGATAAAGGACTTTATTTCCGTAATATTCTTAATTAAGATATTATTATAGATTCCCGTTTTATTAATACGTTTATAAAAACTATTAAATACTTTTTTACTTTTTTATACGTATTAAGTTTCTTTATTATTAAGAAGAACTTAAAATAAGAAATAATGGGTTTTTTATAACGCCCCATAATTAATTCCTTTTTTTCTTAAATAATATTAAAAAAACCTGTTTACCACAATTTTTATTAATATATAAATAAAAAATATAATAATATATAAATAATAATTCTATTTAGAGGATAGAAGTATTGTAAGGATGCCTGTCCTCTACGTATAAAGTCTATATAGTAATTATAAAGGATTAACGTAAAAATAATTTTATTTTAAATATACTTTGATTAATTTATTTTATTTCAATTTATTTTATTCATAGAAAATAATTACGTAAAATAACGATTTATATTTTAAAACCTCCGTTTAATTAGAATATCTGGGGCGAGCGCGGCGAAATGGCATTTTTATATACAGAAGATAAACTATAGAATAATTAAATATTTTAAGGGTAAGGGACGATTTTATTAAGAGCCCTTAAACTTTATCCGGTAAATTACGTAATTAATATAGATAAAGTAATAATAAATATCCGACGATTTACCGGTACCCGTAGTTAACCTTAAATAAGCTTAATTACTATATAGGGTTAATAAAAAAAGTTATAAAAATTTAACGTTAAAAAATTAAAATTAAGATTAAATAAGGTTAATCTAAAAAGCTATATAATAAAGTACTTAAAATAAAGTCTTAATATTAAGAAAAGTAAAATAATATAATTAAAGCCGGTTTCCCCCGATTAAGCTTAATATTATTATTAAATCTTTACCGCGGATTATAAAATATATAATAACGTAAACGGAAAATGATAATTCAAAAACCACTAAAAAGTAAATACGTAAAACTTTTAGTAAAACATAAGAATATAAATGTAAAATGCAATAAACGGTTAAAAAAAGTAAAATTAATCAAAAGATAATAATAAAAAACAATAATCGAGATAATAAAATATATTAATTATAATAATATATTAAGAAAAAAAGGTATAATATAAGAATAACGGTAAATTTCAGGCCGGTAATAATAAAATTAAAGATAAGTATTAAAGGCTAAAGTTTTTAACTAAATAAAAAACTTAATTAAAAATTATATATAATAAAAATAAAAATAAAATAATTTTAAAGCTTTATTTACGTTATAGTATTTACGTAAAACGTAATTTTATAAAAGGCCTAAATAATATATAAAGCGGTGATAAAGCCGGTAATGTTATGTATAATAAAGATTTAATACGCCTTATATAATACCTTGAGAGTTAAAAAAAGCTTTTGGATAATAGTTTTAAATAGTTTAAAACCGTTACTCTTAAATAATTACGGATATATATAAGGTAATATTACCGGTAGTATTAAAGTTAGAAATATATATATTATTAATAGATTTTACTTTAAATTAAATAGTTATTGAATTATTTTTCCATATATATATTTATACTATGAATTTAGCTCGGTTATTTCAGTATTCTATAGCTATCTTTATTCTCGGGTTTGCCGGGTATTATAAGATTTATTTCTAGGGAAAATCAGTTTATACCCTGCCTCTTCCCGCAGTTTAATAAGTATACTTTATACGTTTCTTTGTTAATTAATTACCTTTATAATTATAATTATTACTGCCCCCTTTTTATTTTTTACTTTATGCGGGTTTTATACGATATATCTATTCCTTCGACCCTTATTATAAATTATAACTCCCGCCTTTTTACTATATCTTATTAAGGCCGTTATTTATATAAAGATGCTTTTCTCCGGATTTTACGGAAGGTAAATCTTTTAATCCTTTTTACTTTTATTATTCTTAAGATAATAACGTTTTAATTTAACCTTTTTGACCTTAATAATTTCTTTTATTTTAATTATAACGTTAAATGATTATAGTAAATTTATACCTATCATAAACCGGGCGGCCGCCCGGATCCCTTTTTAAAATAATAGAATCTCCTTAAAGTTAAAAAAGCCGGTTTTTTTTTAATTATAGTTATTTTATTATTTAAATTATTTAAATATAATATTAAGATATAACAGGCGTTTTATTTAAATTACCTATATATAGCTCGTATTTATTATTTTTGCTATTTTTACCGTATATGAAAGGTATATTAAGCCGTTTTCCCCGTCCGGAGTTAAATTGTAACGGCGTTATCTCCTTTCTTTATGTCTTTATGGTATAAGAGGTTTTTAGAGGAGACATCTTCCCTTAATACCGCGGGCTGTCTTCTATACTCCGGGATAGACTAGCGGAAGGCTCTCTAGCGTCCGGTTTAGTCCGCTTCTGTTCTCTAGTTATTTCTTTAAGTTTTAAAAAGGAAATCTGTTTAATACTTGAGGTTAAAAACATACGGATAAAATAAAACCTTAAGGATATTAAAAATTAAAAAATAAGGAAGGATATACCTTAACTAAATTCATTTTCTAAAATAGTCTGGAGGAAATAAAGTTTAAAATAAATACAATAAAGACCCGATTGATAGTTATAGGAGTAACGGTAAATTTGAAATCAAAAAACTAATAAAGATAAAGATATAATTATACGTCTATAAATTACTTAATAATAATTAAAACGATAAAAGAAATTATTGAAATATTATCCCTTCATAACGAAGATACCTAGCATTAAATAAAGGAATTATAACGGAAAAATATTTTTAATAATATTGATTAATTGATTGATTGATTTATACTACGGGTCTAGTTAAGTTAATTCCGGCGTTCCTTAATACGCGGCCTTTTAACCTTATTAATAACCGTAAAAACCTAATATTTATAACGTTAAAGCAAAAACCGGCATTTATTAAACCTTTACCCTTTATCCTTTAAGGTAAAAGATATTAATAACCGTTTAAAAAATAATAATCTATTTATATATTTCCTATATTTTAACTTCCTTAAGAAAATCCGTAATATTATAACCGTATCTTTATAAAGATTATTTTTAAGTTTATTGCTTTTCTACTTTTTATATATTTATATTACCTTAACTTTATATAATATTTTTAAATATCCTTATTAATATTTACGCGTTTAATATATACCCTTTTTATATTATTATCGCCGTTAACTTTTTTAAAGACTTTTAATAAGCGTTTACTATTATATCCTTACGGTTATAGAAGATGTTTTCCGGTTTATATAATTAATATAACCGGTTTCCGCTTTTCTTTTTTTTTTAATTAATAATAAACCTTCTTTATAAAGTCTTTGGTAACTTTATTTATCTCTATAATAAGGTTAAATTATAATAGTAATCCGGTAAATATTATAAACTTAATAATTACCCGGATATTTTACTTTATAAATAATATTTAACGGTAATTATAAATATTAACTTTTATAATAAGTTTAAATTTAACTTTTATAAACCGGGGATAAGAAATAAAAACGTATATAACGTTTTACTTTTTTTATCTATATTTATATTTAACGTTTATTTAACCCTTAATATATATAATAAATAAAAAGTAAGTTAAACCGTTTTTATCCGTCCGGAATTAAATTATTAATATATTATTACTTTTCCTTATAATATTATAACGGTAAAAATACTTATTAATAATTTTTTTATCGTTAAAAGTTAAATAATAACGATTTTAAAGTATAAAGTCCTTATATTTTTATTAACGTTTAATTTACTTTATTATAGTTTATAAAATAATTATTATAACCTTTATTCTTTAAATCTTTTTAATCTTAATTTTTTTTACGTTTAACGGGAATTTATACCTATTTAAGTTAATTTCCGGGATATCGGTAAAATTAACCTTTTTTTAACTTATTCCTACTTTATCTTAATAAAAAAAGAAATAAATATTTTTAATTTATTCCCTTTAACTTTAAGCTTATTAAGATTTTAACGGATCCGCTTATTTTTTTTTATCGTAATTAAATATATATATTTCTTTAATTTTATTTAAATAACTATTTAATTTAATAAAACCTTAATCGGCAATATAAAGACGTTAAACTTTAATACCGGGATAAAGATTATTTTATAGGTACCGTTAATTATTCTTAAATATTAATTCTAGACTTTCTATAATATTTAAATAAACTTTTTCTTATATTTTAAAGTACCTTTAAATATATATTAAATAACTATAATATATATTATAATTAACTTTATTATAGTTTAATAAACGGTCCGGGCTTTTTATAACGTAACTTTTTATATTAATATAGCGAGATAAATAAGGTTTTTTTTTTTTATAAAGTTATCTTTTTTTAGATTTTCCTTATATAATCCTTTTAATTAAACTTTTTATTTATTTAAAGGCTAAGGACTTTAATATTAACCTCCGGCTTTACCGTAACTCTATTTAGGTCTATTATAATTATTATATTATATAGCTTTAAACTCTTAATTATATAGATAAACTTATATTTATATAACGTAAATTAAACCTTATAGGTTCTCACTTATTAAAAATAGACTTTATAAGTTTATTTTAATTCCAGATAATTTATACGTATAAAAGTATTATAAATTAAAAGGTAAACGTTATTAATAAAGTTTTTAATTTAGATTTTTTATTTTAGCTTAATAAGCTTTTTAATTAATAAATTATTAAAAAATAAAAATAATATAAAAAAAATAAACGATTTTTAAGGAATCCCCATTATAATAAGCTTTATTAAGCTTATTTTTTATCTTAAGTTAATTAATATAACTCGGTTATTTAAGAAACTCTTTATTTATTTAATTAAGAAGGGTAATATCCTTTTCTTCCTTAAGTTATATAATAATTTTTAATAATTTATTTTATTAAAGGTATTTATAATATTAAGAGAAAAAAAAATTTATAATATATTTCTTCCCGTAACCTTATATTATATATATACCGTTAATTAATCCTTTAAGGGCTATTTCTATTAACTTATTTCTTTTTATTTTTATTTATTAATTAAGGAAAAGTCTATAATTCTTTATATAGTCGTTAAAGATCTTTATTATTACCGTTTTTAAGGCTTTTTTTAATGTATATAAAAGTATAATAAGTTTATAAGACTTTATCTTAAAATAATCCGGCTTAATAAGCTTCTTAAAGATAATTATTTTTACCTTTTTAAACTTACGTAAATAATAATTAACGTTAAAGTATATTTAAAAAAAATAAATAAAAACTTTTTTAAACGGTAAAATTATTATTATTAAGAATTTATTAAGAATTTTATTTAATCCCGGGGCTTTATCCTTCTTTAATTTATTAATTACCTTAATTATTATATTTTATATTATTATTTTATTTATTAATATAGGGTCGGAATATATAACGTTATTAATATCGTTTAAATTAACTTTTAACGGAGGGGGAAAAATATTCCTTTAAAAGCCTTAATTTTACCGTTAAAAGTATTAATTAATATATTATCGGATTTTTTAAAAGGCAAGAATTTAAAAATAAACTTTAATTTCTTATTTTATTTTTTATTATATTTTATTAACTTTTAAATATTATAAAATAAGATTATTAAGTTATATATTATAGATTAAAAGTATATTTACTTAACTTTTTTAATAATCCTTTCCTTTTCTTTTTAAGTAACCCTTAATTAATTAAGTATTTTTTTAATTTTTATACTTAAAAGTTTACTTAATTAATTTTTTTGTTTTTATAATTACGGTTATATACTTTTTATTTTAATAAATTTTAACTCTTTAAAAAAAATTTATTATTAAAATAATTTTATAATGAATAAATAAATATAATAAATATAGATCCTGATGGCGACGAACAAAGGGACCCCAAAGGTCCAAAACGATACGTATACGCATAGCTTTAATAATAATAAGAAAAGTATATTAAGTACGATAAGTAAAAGTAACGTAATAGTTAAGAATAAGGTAATAAACGGGTAAGTAACCTATATTAATAGAAACGGCAACGACGCGTATAAGTAATATAATAATAATAAGCCGGATAACGCTTAAAATAAATAAAAAAATTAAGGTTAATAAAATACATATATTGAAACGTATAAAACGCGTAATAATAATACGGAAATAATAGGTAAATAAAGGGATAAGAAGGCCGGTACGGTATTAATAATAAAAGGTATAAGTAAAGGGAAAAGGTAAGAAAACCGCAGTAAAGTAATTATTAAGGATATATAAAGGAGAAATAAAGTTAATAAAAAGGATAAAACTTTAAAGGATTAAAAATAAAAAGCGGAGATAATATATTGCTTAATAAATAAAAGTGAAAGGGCGGTAAGGGAAACTCTAAAGGTTTTAAAAGAACTCCTTATAATAAAGTAAAAAAATATTATATTAAAGACTTAACCGATATTACGGATTAAATTAAAAAACGTAAAAGACTTTTACGTAAAGGTAAAAATAAAGTTAAAAGAAACAGAGCGGCTATAAAGCTTTTAAAAGACGGTAATAAAAGCATTAATAAAAAGTAAAGATAACGGTTTAAGGTTAAGTATATAAAACGAAAATACGAAAACGGCGGCCCCTTAAATGAGAAAAAGTTAAGTAATAAAGGTAATAAAGGGGGTACCCGCAATAGAAAATAAGGGGATAACGGAGAAGAAAATAGCTACGTTAAAAAAATAAAGACAATAACGGTCCGCCTATTTAATAATAAGGAAAGGAACGTAACGGTAAAAATAAACCCACTATAATTAATAAAGGTTTTTAAGATAATAACGGAATTATTAATAAAATAAATTATTACGATATATAAGCTATAAAGTAAAGATATCCTCCTTAATATAATATCTTTAAAAACGAAAGAAAGCTTAAAGAAGTTTAAAGCTTAAGTTAATAAGGGAAAATATAAGTTAATTAAGGTTTTAAGGCAATTATTTACCGTTATAATAAATAAAATATATTTATTACGTTTTAAGGAAGCCAAAAAAAAGGTTACGTTAAAAAATATAAAAAAAAAGAATATAGTTTTTTACTTAAGGCTTAAGATCGTTAATTATAAGCTTCCGCCGGTAGCGAAAAGACTTAATTCCTTAAAACGCATAAAAAGGTACTTTACCGTTATATTAAGCGTAATATTAATAAAGATATATAATAACGTCTTAAATAAAAAGATTATTAAAAAGGGATTTCTTAAGATAACTTAATTATAAAATAAAACGGTTAATATTTGATTGATTGATTGATTTATACTACGGGTCTAGCTAAGCTAATTCCGGCGTTCCTTAATACGCGGCCTTTTAACCTTACTGGTAACCGTAAAAACCTGATATTCATAACGTTAAGGTAAAAACCGGCGTCCACCAGGCCTTTACCCTTTATCCCCTGGGGTAGAGGATATTAACGGCCGTTTAGAGAATAACAATTTATTCATATACTTCCTATATTCTAACTCCCCTAAGAAAATCCGTAATATTACGACCGTATCCTTATAGGGGCTATCCTTAAGCTTATTGTTCTTCCGCTTTTTTATATATTTATACTACTTTAACTTTATATAGTACCTTTAAATGTCCTTATTAATACTTACGCGCTTACTATATACCCCTCTTATATTATTATCGCCGTTAACTCCTTTAAAGACTTTTAATAAACGTTTACTATTATATCCTTACGGCTATAAAAGATGCTTTCCGGTTTATATAATTAACGTAGCCGGTTTCCGCTCTTCTTTTTCTTTTTTAGCCGGTAACGGGCCTTCTCCGTAAGATCTTTAGTAACCTCGTTTATCTCTATAATGAAGCTGAACTGTGGTAGCAGTCCGGTAAACATTATAAACCTAGCGGCTACCCGGATGCCTCGTTTTATAAATAATATTTAACGGTAATTATAAGTATTAGCTTTTACGATGAGTTTTAACCTAACCTTTATAAATAAAAAATAAGAAATAAGGACGTATATAATATCCTGCTTCCTTTATCCGTACTTATATCCGGCGTTTATCCGACCCCCGGTATATATAATAAATAGGAAGTAAGTTAACCCGTTTTTATTTATCCGGAGTTAAATCGTTAATATATTATTACCCTTTTTTTATAATATTATAACGGTAGAGATACTTATTAATGATCTTTTTATCGTTAAGAACTAAATAACGACGACCCTAAGGTATAAAGTCCCTATATTTCCGTTAACGCTCGGTCCACTTTATCGTAGTTTATAAGGTAATCGTTATAGCCTTCGCTCTTTAAATCCCCTTAATCTCAGTCTCTTTTATGCCTGGTAAGAGTTCGTACTCGCTTAGGCTGGCTTCTAAGATATTAATAAGGTTAACCTCCTTTTCAGTTTATTCCTACTTTATCTTAATAAGAGGGGAGATAAGTATTTTTAATTTATTCTTTTTAGCTTTAGGCTTATTAAGAATCTGGCGGATCCGCCCGTTTCTTATTATTGTAATTAAGTATATATATCTCTTTAGCCTTATTTAAACGATTATTTAATTTAATGAAACTTCGATCGGCAATATAAAAACTTTAAACTTTAATATCAGGATTAAGGTTATTTTATAAATACCGTTAATTACTCTTAGATACCGATTCTGGACTTTCTATAATATCTAGATAAACTTTTTTTTATATCCCGGAGTACCCTTGGGTATATATTAGATGGCCGTAACGTATATTATAACTAACTTTACTATAACCTGGTAGATAGTCCGGGCCTTCTATAACGTAACTCCTTATATTGATACGGCGAGATAAATAAGGCCTTTTTCTTATGAAGTTATCTTCTTTTAGACCTTTCTTATATAATCCTTCTAGTTAAGCTTTTTATTTACTTAAAAATTAAGGACTCTAATATTAATATCCGGCTTTATTATAACTTTATTTAGGTTTACTATAACTATTATATCGTACAGCCTCGGGCTCTTAATTATATAGATAAACTTATACTTATACGGTGTAAATTAAACCCCGTAAGTTCTCATTTACCGAAGATAGACTTTATAGGCCTATTTTAGTTTTAAATAGTTCGTCCGTATAAAGGTATTATAGGTTAAAAAATAAACGTTATTAATAAAGCTTCTAATTTAAATTTTTTGTTTTAGCTTAATAAGCTCCTTAATTAAAGGACCATTAAAGAATAAAAATAATATAGAAAAATAGGTAATCCCTAAGGAATCCTTATTATAGCGGGCTTTATTAAATTTATCTTTTATCTTAAGTTAATCGATATAGCTCGGTTACTTAAGAAATTCTTTATTTACTTAATTAAGAAAAATAATATCCCCTTTTTCTTTGTTATATAATAACCTTTAATAATTTACCTTATTAAAGGTATTTATAATATCGTGAAAAAGAAGACTTATAATATGCTTCTTCCCGTAACCTTATATTATATATATGTTGTCGATTAATCTTTTAAGGATTATTTCTATTAATTTATTTTTTCTTACTTTTATTTATTGGTCAGAAAGAAGTCCGTAATTCTTTATATAATTATTAAGGATCTTTATTATTACCGTTTTTAAGGCTTTCCCTAGTATATATAAGAATATAATAGGTTTATAAGACTTTACCTTAAAGTAATCCAGCTTAATAAGCTTCTTAAGGATAATTGTTTTTATCTCCTTAAACTTACGTAAGTAATAACCGACGTCGAAATATACTTAAAAAAAATAAGTAAAAACCTTTTTAAATGGTAAAGTTATTATTATTAGGAATTTATTAAGAATCTTATTTAATCCCGGGGCTTTATCCTTCTTTAATTTATTAATCGCCTTAATTATTATATTTTATATTATTACCTTATTTATTAATATGGGGTTAAAGTACGTAACGCCGTCAATATCGTTTAAGTTAACTTTTAACGGAAAAAGGAAAAATGCTCCTTTAAGGGCTTCGATCTTTTTATTAAAGGTATTAATTAATATACTATCGGGTCTCTTAAGGGGCGGGAATTTAAGGATAAACTTTAATTTCTTATTCTGTTCTTTATTATATTTCGTTAACTTCTAAATATTACGAAATAAAACCGTTAAGTTATATACCGTAAACTGAAAGTATATTTACTTAACTTTCTTAATAGTTTTTTCCTTTTTTTCTTAAGTAACCCTTAATTAATTAAGTATCTTTTAATTTTTATACTTAAAAGTTTACTTAATTAACTTTTTTACTTTTATAATTATAATTATATACTTTTTATTTTAGTAAGTTTTAGCTCTTTAAGAGGGTTTCGTTATCGGGATAATCTTATTAATTATTTTATTTAATACCTTTATTACTCGCTTTATAAAGAGGTCGATCCGGTCTTTATTATTTAATTAAGGGAGGTCCATAAACTATATTATTATCTCCTCCGTTTTTATATAAACCTTTACTTCCTTAACCGTCTTTTACGCCTTCTTTACCGGTGGTAATAAGGTCGTATTAATGGTTTAGTTTAGGGTTATCTATATTAATATATGGTCCGAGTTATATTTTAAGTCCTTTTATAGCCTATATATTATAACTACGCCGGTAACTTTTTCTATATTAAAGGTTAGATTAATTGTTATTTTAAATTTATAACTCTTTTATATAATAATCCCTTATAATATTAATAATAAGAAATTAGCTTAAGCGGTAATTATTAATAGGTTATCCGATTTAACGTAATTTATCGTACGCTTTTTTTTATTTTATATATAGTAATATAGGTTAAAGTCTTTAAGTAATATATATTCGTTTAAAGTAATTAAGACCTCTTTAAGTAGTAATATTATAAAAATCCTTTTTTATTGGCCGGCGGCGGGTTATATATATTATAAATATTAAGGTCGCCCTTTAAGTCCCCTTTTTTCATAATACGGAATATATAAAGGTTTCTACTATAATAAATAATATCCTAACTATTTACGTTAAGCCGTTTATTCATAAAGAAATATATTCTGGTTATTTTATCCCTTTTAAAAATTAAATAAAATTTCTCCTTTGGGTTAATAAATAAATATATATATAAGCTATACGGTAATTCCTATATTACTATAATATCGACGTCTTTAATTTTTTTAAATTTAAATATCGGTATTATTATTTTGGTTTTTTCATTACGGACGTTATATTATATTACTTTTAAAAACGTTAATATATTATTTATTAATCTTTATAAAGGCTCCCTCTTTTATACCCGCTTAGGTTACGGACCTTTTATTAAAGTTAAACGTTTTCTAGTTTAGCACCTTTCCGGCCATTATTAAAGACGTAAAACGGCCGGCTTTTAAGGTTAAGATCGCGAGGAGCTTTCTCTTTTTTACCGTTATTTACCCCTTATTATCCGGTTAATTAAGTTCGCATTTTAAGGCTACCTTTAATTAATTTATTAAACCAGTTTTATACGTATTATACCGTTGGATTTTCGCGGTTATCTAGGTTTCCTTACGTTTAATCTCCTTAACCCTTATTATATACCTAGAATTTTATGCTAGGTATCCCTCCTTATTATATACGGCGTATTTAAGCGTATTCTTTATAAGCCCTTTAATTACTAACTTTATATACTTATAGGTATCGTAGCCCTTAACGTAGACCGTATACTTCGTAATATTAAGGTATTTTATAATAATATATCTATAACCTTAATATTTAAAATATTAATAAATATTAACTACCTTATCTTATAACCAAGTTATTTTAAGAGATCCCTTTTTGGTAATCTTTTTATCCAGGACGTTATTATATATTTTAATTAACGTTACGTTTAATATAACAATAAAGTATTTCTTTATGCGTTTTAAAAAGTTAAGTCTTTTTATTACCGGCGGAAGCCTATAGTTAACGATTTTAAGCTTTAAATAAAGAACCGTATTTTCCCTTTTTATACTCTTTAACGTAGTTTCTTTCTCGGTTTCCTTAAAATATAAAAAATATATTTTATTTATTACGACGGTAAATAATTACCTTAAAATTTTAGCCGATTTATACTTTTCCTTATTAACTTAAGCCTTAAATTTCTTTAAACTTTCTTTCGTTTTTAAAAACGTTATATTAAAAAGGATATCCTTACTTTATAATTTACGTATCGTAATAATTTATTCTATTAATGGTTCCGTTATTACCTTAAAAGCCTTTATTAATTATAATAAGTTTATTTTTACCGCCGTATTCCTTTTTTTATTATTAAATAGGCAGACCGTTATTATCCTCGCCTTTTTTAACGCGGCCGCCCTTTCCTCTATTATCCCTTTATTCTTTACCGCGGGTATTTTTTTTTCCTCTATTATCCCTTTATTCTTTACCGCGGGTATCTTTTTTATTACTTTCGTCGTTTAATTCTTTTTCATTTAAAGGGCCGCCGCCTTTATATTTTCGCCTTATATACTTAGCCTTAAACTGCCGTCTTTACCCTTTATTAACGTTTTTACTACCGCCCCTTAAGAGCCTTATAATCGCTCCGCCTCCTTTAATTTTACCCCTACTTTTATATAGAAGTCCCTTATGCTTCTTAACTTAATCTATAGTATCGGTTAAGTCTTTAATATAATATCCTTTTACTTTATTATAAGGAGTCCTTCCAAGGCCTTTACCGCCTCCCCTACTGCTTTTTCGCCCTTATTTACCGGGCGACGTTTTATCTCCGTTTTTTATTTTTAATCCCTTAAGGTCTTATCCTTCTTATTAACCTTATTTCCCCTTTATATACCCTTAATAATACTTTTACCGCGGTCTTCCCGCCCCTTCCCCCCGCCTATACCCCTCGCCGTTAATATTATACCGGCCTTCCCACCCCCTTATTTACCTATTACCTCCGCCTTATTATTATACGTTTTATACGTTTTAATATGCGTATTTTATTAACCTTAATTCTTTTACCCACTTTAAACGTTATCCGGTTTATTATTATTATATTGCCCGTATACGTTATCGCTATTTCTGTTAATATAGGCTATTTGCCCGTTTATTATTTTATTCTCAACCGCCATGCCATTTCCACTTATCGCACTTAATATACCTCTCTTACTGTCACCAGAGCTATACGTGTACGCATCGTTTTGGACCTCTGGGGTCCCTTCGTTCGTCGCCATTCTTTTTCACGGTTAATATTTATTAATATTTTAAGTATTAAAATTATAAATATATTATTATAAGATGCTTTAATATTATAAAATATACGGTTTATATTAAGGACTATAATACCTATAAGTCTATAAAGTTAATAATTAAGGGGCTTATAAAGGGTATACTTAAATACGTTACGTATAATAAGGAAGGATACTTAATATAGGATTTTAAGTATATAATAAAAGTTAAGGAAATTAAACGTAAAAAGACCTGGATAACCATAAAAATCTAATAATATAACGCGTATAAAACTGGTTTAATAAGTTAATTAAAGGCAACCTTAAAACGTAAACTTAATTAATTAAATAATAAAAGGTAAATAACGATAAAGAAAAGAAAACTCTTTATAATCCCGACCTTAAAAGCCGGCCGTTTTATATCTTTAATAATAACCGGGAAAATATTAAAATAAAAAACGTTCGGTTTTAATAAAAAGTTTATAACTTAAATAAATATAAAAAAGGGAGTTTTTATAAAGATTAATATATAATATATTAATATTTCTAAGAATAATATAATATAACGTCCGTAATAAAAGAATTAAAGTAATAATATTAATATTTAAATTTAAAGAAGTTAAAGACGTTAACGTTATAATAATATAGGAATTATTATATAGTTTATATATATATTCGTTTATTAACCTAAAGAAAAGGTTTTATTTAGCCTTTAAGGAGAATAAAATAACCAGAATATACTTCTTTATAAATAAACGGTTTAACGTAAATAATTAAGATATTATTTATTATAATAAAAACCTTTATATATTCCGTATTATAAAAGAAAAGGACTTAAAGGGCGACCTTAATATTTATAATATATATAATCCGCCGTTAATTAATAAGGAAAAACCTTTTATAATATCGTTATTTAAGGAGGTTTTAATTACTTTAAATAAATATATATTATTTAAAGACTTTAATTTATATTACTATATATAAAACGAAGAAAAGTAAATGATAAATTATATTAAATCGGATAACTTATTAATAATTATTATTTAAATTAACCTTTTATTATTAATATTATAAGGGATTATTACGTAAAAGAATTATAAGTTTAAAATAATAATTAATTTAATTTTTAATACGGAAAAGGTTATTAATATAATCGTAATATATAAACTATAAAAGGACTTAAAATATAACTTAAATTATATACCGATATAAATAACTTTAAATTAAACCATTAATATAACTTTATTACTACCGGTAAAGAAAACGTAAAAAACGGTTAAGGAAGCAGAAATTTATATAAAAGCGGAAAAGATAATAATATAGTTCGTAGACCTTTTTTAATTAAATAATAGAGACCGGATTAATTTCTTTATAAAATAAATAATAAAGGTATTAAGTAAAGTAATTAATAAAATTATCCCGATAATAAAACCCTCTTAAAGAATTAAAACCTATTAAAATAAAGGATATATAATTATAATTATAAAGGTAAAAAGGTTAATTAAGTAAACTTTTAAGTATAAAAACTAAAAAATACTTAATTAATTAAGGGTTATTTAAAAGAAAAAGGAAAAGATTATTAAGAAGGTTAAATAAATATACTTTTAGTCTATAATATATAACTTAATAATCTTATTTTATAATATTTAAAAAGTTAACGAAGTATAATAAAGAATAAAGTAAGAAATTAAAGTTTATTTTTAAATTCCCGCCTTTTAAAAAACCTGATAATATATTAATTAATATCTTTAACGGTAAGATTAAGGCCCTTAAAGGAATATTTTTCCCCTTTTTATTAGAAGTTAACTTAAACGATATTAATAGTATTACGTTATCCGACCCCGTATTAATAAATAAAGTAATAATATAAAATATAATAATTAAAGTAATTAATAAATTAAAGAAGGATAAAGCCCCGGGATTAAATAAGATTTTTAATAAAATCTTAATAATAATAACCTTATTATTTAAAAAGGTTTTTATTTATTTCTTTTAAGTATATTTTAACGTTAATTACTATTTACGTAAATTTAAAGAAATAAAAACGATTATATTTAAGAAGCTTATTAAGCCGGATTATTCTAAGGTAAAGTTCTATAAATTTATTATATTCTTATATACGTTAAAAAAAACCTTAAAAACGGTAATAATAAAAATCCTTAATAATTATATAAAGAATTACGGACTTTTCCCCGATTAATAAATAAGAATAAAGAGAAATTAATTAATAAAAATAGCCCTTAAAAAATTAATTAACGGTATATATATAATATAAAGTTACGGAAAAAAGCATATTATAAATTTCCTTTCTTTTAATATTATAAATACCTTTAATAAGGTAAATTATTAAAGGTTATTATATAACTTAAGGAAAAAAGGGATATTATTTTTTTAATTAAGTAAATAAAGAGTTTTTTAAGTAATTAAATTACGTTAATTAATTTAAGATAAAAAATAAGCTTAATAAAATCCATTATAATAAAGATTCTTTAAGGATTATTTATTTCTTTTATATTATTTTTATTCTTTAATAATTTATTAATTAAGGAATTCATTAAGTTAAAATAGAAGGTTTAAATTAAAGGCTTTATTAATAACGTTTACCTTTTAACTTATAATATTTTTATACGTATAAATTATTTAAAATTAAAATAAGCTTATAAAGTTTATTTTTAATAAGTAAAAACTTACGGGGCTTAATTTACGCCGTATAAGTATAAGTTAATTTATATAATTAAGTGTTTAAGGTTATACGATATAATAATTATAATAGACTTAAATAAAGTTACGGTAAAGTTGGATATTAATATTAAAGTCCTTAACTTTTAAGTAAATAGGAAGTTTAATTAAAAGGACTATATAAGAAAAATTTAAAAAAATAACTTTATAGGAAAGGGGCCTTATTTATCTTATTATATCGATATAAAAAGCTACGTTATAGAAGGCCCAGATTATTTATTAGGCTATAATAAAGTTAATTATAATATACGTTATAGCCATTTAATATATATTTAAGGGTATTCCGGGACATAGGAAAAACCTATTTAAATATTATAAAAAGTCCAGAACCGGTATTTAAGAATAATTAATAATATCTATAAAGTAACCTTTATCCCGGTATTAAAGTTTAAATCCCGGTATTAAAGTTTAAAGTCTTTATATCGTTAATTAAAGTCTTATTGAATTAAATAATCGCTTAAATAAGATTAAAGAAAAATATATATTTAATTACGATAATAGGAAATAAGTAAATCCGTTAAAATCTTAATAAGCTTTAAGTTAAAGAAAATAAACTAAAGATACCTATTTCCTTTTTTATTAAAATAAAGTAAGAATAAGTTAAAAAAAAAGGTTAATTTTACTAGTATCCCGGAGGTTAATTTAAGCGGATATAAGTTCCCGTTAAACGTAAAAAAATTAAGATTAAAAAGATTTAAAGAATAAAAATTATAGCGATTACTTTATAAATTATAATAAAATAAATTAAACATGAACGGAAATATAAAAACTTTATATTTTAAAGTTATTATTACTTAGCTTTTAACGATAAAAAGATTATTAATAAGTATTTCCGCTATTATAATATTATAAAGAAAAATAATAATATATTAACGATTTAACTCCGGACGGGTAAAAACGGTTTAACTTACTTCCTATTTACTATATATACCGGGGGTCGGATAAATACCGGATATAAGTATGGATAAAAAAGTAGGATGCTATATACGTCTTTATTTCTTATCCTTTATTTACGGAAGTTAAGTTAAAACTTATTATAAAAGTTAATATTTATAATTATTATTAAATATTATTTATAAAGTAAAATATCCGGGTAATTATTAAATTTATAATATTTACCGGATTACTATTATAGTTTAACCTTATTATAAAGATAAATAAAATTATTAAAAACCTTATAAAAAAGGCCCGTTATTAATTAAAGAAGAAAAAGAAAAACGGAAACTAATTATATTAATTATATAAACCGGAAAGTATCTTTTATAGCCGTAAGGATATAATAATAAACGTTTATTAAAAGTCTTTAAAAAAGTTAATAATAATAATAATATAAAAAAGGTATATATTAAATACGTAAATATTAATAAAAATACTTAAAAATATTATATAAGGTTAAAATAATATAAATATATAAAGGAGCGGAAGAATAATAAACTTAAAAATAACCTTTATAAGGATACGGTCGTAATATTATAAATTTTTTTTTAAGGGAGTTAAAATATAAAGAATATATAAATAGATTATTACTCTTTAAACGGCCGTTAATATCCTTTACCTTAAAGGATAAAAGGTAAAGGCTTAATAAATACCGGTTTTTACCCTAACGTTATAAGTATCAGGTTTTTACGGTTATTAATAAGGCTAAAAGGCCGCGTATTAAGGAACGCCGGAATTAGCTTAGCTAGACCCGTAATATAAATCAATCAATCAATTAATCAAAATAATTTTATTAATTATTTTATTTAATACCTTTATTATTCACTTTACGAAAAAATCGATTTAATCTTTATTATTTATTTAAGGGAGATCCGTAAATTATATTATTATTTCTTCCGTTTTTATATAAACCTTTATTTCTTTAACCGTTTTTTATACTTTCTTTACCGGTAATAATAAGGTTATATTAACAATTTAATTTAAGGTTATTTATATTAATATATAATTTAAGTTATATTTTAAGTTTTTTCGTAACTTATATATTATAACCGCGTTAATAATCTTTTCCGTATTAAAAGTTAAATTAATCGTTATTTTAAATTTATAACTTTTTTATGTAATAATTTTTTATAATATTAATAATAAAAAATTAATTTAAATAATAATTATTAATAAGTTATTTAATTTAATATAATTTATTATACGCTTTTCCTTATTTTATATATAATAATATAGGTTAAAGTTTTTAAGCAATATATATTTATTTAAAGTAATTAAAACCTTTTTAAGTAATAATATTATAAAAGGTTTTTCTTTATTAATCGGCGGTAAATTATACGCGTTATAAATATTAAGGTCGCCCTTTAAGTCTTTTTTTTTTTTATAATATAAAGTATATAAAAGTTTTTATTATAATAAGTAATATCTTAGTTATTTACGTTAAGCCGTTTATTTATAAAAAGTATATTTTAATTATCTTATCCCCCTTAAAGGTTAAGTATAATTCCTCCTTTAAATTAATAAATAAATATATATATAAGTTATATAATAATTCTTATATTATTATAACGTTAATATCCTTAATTTCTTTAAACTTAAATATTAATATTATTACTTTAATTTTTTTATTATAAACGTTATATTATATTACTCTTAAAAACGTTAATATATTATATATTAACCTTTATAAAGGCTTCCTTTTTTATATTTATTTAAATTACGGACTTTTTATTAAAATTAAATATTTTTTAGCTTAATATTTTCTTAATTATTATTAAAAATATAAAATAACCGGCCTTTAAAATTAAGATTATAAAGAGCTTTCTTTTCTTTATTGTTATTTACTTTTTATTATTTAATTAATTAAGCTTATATCTTAAGGTTACCTTTAATTAACTTATTAAATTAATTTTATATATATTATATTGTTAGATTTTCGCGGTTATCCGGGTTTTTTTACGTTTAATCTTTTTAACTCTTATTATATACTTAAAATTTTATATTAAGTATTTTTCTTTATTATATACGGCGTATTTAAACGTATCCTTTATAAGCCCTTTAATTATTAATTTTATATATTTATAAGTATTATAACTTTTAACGTAAATTATATATTTTATAATATTAAAGTATTTCATAATAATATATTTATAGCCTTAATACTTAAAATATTAATAAATATTAACCGTTTTATCCTATAATTAAGTTATCTTAAGAAATCCCCCTTTAATAATTTTTTTATTTAAAACGTTATTATATATTTTTATTAACGTTACGTTTAATATAATAATAAAATACCTTTTTATATATTTTAAAAAATTAAGTTTTTTTATTATTAACGGAAGCTTATAATTAACGATCTTAAGCTTTAAGTAAAAAACTATATTTTTTTTTTTTATATTCTTTAATATAATTTTTTTTTTAATTTCTTTAAAATATAATAAATATATTTTATTTATTATAATAATAAACGATTACTTTAAAACTTTAATTAATTTATATTTTTTTTTATTAATTTAAGTTTTAAATTTCTTTAAGCTTTTTTTCATTTTTAAAGATATTATATTAAGTAGGATATCTTTACTTTATAATTTACGTACCGTAATAATTTATTTTATTAACGGTTCCGTTATTATTTTAAAAGCTTTTATTAATTATAATAAATTTATTTTTACCGTTATATTCCTTTTTTTATTATTAAATAAACGGATTATTATTATCTTTATCTTCTTTAATGCGGCCGCTTTTTCCTCCGTTATCTTTTTATTCTTTGCTACGGATACCCTTTTTATTACTTTTATTATTTAACTTTTTTTTATTTAAAAGGCTACTACCTTTATACCTTCGTTTTATATACTTAACTTTAAGTTACCGTCTTTACTTTTTATTAACGTTTTCATTACCGCCCTTTAAGAGCTTTATAACCGCTCCGTTTCCCTTAATTTTACCTTTACTTTTATATAAAAGTCCCTTATATTTTTTAGCTTAATCTATAATATCGGTTAAGTTTTTAACGTAATATTTTTTTATTTTACCGTAAAGAGTCCTTTTAAGGTTTTTATTGCCTTTTTTACCGTCCTTTCGCCCTTATTTACCGGGCAATATATTATCTCTGCTTTTTACTTTTAATCCTTTAAGGTCTTATCCTTTTTATTAATTTTATTTCCTTTTTATATATCCTTAATAATATTTTTATTACGGTCTTCCTGCCTTTTTTTTTTCCGCCTATATCCCTTACCGTTAATACCGTACCGGTTTTCTTACCCCCTTATTTATTTATTATTTCCGTATTATTATTACGTATTTTATACGTTTTAATATACGTATTTTATTAACCTTAATTCTTTTATTTATTTTAAGCGTTATCCGGCTTATTATTATTATATTATCCGTATATATCGTCGCCGTTTCTATTAATATAGGTTACTTATTTATTTACTATTTTATTCTTAACTATTACGTTACTTTTACTTATCGCACTTAATATACTTCTCTTACTGTTATTAGAGCTGTACGTATACGTATCGTTTTGGACCTTTGGGGTCCCTTTATTCGTCGCCATTTTTTCCAATCTTCTGATAATATAATAAGATGAAAAAAAGGACAATTGTTAAAGAACGCAGTTCTTATTACGGCTGGCGGTATATATAAATATAGGCGGGTAGCTTCCGCGGGGTTCTTAATGCGTATATACCTTAAATCTATAGCTACGTTTATAGCCACTTAATAATTATAATAACTATATACTTATTATTAAGCCGTTCTTAATAAATAATAGCAGTAGCTTTTAATTCGATTCTTTATATATCGTTATATATATAAATATTCGATTCCATTAACTCGTTATAATTTAGAGCCTATAGTACCCAGAGGCCCTTTCAACTCCGACTCCGGTGATATATTGCGTACTGTATCTCAGCTTAAACCCGAGCATTTATAGTACTTATTATAAATTACTTTAGAGTTTAAGCCTTTTAACAGGACGTGGAGTATATCGATTACTTTCTTATTAAGCTCGTTATTTACTTACTTTAAAATCGCTTTATCTTCGTTTAAATTACTCTCCTTAATATTCTTATAAAGTATATGATTTAGCTTTTAATTATTATCTTAAACGCGAACCTATTTTATTGTTTACGATCTTTATATAAGATAAGCTCTTTCAGTATCGTTAATAGAATTAATATTAATAGTACCTTTATTAAAAGTATTAAAATTACCTCTTATAATACTTTAAGATTTTATTAATAAATTCCTAAAAAAGTCGAAGTAAGAGTAAGCGTTACGATATAAAGTTACCATATAAAAGCTGGCTACCTTACGGGGGTCCTGCAAATCCTTAAAAGGGTGTTAAAATGGTAGGAAAATGCTTGGATTTTGAAAAGGGTACCAAAAGGCTTTCAAAAGGCTTTTTCCCATTTATCACCTTTATTACCTTCACCCTTACTCTTACCCTTATTATCACCTGTACCCTACCATCACCCTCACCTGCACTACCAGTATTACCATCACCCTCACCATTACCCTTATCATCACCCTCACCATCACCCTTACCATTACCATTACCTGCACCTGCACCTGCACCATTACCCTTACTTACGCCTGCACCTGCACCTGCACTACCACCCTCACCATCACCCTTACCTTTACCTGTACCCTCACCCTGACCTGCACCCGCACCTGCACTTGCATTAACCTCACCATCACCCTCACCGTCACCCTCATCACCCTCATCACCCTCATCACCCTCATCACCCTCACCACCATCATCACCCTCATCACCCTCATCACCCTCATCACCCTCATCACCCTCATCACCCTCATCACCCTCATCACCCTCATCACCCTCATCACCCTCATCACCCTCATCACCCTCATCACCCTCATCACCCTCATCACCCTCATCACCCTCATCACCCTCATCACCCTCATCACCCTCATCACCCTCATCACCCTCATCACCCTCATCACCCTCATCACCCTCATCACCCTCATCACCCTCATCACCCTCATCACCCTCATCACCCTCATCACCCTCATCACCCTCATCACCCTCATCACCCTCATCACCCTCATCACCCTCATCACCCTCATCACCCTCATCACCCTCATCACCCTCATCACCCTCATCACCCTTATCACCACCCTTACCTGCACCCTCACCCCCACCTATACCACCCTTACTATCACTTACATTATTACCCTTACCACCACCTGCATCCTTACCCTCACCTGTATCATCACCTGCACCTTATTACCACCCTTATTACCCTTACCCTTACTTGCACCCTTACTTGCACCCTCACTTACCACCCTTACCACCTCACTTGCACCCTCACTTGCACCCTCACTTGCACCCTTACTTACCACCCTCACCACCTCACTTGCACCCTCACTTGCACCCTCACTTACCACCCTCACCACCCTCACTTCCACCCTCACCTACCACCCTTACCACCACCCTCACCTTTACCATCACCTGCATCATCACCCTCACCACCACCCTTACCTGCAATACCACCCTTACCTGCATTACTACCCTCACCCTCACTCTCACCCTTACCATCACCTGCACTACCACCCACCACCCTCACCTACCTCACCTGCACCACCACCCTCATTTGCACCCTTACCCTCACCCTCATTTGCACCCTTACCCTCTCACCATCACCTGCACCCTCACCCTCACCCTCACCTGCACCCTCACCTGCACCCTCACCTGCACCCTCACCTGCACCCTCACCTGCACCCTCACCTGCACCCTCACCTGCACCCTCGCCTGCACCCTTACCTTTACCACCACCTGCACCCTACCTACTGCACCCGCACCTACTGCACCCTCACCTACTCCCTTACCTACTGCAAATCCTTTACTAAGCCCTTCACCAGGCCCTTCACTATAATGCGACGCCCGATGCATGTATGCCCCTACCGCGACAGGCCGAAAAACACCGTGATTTGGATGGAGAACCTAAGAGGTAAGCAAGGCCCCTCACCTGCACCCTTACCCGAACCCTCAGCAGACCCTTTACAAGCCCTTTACCAGGCCCCTCACCAAGCCCCTCACTAGGCCCTTTATTAGGCCCTTTATTAGGCCCCTTAATAGGCCCTTTAATAGATAGATATATAAATAGATAGAAAATAAATTAATAATACTTTATTACCTCAAAGGCCCCCCCCAAGCAGGCCCAAAAGATTACCCCTTAAATCTCAAAATGGTAACAAAAGGGTATCAAAAGGGTACCAAAATGATTATTTTTTTAAAAGGCTTTTTTTAAAAAAAGGCTTGAAATCTTAAAGTTTAATCAATGAGAACGGCCTTTTTGAAATCAAAGCATTTTGACACCCTTTTGGGCCTTTGGTCGAAACCGGTAAGGTACTTTTCTTATACGGCCGCTATAGCTTGTAAAGCCTACGTCGCCCTTAGCTCCTTTATGAAAGATCTTACTTATTACTTAATCGATAGCCTTCTCGATTAACATTTTTACTACCTATACCCTCTACGCTATTATAAGCAAAGAACAAATAAGTCATTAAGTAAATCGTAATTAAGGCTCGTTAAATCATGCTTTAATAAGTAAAGCCATTATTTGCTTTATAAATACGCTTTAAGATACATTTATTATTAATCGATATAAGTAAGCTGTTAATTATCTACCAGGCTATTATAAATCATATACCAGGTATTATACTTTATTTACCTATCGATTAATAAATCGCGGCCTTTAAGAAACGGGTTGGTATAAAATTTACATTTAATAAGCAATAAGAGATTCGGGATAATAACGACCGATTTTACTTAATAAGGAAGTAATAATACGACCCGGCAATACCTCGGATATATCGTTTTTGAACTTTTTAGCTTAATCTTAAGTCTTAAAAACACGATTATATCCCGGGTGGATAAGGGATTTTTCGGCTTATACTTTAGGGTTTTTCTTAGTATATAATTTTAACATTAGCTTTATGCGCTATTTATACTTATTCAAATTATTTCCTCAGTATATTCGGCGTTAACCATATATATTCTCTAGCCCGAATACCGCTTAAACGATAAAGACTACCTCGCTATCGTTATTATAATGTAAGCGTTGCTTTTTTGATTTTTTATCGGCATATTATTGAAGAACGTAGTTCTTATTACGGCTTACGGTATATATAAGTATAGGCGGGTAGCTTCCGCGGGGGTCTTAGCGCGTATATACCTTAAATCCATAGCTGCGTCCATAGCTACTTAATAATTATAACAATTATACACTTATCACCAAACCGTTCTTAATAATAATACGTTAATAATTTAACTTTAATCAGGTAAGAATAGTTTTATATTTTTCCTTTATAGTATTTATCGTGTATATGTGGATACGTGGTGTTTTTGGTGTTTGTAGTGTTTTGATTAACCTGTCTCAGGCTGAGTTACAGGGACCTCGCCGTTAAGGTACCCCCGCTATAACCCGGCCACGGGGTAAAGCCAGGGCTAAGGAACCCCCGTATAAGCTAAGAACCTGGGACTATCTATATAGAGCTAAATATATAAAAAGAGTAAGTGGATAAGTAATTTTAATAAAAGCCGTTATTTAAATAAATCTTTAAAAATAAAATAAAGAATTTAAGGATTTAGATAAGCTGGCTTATATAAATCTTTAAGCTCCCCTATATGGCCCTTAAAGAGCCATTTATATCAAAAGTACTCACATTAGTTACCCGGCACTCGGGTAGATTAGATATGATCCGAAGCTAGACCCAATTAGGGTAGCCGGGATTCAGGAGTACTTAGCCGCACTTCTGTACATAGAGAATAATCAAGTAACTTACACCTCACATTTCAAGAATTTAACCGATAAGTAAATATTCTATATATCCGGTAAATTAATTAATAATTAAACTATACCCTTTAATTTGCTTGATCCCTGCTATATATATATAAATACGTAATATTTTTAATATTTATAATATTTTAATTAACCTATCTTAGGACCTAAGCTATTAAAACCTCGCCGTCGAGGTCCTAAAGCATTTCGCCGTCGAGGTACCCCCGCTATAGCCCGGCTACGGGGTAAAGTTTAGGTTTAAAAACCCTTAAAGTTAAGATATAAGTTTTAAAAAAACGATTTAAATAAATATCGGCTGGCCTATTTAACCTAAAGTAAGTTAATAATATTATAATACCGTAAGGATAATATTATTAATTAAGTTAATAGGTATAAAGTTAATATATATTTAACTTTTATTTATCAAGTTTTTTAATAAACTTAATATTTAACCTAACTTTTTATACGTCCATAATTATATCCCGATGGAAAAAGTGGCCGGAATAATTACTATAGATATTTGCCTCAGTCCCTCAGACGTATGTGGCTTTGCCATGCCTTAGCCACAGCGGGCTGTGGAGGCTCCCACACGTCTAAGCGCAGAACCCCGTATTTTTATCAGATTTATATTATCTATAAGTATTTTATTTAAATATTTCTCCCTACCTGATTTTAAATTTTAAGTATAATATTTAAGTAAATTTAAACATGTTTTATATAAATAATACTATAAGATTTCCATTAATTAATTAAGAATAAATTTAAGAAGTTTGGGATTTTATATATAATTCCCGTTATTTTATTTCGTAAAAATGGAAACTTTCGTTTTTTTAGTCGGAGTATATTTTACTTATAAATATATTGAAATTTTTCGTTAAACTTATTTTCAAGGCGAGATTTAATAAATTTTTCGCCTTAAGATATTTCGTATTATAGATTTTTGCTTTTCATTATTATTCCCCAGGCCTCGACGTAAAAATTTTATATATGAAAAATAGGAAATAAGGCGGATCAGGCAAAAATTCAAAGTTCTAAGCTCAGACGCGTAGAAGAAAGGGCTATTTATCAGCCACTATCTAGCCCGAATCTACATAGCGTCTGAGGGACTGAGGCAAATAGATATTATACTATATAAGCCGCTTATATAATATATTAATAATAAAATCCCGTATAAATAACCTTAAAGTAAGAAAGAAGAGCGAAGCTTATGGTAAAGCCGTTACTTAAAAATATAGGTCCTTTAAAGATTATATAAGGTAAGCCTTACTGGAGGTTATTACGATTTTAAAAGTAATTCCTTCTTAAAAAGTATCCGTTTTGTATATTAAAATATAAAACTCTATATAACCATCCCTGAACTTTATATATAATTAGGTTATATAATATTTTTAAAGTCCGATCTAAGGTCGGCTTTATTATAGGTGAACTCCTCCACCCGCAAAAAGCCTATATAAGTAAAATAAAAAACGGCGCGTATAATAAAGTTAAATTTAATATTAATATTGAAGCTACGTATAAGCTTAATAAGGATATTGTTAATAATAAGAAGCCGTTCTTTTTATATATATTTACTTTATAGTTTCTTTACGTCGTATATAAGATATTAAAGTATTGGGTATTGGAAAACCTCGAGGTTCCCGACGCCCCGGTTGATATATATTAATTTAACGGCAATAAGGTAGCTTTTAATAGTTTTATAAGGTAACTTTTTAATATTAATAAAATATATATATTATTTAATAAGTATAAAAAATAAAGTAAAAATGGCCAGGTAAACCCCGTATATAATATATTACTTAAAGTAAGAGTTATTCTTTATATTATATAACGACCTTATATTTAATATGAAATTAAAACGTAAGTATTACGCCGCTTATAAATTAATTTAATTTATGTCCCACCCGTTTTAATATTCTTATAATCCGGTATAATTATAATATATGTAAGTATATAAGTTAAAGTAAATTATTAGCGATTCTTTCTTAGTTAAATCTTAAAATCCAATTTATTATTTAATGATCCTTAATAAAGATTTATTCCGTAATATATTTGATATCGTCCAGGAGTAAAATAAGGGTTAATTAACGGATAATATTTATAGCCTAGCCTTATACGGTTAAATTCTTAATACCGTAAACAATTTCCGTATTATTTAAGTAAATTATTACCGAGTTCTTTATAAATATAATATATTATTGCTATAAAGCCTTAAGTACGGCTATTATCTTAAGGACGTTTATATAAGCCTTTTTCAACTGAGGAGGTAACCTATAAATAAAGGTGAATTCCGGGGCTAGCCTAGTACCTGGACTTCTAATAGATAGATTGCTCAGCACCTTACATAGTACTTAATTAAGCAAGTTACACCTTACCATTTCAACAGGTTATGAGCCCGGCTTACATACCTATTACTACGCTTAGCAATTCAGCAAGCCTTAGCTACACTATATAGCTTAAACACCTTAAGAGCCGTCGCTCCACTATTATAACGGCTCTTATTATTATTATAACTACTATAATTGCTTAGTAGTCCTGTTGATTTAAGCCTTAACCACCCGAAAATAAGGAAACTAAAACGGAAAATAAGAAGGCTAGGACGTTACCTAGCTTGAAACCATTATCTATACGTAGACCGTAAGGTATAATAGCCCTATATACCGATCTACGCGCACTTTATAAAGGTATAGTAGCCTTTATATTATACTTATAGGGCCGTTAAATCGGCGGATCCTTATTAAACGCGCTAATACCCTTAAAGAACGGGAGGAAATAAACGTTTATTTATTATTATTATTAAAGCGATTAAAACGGCTTATAAAGTTTACTATTATATATACTTAACTTTTCAATTAAATTAACGACTTAGTTTAAGCTATTATTATCTTAGTTATTATACTAAAGTTTAAGTATAAAGAGAAGTAAAATGTTTACTTTAAGGGCTTTTTCTTCTTTATTAAAATTATTAAAATTATTAAGGCTTAAATTAATTATATCTTTATTTTTAAAGTCTTTTTATTAAAACTATTAAGAATACGTTAATTATCTTGATTTATACGTTCTGTTACTTTAACCCGTAATTAAACTATTTATTCTTAAGTAACGTTCCTTTACCCGGCGTATTATATATATTCCATAAGCTTTACGTCTTAAACGGTCCGTTAAGATTAAGAAGCTCTATTACTTATTATTAACCTTTAAATTACGGTTCTCGTTAAGTAAGAAGAAACTCCGGGCCCGTTACCGTTTACTTCATAAGACGTTCCGTTTTATACGTATATTATTTAGGAAAGCCATAATCTTAAAGGATAATAATTTAAAGTATTATTTATTATTATTATTATTTAAGTTATCTTTATTTAAGGGCTTAGTATTATTAATTATAATCCCGTCGCCTTTTAGCGATATAGATCTCTTTAACCTTTAGGCTAAATTATTATTATTATTATTATTATTATTATTATTATTATTATTATTATTATTATTATTATTATTATTATTATTATTATTATTATTATTATTATTATTATTATTATTATTATTATTATTATTATTATTATTATTATTATTATTATTATTATTATTATTATTATTATTATTATTATTATTACTATTATTATTATTATTACTATGTCCGACCCCTTTAAAATTGCCGGTACCTTTAATAAGGTTATTAAGCTTAAGGATAACCTTAAGTATATTATATAGGAACGTAAAATAAGTGAAAGGCTTGAGCTTACCCGGCTTAGCTATTAAATTATAGATTCCAGCTTACGCCCTATTAAGACCGCAGCTCTTAAGGGTAATAAGCTTATAAAGGCCCAAGATACCTACGATTAAGGGCACTTTATAACCTGTGCCGTGATCCGTATAAGGACTGAGGGGACCAATTGGCATGCTATCAAGAATATTAAGAATACCAAAGTGGCGTAGAACACCCTCCGCACTCGGTGTCAGCCCAAGGGCTCAGGTTACCTCGCGTCGGCCCTTAGGCGCTTCACCTCCCTTACCCTCAGCCACCCTCGACAGCAGCACCATGGAGGAATCTCCGGGCATACATACCCCTACAGACTCGGACTCAGGCTTACCTGGTCCCTACTATTCAATTCTATATTATCACCCGTCTCTAAGAAAACTTACTGAATCTCCAGATTTACTTACTTAAGCCTATATAGCCAAAATGTAACCCCTAAGCCACCGGCGTAACCGGGACTTTAACTATTAAGCCGCCGGCTCTTAACTGACGCTTATATATCTTATAGCCGCGATTGTTACGGACTATACCGAAACTACGATTTATATATAAATTATAAAGGACATATACCGTAAAATAAAATAGGAGCTCACTATAGAAAATCAAGTTAAATCTTTAAAGAAGAATAAAACCTAAGTCTTAATAAATTTACCTCCCGGTATTAACGTGCTAAATAATAAATAAGTCTATAAGTATAAAAGTGGACTAAATAGTAATATTACCCGGTATAAGGCCAAATAGGTAATCTATGGCTTATAATAAAAACAGGCTTAAATTTCTTTAATATTTTTATAACGGTTATTAAGCCTATAAATTATAAGGCCCTCTTTATTATAACGGCTATATATAACTTAGAGATTAAGTAAATAAACGTTAAAATAATATTCCTTTACGGTAATATCCTTAAAAAGATTTATATTTATTAATTAATAGGTTTTAATAATAGCTTAAAACGGGTTTACTTATTAAATAAAGCTTTTTATAAGCTTTAATAATTACCTTAAATTTAATATTAATATCTCTTTATATTCCTTAAGAAACTCGGTTACTATTATATTAATAAAAATTATAACGTATTCTTAAACCCGGATATTAATATTATTATTACCGTATATATTAATAATATTCTAATAATAAGAATTAATAACCGGGTTATTATTAATTTAAAGGCTTAATTAAATAAGAAGTTTAAGATATCCGATTTAAACTTATATAATTAATACTTAAGTATAAGTATTACTTATAATTAATAAAATTAAACCTTAATTCTTAGTTAAGAAAGTTACGTTAAATAGGTCCTTATTTAGTTTAATATATATAACGATCCTTTTTTTAAGGGTAATAATATAGCTATCCTTATAAACGTAAATGCCCGTTTTAAGCCGGCTAATAAGGAATATACCATTTTAAAGTAATTTCAGCTTAAATACCAGTCCGCCGTCGGCTTATTAATATATACTATAATAAGTATTAAGCTTAATATAGCTTATATGGTATCGGTAATATTACGTTATACGTTTAACCTTAACGAAAGGCTTTAAATAAGCGTTAAGAAGATCTTCCGTCACCTCTGCGGTATAACCTCCTTAAAGCTCGTTTTTCAAGGCCCTTTAAAGCCCCTTAATAACTATACGGACTTCAATTACGCCGGCGACCCGTAGATATATCGGTCGATTTCCGGGTATACCTTTAACCTAGGAAGTATAGTTATTAATTAATTTTTAAAATATTAATTAATTATGGCCCTATTTACCTATAAGGCTGAGTACGTAGGACAATATAACGCTATTAAAGAGGTGATTTGGCTTGAACGGTTATTAACTTAACTTATTAAAATCACCCCAAATCCAACGGTATTACCGGCCCTTAAGGATAAGGACGTTATATAAGATTACGCCCTTCTTACCTGGCTTAAGCCGGATATTACCGGGGCTTTTACCCTTATTATAGTGATCTTTTATGATAACTAGGGAGCGATTGTACTAATAAAGGACCCTATAAATTACTCAAAGACGAAGTATATATATATTAAGTATTACTTCCTTCGGGAGTATATAGTTAATAAATAGGTAGAGCTTATATATTATTTTATTAAGGATATGGTGGTTAACGGCCTTATAAAGCCGTTATTAAGGGATGCTTTTCAAAAATTCAGGAATAATTTAAGATTAAAGTAATTATACCTCTAAAGTTTAAGATATAGGTACCCCTTACTATTAAAGTTAAGATGGATATACCCGTTACTGCGGTGATACGGTTTAGTGGGAGCTCTTACTTCTTGCTTATTGAATGGTACGGTATTATAGTATTATGAAGCTACTGATCAAGTGGGAGTATCAGAAGTATAAAAAACAGAGACCTCGGCTATTACTAAAAGGGGCTAGCCTAGTACCTGGACTTCTCATAGATAGATCGCTCAGCACCTTACATAGTACTCAACTAAGCAAGTTACACCCTACCATTTCAACAGTAACCTATAAATAAAGGTGAATTCCGGGGTAAGTACGTCCTTAATATCTTTACGTAAATAGCCACTTATACTATAGGTAAACGACGTATCGGTATAAAGATAATACCGTAACCGGGTTGCTAAAAGCCGTCTTAAGTATAAGCCGTTATAATTACTTAATAGCCTTTATTATTAAAAGAAGTCCTTACGGATTTCATTATTTATATAGATTTAATAACGATCGGCCTTTAGAAACTCGTTATATAGCCTATAAAGGAAAGGTTACTTTAATAATGTCAGCCGGTGTGTTGCGGGCATGGAGTGCGGGCAAGGAGTGTTATGGAGCAGTCATGTAGGCAATGCCAAGATATCCTTATAATACGTATAGATATTATTACCTGGCCGTACATCCCAAAACGTTTAATTATTTACTTATAAGCATTTTTTATCTTTATAGATAAATTATTATATAGATTATATAAAATATATATATATTATATACTTATTTACTTACTATATATCTTATAGTTATAAGCCCGGCTACGTATGTTTTTATAGTATATATTATATTTATTTAATTATTTAATTAAATAATTAAGCCGTAATACTTACCGCAATCGAGTCTTATTCGCATTAAAAAGGCCTTTATAAAAGGTATTTACGAGTATTAATAATAAGATAAGGATTAAGCTTATATTATAAAAAAAGATAAGATTCCTCTTTAGAAATCCTTTATTAAACTTCGTTAACCGTTAAAATAAATAAAATAAACGTTAAGCTTATAATAATAAAGGATTAAAATTAATAAATCTTTATTATCCGAAATAAAGTAATTAAATATATAATTTAAGATTAAATTAATTTAAGCCTTAAAGCAAAATTTATTTTATTTATAAAACCGATAAATCCAAAATTTATTATTCTTTTAAATATAATATTAAAAGAGAAGATAGATAGGATATAAGACTTTAAATTCGCGGAAAAATAATATTAAAAATAAAAGTTTAAATAAAAGGAATAATATGAATTTTTTAATAAAATTATAAACTATATTTATAGTATAGTTATTACTTTAAATATTATTTACCTTTAAAAGGTTAAATTTTATTTATAGGATATATTAAGAGTCCTAAAATAAAAGCTTATACCAACCGATACGGTAAGGGTATTAAATATTTAATAAAAGTATTTAAAAGTAAAAATAAAATTAATAAGCCGATAAAATATTAAGGTATAACTAGATAAATAGAATTAAATTTATATTTTAAGAAAGGAACTTACTTTTAAGGAAATTATTAATATAAAAATAATATTTTCTGACTTTCTTATAATAATTAAAAAATATATATTTATATTAATAATATTTTATAAATATTAATTTTAAATTATTAATAATAATAAAACTCTTTTATTTAAAGTAATAAAATTATTTAGATAATATATAAAGTTAAAAAACGTTAAATCCTTAATAGTTTTATACTTAACTTTTAATATAGAAATTAAAGAAAAATCTAAATTAAAAGAACCTATATTAAGAAAAAAGCAGAAGGAAATTCTTAAATATTTTTACGGCTTAAAATACTATTAAAGTTAATATAATTACTTCAAGGACGATCGAGCTGGAAGGCCAGTAAATTTCAGGCTTAATCCAGTTATTAAGAAGAAAGTAAAGGAAAAGCTAAAAGATACCATAATTAAGAGAAAGGTCGATAAAGCCTTAAAGGTAAAACGAAATCGTAAAAAGGAGAGCTTATTATTATTAATAAGGGTAACGTTACCGTTATTTCAACTGAAAACAGGGGCCTTTATAGTTCTCTTAATATTAAGCCCTTTATTATTCGCTATTAATATAAGTTTTGAATCGTTATAAATACTTAATTATTATTTATTAAATTACGTCTATAACGAAACGATAAGAAATAGGTTTAATTAAGAAAAGGAATATATTGATAATATAATTATATTTTTAAGGATAGGACGTTTATTTATTATTATATATAAATAAATTAATATTTATATCTCTACCCCGAAAAATAGAAATATTATAAAATTAAGAAACGTCCTTTATATCCTAGGATTTTATATTAATATCGTTGGTAATAATTTCTTATTAAAAAAGGGTATATACTTCAATTTAAAGTATAACCGATTATATAGTAATAATAAAACGGTAATATATATATTAAAGAACGGTTTTTTTGGTTTTTTAAAGATAATATTAAATCGATATTTATATTTATGGTAACCTTATTAAATAACGTTAAGTTAAAGATAGTAATAGAATAATACTAGCTTCTTACTTATACTAATAATAATACTATTTACCACCTCGTAGGAATTATTAAGAGGGTAAAAATTATTAATAAATTAAAGGTTCCTCTTATAAATAAATATAAAATATATACTTTATTAAAAATATATTAAATTATATTATAATCACCTTATAAAGCGGAGAAGTTAGAAAAGCCTTTTTATTAAATCATTTATAATTTAATATAATTATAATCGGATTTAAATAAACATTAATAAATATTTTATATTATTTATTCTAAAATAAACTTTTAAATAATATATACTTATTAATATAAATTTAAAGTTATAGTTATTTTAAGGAAAGCTATTAATATTATTTAAAAAAGGTTTAACTATTAAGTAACCTTTATATAGTTTAATAATAAAAAGGTATTAAGTAATAAGTTTATAAATCTTTATTCCTAAATAAATATTACTTAAGAACCGTTATCCTTAGATACGCCGGCTTAAAACGGGCATTTAAAATGAAACGGAGGGATTATTTCGATTAAGGTAAGAGCTTTATATATTAAAGCTAATTTATTAATATATCTATAACCTTAAATCGTATAATTAATAAGGTTCTTTATAAACCGTATACCGGTTAAAAAGTATACTTAAAAACATTATAAAAGAAAATTATTAAACGGAAGCCCGATCTTAGCTATTTAAGAGCTTTTAAATATAAGGTATACCCTTTAAATAAATCCATTTTATATAAAGATAAGCTAACTTTAAAAGCTTATTTTAAGTTTTTCGTAAAATATAAGGGTATTAATATTTATAATATTTGGGTTTTTAATTAATAAAAAGTAATTTATATAAGAAACGTTACCTTTAATAAAAAGGAATTTTATAATCTAGGAGAAATCGATATTACTTAGTTAATTAAAGAACCGTTTCTTAATATTACTTTTAATATCCCAGCTTTAGATTTTTCCTATATTATTACTTAAGTTCCCGATGACTTTAATACGGACGATAATAAAAATAAGGGAATATTAAAGGAACCATTAATATAAAAAGCATTATAAAAAGGGAAAAAAAAGGAAATACGGATAAAATATCCGTTATTCCTTTTATCTTTATTACCCTTATAGGGTAATAAAACCTTTCTTCTTAATAATATTAATAATTATAATAATAATTATAATAAATATTTATTATTAAGTAAAATAAATTAATAAATAAAGAATCTTATTAATATAAGGAAGAATATCCTTAATAATATTTTAAGTAATAATTTCTTTAATACCTTAAAAACATTATTAATAATAAAGCTTTAAAAGAAATTTATTAATAAGTTAAACTTTAATAAGGATAATATCCTTCTAAATACCGTTATATATTAAAGAAAAAAAAAAAGGAAATATATATAATAGCCCTTAAGTAAATAGCTAATAAAGGAAACTAATCCTTTTATACTGTTTTTATAGCTTTTATCCCTGTTTATATTTTTTATAAAATAGATATTATATTATTATCGATATTATTATTAACTTAATCTTTAATAGGAATATAACTTTATTAAGATTATTTATTATTTAAGCTAAAATTCTATTATAAAATATTAAAACATCCTTATATAAAGGGATTTTTAATAATAATAAATATAGAGATTAAGGCCTTATAAGGAAAAAAGACTTAAATAGAAATCCTATATAAGTACGCTATTAAAATTAATAAAAAGCTTATCCCTATTATATAGGTATATAAATATAAATTTAATAATAAAGGGTTTCTTTTAAAGTATAAGGCACGTTTATACGTAAAAGGAGATCTTTAATATATAATATAAAATACTTTCATAGTAATATTCGCGAATCGTATATTTAAAATTATAATAGTACTTATAACCGTATAGGACCTTAAAACTTATTAATACGATATTATTAATATTTTTATTAATAATAATATTAACGAGCTTATTTACCTTAAAATACTAAAAAGTAGAAAAGATAGGTTATATTATTATTCCTATAATAGGTATTATATAAGTTTAAATAGTTACTGGCTTTTTAATTCCGTTATTTATTAAATATATTTAACAAGTTAAAACTAGAATAAATAATAAACGTTAAATATTTTTTCATTAATAAATATATAATACTTTTCTTTTTATCAATAATATTACCGTTATTTATAACCGTTAGTATATTAAATAGGTCGACGAGTTTTAAATTAAGTTTCTTAAAACCTATAAAATAAGGTATTTCGGTAAAGTATAATAATTTCTTAATATCCGCGTTAAACGTAATAGGAAAGTCCGTTAACTTTATTTTTATAAGATAATTACGTAAATAAAATTATTATTAAATTTAATATATAAATAATAATAAAATAAATATAAGCTTTTATAGATTATTTAGAAATTTTAATTAAAAACGATAAATACGTAATATTATAATAAATCTATACGTATTAATAAATTATTAATTTAATTAACTTCTTAATAATAATAATACGTTTAAATATAGTTTTTATATACTTAAAGCTATTAAAATTCTTAATAAATTTATTAGAATATTATTAAAAAATAATTAATAAAATAATAAAATATTTAAAATAAATAAAATACTATATTATCGTTTTTAATATATAAATCACCGATCCCTATACCGTCTTTATTACCTTATTAAATATAATATTTACGGATAATTTAAATACCCGTTAAAGCTTATAAGGTTATAACTTTAAGTTCTTTAATAAGATAATAAATTAAAAAGCCTTAAAATAAAAAATTATTATTATTAACTTTATAAAAGTTAAGTTATATATAATATTAATGATAAATAAAGAATAATTATAATAAAACCGGTTTTTTAAGGAGATCGACTTGGACGTTAATTATAAAGTATAAATTAAGTATAATAATATATAAATTATACGGATCTTTATGAGTAATAACTTATAGTTTATTATTAAACTCTATTATATTAACGTATATCGTTATTAACTTCGTTAAAAGATTTAGGATAGGATTATTTATGTTAAGTAAAACTTTATTAATATAATCCTTACGGACGGCTTAATTAAAATACTTTTATTATAAAGATACGGAGAATTTCTGAAGTTCTTAGGTCTTAAAGACCGTAAACCGATAAACCTTATTACGTAATATAACTTAGTAAAACCCCAGAAACGTCGTTTTTAAGAGATTTAACTCTTAGAAAATTATGACTATAAACCGGGTATACGATAATTTTTCCGGGTTCGGTTATTCTCGCGGTTTTTTTAATTTTTCCATTTTTTCAACTTTTTATAATAGGTATTTAGTAATAATTATTTTATAACTTTATATATATATATACTCGGAACTTAATTTAATATACTTAAAGTACCGGAGCCAGTTAATATATAAAGGTTTTATTATTATAATTACTATTATTATTATTAGAATTTTTTTATTTTTTTAAAAACGTACTTATTATTATGAAATTTTAGTTATATTATTAAGGTTTAAATATAATAATAAAGTAACTATATAAGGATAAATAGGATCGGTATTATTATTGTAATAATAATACGGTCTTAAGGGGGTATATTAGCCGGTATATTACGGGTATAGAATATGGGTAAGGAGTATTATAAAGCAGTTATATAGGTAATATTAAAATATATTTATAATACGTATAGATATTATTACCTGGCCATATATCTTAGAACGCCTAGTTATTTACTTATAAGTACCTTTTATCTTCATAGATAAATCATTACATAGATCATACAGAATGCACACACATTGCATACCTACTTGCTTGCTGTGCATCTTACAAATAATATTATTTTAGCTATTTAATAAACCTATTAAGGACTTAAGTATAATATATTTAATTAAGCGGCTCTTAAAGGCGTTTTTAATACCTTAAATTACCCATTATAACTTATCTTATAATAAGCGTACCTTTATTATTATAGTATTTATCTTAATACTTAAGAAGTTAAATATAGTATTTATAAGGTTTTTCTTAGGGTTTATAAATAACCTTAGTTTATTATATAGGCGGTTAAAGGCTTAATTAAAGACTTTAAGGTTGATCCCCGGCGGAAATATACCAAAGAAGTCGTTTAAATAATAAAGTATAATATTAAAATCAAGTTCGGCAATAAATATTTAATATAAGCCTTTTACCACGAAATCAAAAAGGAACGGTATAGTTTTTAATTTAAAGGGGAGGAAATACTTAATATAATAAGTATTGTCCCACGTAAACCCGAATAATTACCGGTTATTTATAGTTACCCGGATATAACGGAAAATATTAAATAAGTCCTTTTTAATGAGTATAAAGCCCGGGCACTATATAATTATTGCGTCGATCGCCTTATTAATAAACGTATACTTAAGGGCCCTATAAAGGACGTCGATTCCGTCGTTAATAAACTCCTTATGGGGGTATAAGAAATCGTAAATACGGTATTATCCACCGTCGTACTTAGGAGTTAAAACTAATAAAGAACATATATACGGTCTATTAGGGACGGATATATAGGTAATAAGACGGTTCTTAACCAGTTATTTATGGATATCGTTACTTAATACGGTGGGGTTTTCCATAGTTAACGGATAAAATAGGTAAACTACGGACCTATTAAGGCCATAATAACTTAATTTTATCCCGAAACGGCTTAATTACCTTATTAGCGAACGGTAGTTACGGTCTGGGTAACGGTATAACCAAAGATCCCACTTTTCGGCTTTAAGTAAGACTTCTTTATTTACTTGAATATTACTTATATTTACCATATAATAAAGTAAACCTTCATTAATACTTATTAAGGATAAAAGGATAATTACGGAGTCGGCTAATTATCTATTACGGGGCTATTTAAGTAATAACGTATTAAGATTACCTTATTAAGTATAGTTCCGGGCTTTATAAAAACCTCTATAATTATAATATATATAGTTACGTTAATACTCGAAATCGGACGCTATATACTTATCTTCGTTTTAATTATAATAAATTTAATCCTTTTTATTTTTATATGCTGATATCACCGTAATAGCCGGCCGTAAAATTAAGGAGGCTATTATATTAAGGCGGGGTTTTCAAACTCTATAAGTCCTATCCGTGTTCCAAACCGTTTAATTTTCCGGTTTATCTTGGTTATAAGCTATAGTACAGTTAATAAAAATATAATAATATTGATTTATAAAGTTAAATATATATAAAACCAATAGCTTAAAGAAATAGGCTTAATACGTTATAAAAACTTTATATATTTTAAACCGTTTCTCCGAGTTAAAATAATAAAGAATTATAAAGTGAATCTTAATACCGGTAAATAATAATCGGTATTTCTTCTTAAATACGTTCTTTTTACTTTAAGGTCCAGCTTTAAAAAAAAATATTCTATTGTAATCCTCTTAAGGGTTAAATAATCCAGATCCTTTTTTATATAGCGGTAAACCAAACCCTCTTAATTAAAGGATATTTAATATGAATATTACGGTATTTATAAAGAAACGTACTTAACGAGATACCCTTAAAGGGTACCTTATATCTATTATAATATAGGCTTTATAAAGCCTCTAACTTTAACGTTATACCCCGTATCTTAACCTAAGGTTATTTATATTAAGGAAAAAACGGCTGGGACATTAATAAGGCATATAAATAAATAGGGTATATCCGGTTAATATATATAGTCACCCCCCTATTTACGGCACTTATAGGGGTAAGGCCCTAAACTGATTAGATTATTAGGCGACGGGCCTTTATATATAATAGACCTTAGTCTTTTATACGTCGATATTATTATTATTATTATTAAAATTAAAAATAATAAACTTAATTAACGGCCATAAACTTATGATACGGGCGTAATAAAAACGAAATCTTAACGTAAACCCGGACGTAAATTTATTATTAATGAGCTTTTTAACTTAACCGTATAAAGTACGATTCATTATCTTTTTAACCACGGAGGACGCTTTAATTAATCCCTTTAATAATAAAAGCCCCGGAATAACTCTATCACGCGAAGCCGATTGGGTCGAGCAAGCGGTAATAATAAGGTTAAAATGGGTAAACATAATAATGAATACGTTAAGTAATTTATAAAGTACGGAGGTAATAAAAAAATAGTAAGTCTTTAAAAGAAAAAACGTATCTAAAATAATTTTAATAAAAGCCGTTATCCAAGTAAATCCTTAAGGTTAAGATAAAGAATTCAAGGATTTAAGTAAGCTGGCTTATATAAATCTTTGAGCTCCCCCGCACGGCCCCTAAAGAGCCGCTTAGCCAATAAGTGGCTGTTCCGCATGTCCGGCAAATTAGCTAGTAGCTAAACTACACCCTTTAAGTCCTTTTAAGGGTTATTTTTAAACTTATTAATTTTCTGTTTTTTTACGGATCCGTTTTATATTAGTTTCTTAAATAATATTTTTTAATACTTTTACCGGTACGTATATTATTATTATTTTAATCGTAATTATTTTTTTATTCTATTATTACGGCCGTCTTTTTTAAAGACTTTTAATAAACGTTTATTATTATATTTCTTCGGCTATAAAAAATATTTTCCGATTTAAATGATTACCATAATTAATATTTACCTTTCCTTTTCTTCTTTAACCGGTAACGGGCCTTTTTTATAAGGTCTTTAATGATTTATTTATTTTATTAATAAAGTTAAATTAAAGCAATAAACTTATGAGTTTTATAAATTTTATAACCGCTTAAATATTTTGTTTTATAAACAGTATTTTACGGTAATTATTTATCCCGGTTTATTTAATTAATCCAGTTTTAAGCTCCGTAAATAATAAGTATAAAATAAATATATAAACCGCGTTTTACTTTTTTTATTTATACTTATAGTTAATATTTATTTAATTATTAACGTATATAATAAAAAGGAAGTAAATTAAATTACTTTTACTTATGCGGAGTTAAATTATTAACGTATTATAACTTTTTTTATAATTCCGTAACATTAAAGGTATTTATTAATAATTTTTTTATTATTTAAAGTTAAAAACCGCCGCTTTTAAGGGCTTAATTCCTTATATTCGCGTTAATACTTAATTTATCACGTTATAATTTACTTAATAATTATGGTTATATTTATTTTAACGATCTTTTTAACTTCTGTTTCGTTTACGCCGGGTACTAATTTATATATATTTATATTAATTTCTTGAATATTAATAAAGTCGATTTGCTTTTTAATTATTTTGACTTTACTTTAATAAAAAGGATAAATATTTTTTTTATCCTTTTTTACCCGGGATTTCTTAAGGTTTATACGGATTTATTCGTTCCTTATTATAATAACTAAGTATATGTATTTTTTAAATCTTATTCAAATAATTATTTAATTGAAAATTAATTTAATCGGTAATATAAAAACCTTAAACTTTAATAGCGGGATAAAGGTAATTTTATATATAGTATTAATTATTCTTAAGTATTATCTTTAAACCTTTTATAATTATTAAATAAACTTTCTCCGATATTTAAGGGTTTTTTTAAGCGTATATTAAATAATTATTACGTACGTTATAACCGGCTTTATTATTACTTAATAAATAGTTCTAACCTTCTATAAAATAACTTTTTACGTTAATACTAGAAAGTAAGTAAATTCTTTTTCTTATAAAATTATTTCCTTCTAAATTTTGTTTATATAATCCTTTTCATTTATATTCCCGTTAACTTAGAAATTAAGAACCTTAATATTAACTTCCGATTTTATTGTAATTTTATTATAATTTTATTTATATTTATTATAGTTATTATATTATATAACTTCAGGCTTTTAATTTTATAAATAAGTTTCTACTTATATAGCGTAAATTAAATATTATACGTTTTTCTTTATTATAAATAAACTTTACAAGTCTACTTTAGATCTAAATAGTTTATATGAATAAATGTATTATAAATTAAAAATAAACATCATTAATAAAACCTTTTATTTAATTTTTCTATTTTAACTTTATTAATTCTTTAATTAACGGACTATTGAAGGAAAAAAATAAAACCGGAAAAATGAATAATCCTTAAAATATTCCCATTTTTATTAATTTTATTAAGCTTAATTTTTAATTTAAATTAATTAATATTACCCTGTTATTTAAGAAGCTTTCCGTTTAATTTATAAAAAAGGATAACATCCTTTTATTCCGTAGATTATAAAGTAATCTCTAGTAATTTACTTTATTAAAAGCTTTAAAAACGTTTAAAGAAAAGAAATTTAGTATATACTTTTTCCTATAACCTTATACCGTATATATACCGTTAATTAAGCCCTTTAAACCCGTTTTTATTAACCTCTTTTTCTTTATACTTATTTATTAATTAAGGAAGAGTCCATATTTTTACCGTTATTATTAAGGATTTTTACGATTTTTTATTTTTAAGGCTTTCCTTAACGTATAAAGGAATACGATTAACTTATATATTTTTACCTTTAAATAATTTAACTTTAGTAATTTTTTAAGGATAATTATCTTAATCTTTTCAAATTTACGGAAATAATAATTAGTATTAAGTTATATTTAAAATAAGTAAATAAAGATTTTCTTAAATAATAATATTATTATTAATAAATACTTATTTAAGATCCTATTTAATTTAAGGGCTTCATGCTTTTTTAAACTTATTAATTACCATAATTATTATTTCTTAAGTTACTTTTTTTATTAATAATTATTAAAGTAAAATATATGATACCCTTAATATCGATTAAGTATATATTTAATAAAAAAGGAAAAAAAGCCTTTTTAAAAGCCTTAATCTTATTATTAAAGGTATTAATTATCGTATTATTAAATCTTTTAAAAAAACGGGAATTTAAAAATACGTGTAATTTCCGCTTTATTTTTTACCGTATTTTATCAACTTTTATACTTTATAAAAGGAAATGGCTAAGTTATAAATTATTAATTAAAAATATATTTATTTAACCTTCTTAATAACTTTCTTTCTCTTTTTTAAAGCCTTTTTTGATTAACCCTAAATATTTTTATTTTTATATTTAATAACCTACTTAATTAATGTTTTTACTTTTATAATTATTATTTTATAATTTTTATCTTAATAAATCTTAATTCTTTAAGACGGTCTTATTACTAGGATTATTACGTTAATTATTTTATTTAACGCCCTTATTACCCTTTTATAAAAAGGTTACTTTAATCTTTATTATTAAAATAAAGAAATTCCGTTGATTATATTATTGTTTTTTCCGCCTTTATATATATTTCTGCTTTTTTAACAATTTTTTACGCTTTCCTTATAAAGGTTAATAACCTTACGTTAACCGATTAGTTTAAAATTATTTATATTAATATATAATCCAAATTATATTTTAAAGTTTTTTGTAATTTATACGTTATTATTAAGTTAACGATCCCTTCTATAATTAATATTAAATTAATTATTATTTTAAATCCGTAGTTTTTTTACGTTATAATCCCTTATAATATTAATAGCGATAGGTTATATATCGTAATAATTATTAATGGTTCCTTTAACTTAATATAATTAATTATACGTTTTTCTTTATTTTATTTATTATAGTAAAACTTAAAGTCTTTTAATAGTATATATTTACTGGGTATTATTAAGATATCCTTAAGTAAGAATAACATAAAAGGCTTTATCCTATTAATCAACGGTAAGTTATATACGTTATAAATATTTAAGTCGTTTTCTGCATTCTTTTTCCGTATAATCCGGAACGTATATAGATTCCCACTATGGTAGGTAACGTCCTAGCTGTCTATATCTAGTCTCTTATTTATGAAGAAGCACGTCCGGGTCGTTTCGTCTACCTTAAACGCTAAGTGGAACCCCTTACCTGGGCTAAGATCGATTTAAGAGGCCGGTATCCTGCTCTTCAGGTCCTCCTCTTAGTTTACTACTACTTTACTACCGTTACCTTTCACTATAAAGGCTCCGGACTCTTTAGCGGTAAATAAGGATTTATATCTCCGGAGGGTTAAATTATTAATACTTAAATTAATCCCAGTTTACTCCTTAAGTATATATTATAAAAAATCCTAGGTATTACCGTTTTAATTCTTACGTCGCCGTAGGCCCCCGTTATAAGTAAGGTAAGACTCTTAATCATTTATATATTAATATACGCGTACTGTCCTTTCAGGCTATACGGGTAATTTCCTTTAATTTTATAATTAACGGTAACTATTATCGTATATTATATTTTATAGGGTTTATTTACTTCAAGTTACCGTAAAAGATTTTTTTAGGGTTTATTTACTTCAAGTTACCGTAAAAGAGTTTTTTTATAACGATTAATTATATTTTATAAAGTTTATTTTATTAGCCTTTTTATTAAGTAAAAATAATATAATATTTCCGCTTTATTAATTAAAGAACGCTATATTAAGTACTTAATTATATTTACATTAAAATCTATAGCTTTATTTTTAGCCGATAATTACGTAAGGAGACTTAAACTTCTAGGAGATATATATAAAAACCGGTATTAATAAGTTCTTTATACTTAATAATTTATAAATATTAAGGTTATTCTATTCGGTAATTAATAAATTAACGTATTTACCGGCAATGATTATTTTCGGTTTATAACGTTAATATAAAATAATTATTGACCGGATAATTTTTATAACCACTTTTTATATTTATTAAGCGTAACCTGATACGTTCAGATTACAGTCTATAATTTACGACCTTTAAACCCTTTAAGGGTGATTCATATTAAAACTAAAAATAACTTATATTGGTTAAAAAGCTTATTAAATAAAAATTAATATTTAGCGGGGCCTTTAAAACGAGTATGAACGGGGCTTTTAGGTAACTCTTTTTAATAAGTACTTTATAAAGGTTCTTTATTTAGTTTTTACCGAGGTAATTTATTCGGCCGAATTAAAAGGTTATTTATTTCCGGGTCCGGTTACGTTTTAATTAATAATTATATAAACGGACTTAAACCGTTAAAGATTCCTAATTATTAATTATTAAGGTAGACTTAAATTATTAAGAATTATACCCGGTTTTAAAACAAAACCCTCTAATTTAATTATTATAAGGTTTTTATATTAATTAATATAGGGTCCTTATATATTTTAAGCTCTTTTACCGCGTATCCTTTATTTATTTCTTAATAAATAATTATATAAGCGGACTTAAACCGTTAAAGAAAGCATAAGGACGCTTTATTACACGTTTTTAACGCGTTTTCCCGTTTATTATCGCTGGTAAGGTTATTTATCCACGTTAATATAAACTTAATTTTATATATTATAAAGTATCGCATTCTTTATAATAAGGATTCGCCGTAAGTAAGGAAGATCATAAGGAAAGTAAAGATAATAAGGAGGGTAAAGATAATAAGGAGGGTAAAGATAATAAGGAGGGTAAAGATAATAAGGAGGGTGACGATAATAAGGAGGGTGAAGATGATGCGAGGGTGAAGATCATGAGGAGGGTGAAGATGATGAGGAGGGTGAAGATGATGCGAGGGTGAAGATGATGAGGAGGGTGAAGATCATGAGGAGGGTGAAGATGATGAGGAGGGTTGTCAGGGAAAAAGACGAAGTGCAGGTATTGAGGGTGGAGTGGTAACTGCCTGGATTGCAACTATGAACGGTGTTGCTACTTATGTGGGTGCGCCAAGCATACATAGCCCTAAGCCCCTGCGCTATGCCTATTATGGTGTGCCTGCGCTGCTTGCACGTAACAAGGGTGAAGATGATCTACTTAAGTACTGATCCCCGTAATACCCAGGCTATTAACAGATTAAATAATATGCCAGGCTTATAACCTAAAGGAGGCGAATCGACCCCTTAAAAACCTATTAATTATCTTAGAGTAATAACTATAATAACTATTGTTTAAAACGTTAAATATAAAACATGAAAAAAGCGGATAGGCATACTAGGGGACAAAAAGTTAATAATAAAAGTTTAAGAGTAAGGAGTGATTCAAAACGTTACCTGCGACCTACCTCCGTATATATTTTAATTAATGGATAATACACTATATATACTCTTTACTATTACCTCTGCGGGTCTTACGAGCCACTTAAAACCTCGATTATTTAACTTTTAGGACGCCGAGTAATTCAGTTATAACGTACTATATAATATAATTAAATAACTTATTGAGTGTTATTTATATATGGCTTACGGTCGGTATAAAGACTATATAAGGAAAAAGTATTTTATTATATAGTTTAATAGTAGTATATATACGGTTAATATAGATAATATTTAGTTATTAATTACGTTACCTAGGAGTATATTACCACAGTAAAACTACGGAGATCGTATTTTTAAGGGATTTAGCTTTTATAAATTTACGATTATTTCGCGGGTAAATATAGGGAAATTTCCTGGCTTATTAATTTAATAATAATACTTTAGCCTTAATAGTCATTATTCTTTAACTATTATATACATTATAAATATTAGGATATACCCGGAGTTTTACGATATGTACCTTTATTACCGATATTATAATTATAATAATTTATATAATAATAAAACCGATAAGGACATCACTTTTTCTATTTTTTATAGGTATATTATTACGGATATATACCAGATAAATAAGGTAGGCTATATGATAAAGCTCTTGTTAACTTATTAAGTTTTAAGGGGTAAAATGACTTAACGTATATGTTATATTTCTCGTAGCCAGTTAATTAAATAATAACTTAATAAGTTACCACTCCGTACCCAGTATTTATACCGTTATAGACCGGCGTATTATTTTAATAATTATCTGAAGTATTATTATTTTTAATATCTTTAATAAAATAAAAAATATTATTTCTTTCGGCGATTAACTACGGAAGGAAGAATATGCCCTATAATATTAAGCTTATTCTTAACTGTTAACTGTGTTTATAATTCTTTTTTTCTGGGTTAAAGTAATATAAACTTAACGATTAATTTTAACTTTATAATTAGTTTTTATGTTTCTTTTATTATTAATAATACTTTCTATTTTAAAAGAAATAAATTATCTTTAGAGTATATTTTTTTAACCTTAAAAATTATATCCGTTTTAAAATTTTAAGTCTAAATTAATTCTTCTTGAATAATTATAATATTTCTTTGTTTTTTAAAAAAATTTATTTTTATATAATTCATATAAGTATATTTATATATGTTTTATATTTTATATAATTTAACTTTTTAAAATAAGTAACTTTTTAAGCTTTATTATAACCGTATTTATTTATAAATTGATAAATATTAACTTCTATCATTAATAGTTATTTATAATATATAAGTAATATTTTTAATTCCTTTAATAATTATCCCTTTAACTTTTGAACGTTCTTTTCTTAATTCTTTTTTATAAAGGCTTTTATATTAAGTTATATCCTTAATTTAACGTAAATATTATTAAGATATAATCGGATTTATATTCTATTTTACTATATATTTAATAATAAACAATAACCGTCTTAATATTTTTCGATTAAAAAAAAATTTTAATTATTATATAATAATACTTATATAGTAATTCTATTTATTGCCTATATTATTACGCCGTAAAGGAACGGCTTTATTATTATAATTAACTAGTTCTTTACGTTATATTATATAATTCTATTTAATATATAATTTATTATCCTTCTTTAAATCGGCGTCCTATTCACTTTTTCCTATCTATTTATATCTTCTTTTAAACCTTAATATTATTTACGTTTTTTTTTCTTTATAAATAAAATTATATTTATAGGCTTCCTTAGCTTTTTTAATTTTTCCGGCGTTTTACATTAACCCTTTAACCTTTTATTTTATAATACCTTTTTCTTTTCCCCTCCTTTTATTATTATCGTTTAACTTTTTTCATAATAAAGCTTAATATTTTTTGGGAATATAATTAAACGGGTTTTTTCTTATAATTTGGTTACTTTTTTTCTCTATGTCCTTTTTTCTTACCATATATTAGTCGGTTTACGTTATATACCCTTCTTTTTCATATATTATATATTTTATTTTATCCTTTAATAGCTTTTTCGTTAAAAATAATTTAGAAGCCCTTAAATTATTATCCTTTATGTATTTTGCGTACTTTAATTTATTAAAGTATTTTAATAAGATATAATTATATCCTGATTATTTTAATAACCTTTTTTATCTATACTTTAATAATCGGGAAAGGTTAATTAATTAACGATTCTCCTGTTTAAAATTTTGTTATATATTCTTATAAACGTTATATTAAATAATACCGTTAAATATATAAAATTGAATAATATGTTTTTTAAAGATAAAAAGTTAAAAATCGAATACTTTTAGCCTTAAATATAAAAGCTTATTATCCGTTATTATCTTCTTTATTATAGTTTTTTATATATTACTTTAAATATAATTAAACAAACCCCGTTTACCGTTATTATATATAATTAACGGGATATTTAAACGGTAATTACTTAAGCGTTTTCTTTAATTTCTTTTTCATTATAAAGGATATTAAATAAAATATTACGTTTCCGCTTTCTAACTTATCTATTATTAGATTTAATCGGTGAATAATATTTTATTTACCTTAAATGTTTTTATTAATTATATTAGCGTGTTTTTTATGGTTACTGTTATTCCCCCCGTATTTTTATGCTTAAAAGTAAATATCTTTATTTTTAAGATATTAATGCTTTTTTCTTTATTCCCCCTCCTTTTTCTTCTTATTCGTTTAAGACCCTTATTAATACCGGCTATAAAAACCTTTTTCTCCACTTATTCTCTTTTACCGTTTTCCGCTTACTATATCTGGCCTTTTTTTATTAAGTTCGGTATTATAAGGATTCTAAGAACGTAAACGGTTTTCTCCCTTTTTTCTTTAGCTTTTTTCTTTTTCAGATTTTTACCTCCGCTTTTAATCTTTTAATATGTTCTTTTACTTTAAAATAATACTCATTTAGCTTTTGTAGCTTTTATAATATAAAACGCTATATTATTTATTTTTTTATTCTTAATTTAATATTTTATAGTATTTTATATAAATATTGATTTACTTATTATTAACTTACCCTGTTGTTTTACTATAACGCGTTTTTCTTACGTTATACGTACATTTAAGGTATTATTAGTTTACGTTTTATTTTAAGGCTGCTTCTTTTTATATCGTCGTATCTAACGCGTTTTATCGTATTATTTATTAGTCTAATATTAATACCTTCCTTTTTGTATTATTACCTTTTTTTAATAATTTATTTTATATCGTATTCTCGCTTTTATAATTATTGATTATTTCGTTAAACGCTTCGCGGATTTGCTTTATCGCCGTTACTACCGCCATTTTTTATTTATTTCTGTAATATTTGATAAAAAGTATAAATATTTAATAGAATCTTAAAAAACATTTTTTAATATCATATTTTACGATTAATTTAGTTATTTTACTTTTCTTAATAACCTGAAGTTCTATGAATCTCATATGGGAAAAACCTGGTTTAATTTAAACCTGTTTAAATTAAGTTTTTATTTCTATTAAGTCGGTTTAATATAAGATATTCTTATTAATTTTAATTATAATATTTTATACGTAGAAATGTTATTTAATCTATATATTTTCAACATAAATATATATTATAATTTTAAATAAAATTAAAAGATTCAATAAATATACCGCCGGAACCTTTTTCAATTTATTAAACATTTATTCTATTAAAAGTTTTTATTTTTAAATAAAAAACATAAAATATATAAATATAGATTCCTTAAACCGAAGTTCAGTAAAATAATACTTAATTATATATAATATATGCTATTTTCATAGAATAAAAAGATATTTTATTTTAAAAATTTACACTTAATTAAGTAAAATATAAAGTTAATAAATATTATAATATTATTAATTAATTAGTACTTAACAACCTCGGTATAGCTGGGCTTAATATCTAAAGTTTAAGTTTTTCAATTAAAATGCGGTATTCTTAATTTATTATTATAGTAATATACGGAAATTAAGCGTCGTTTTTAATACATAAAGTATTTATTTAAAAATAGGTCCTTTAAGGTAATTACGGCAATTTTCGGTAAGAAGTTCCGTAATATACGGGGCTTAAATATGGCTTTATACGTAAGAACCTTACTTATCTCCCTAGTTCCCTAATTATAATATAATAATGTTGAATAATAGTTACGGAAGTATATAAGTAAAAGGCATCACTTTATTGTATAAAGTATTTGCTTTATATTTAGGTTCTTTGATTGTATTACGGTAATTTAAGGTAATAATTATAAAAGTATATAAATATTAAATATCGTTTTATACGTATAGAGTATTTACTTAAACCTTTAACTTCTTAATTGAATTATAGTAATTTTAATTAATAACTATAAAAGTATGTAAACGTTAAGTATAGCTTTATGCGTATGGACGGTTTGCTTAAGTTTAGGGTTTCCAATTATAACACGGTGTTTTTAGGCCTGTTATAGTGGGGGCATACGTGGGTCAGGTAAGGCCTTAAATGGATGGGGTTTTTGCTTACGCCTTAGGTTCTTTATAGGAAATACGGTATTTTTGGGCCTATTATAATAGTGGCATATGCGTCGAATAAGGCTCCTTAATTAATAAGTAAGGTAAGTAAGGTAATTAAAATAAATAAAGCATTAAACTCTTTGAGTCTAGATATATATATAGATATATGCCTTCAGAAAAAGTAAACTATTTAAGTATATAAGGTAAGGTAGGATAGGTCTGCATTATATGCCTAAGTTAATATTAGATGTACGGTTAAGTACTTATATATAGATATGTTATGTAATATTACTTATCAATATATTAATATGCTGTTGCCTTAATTATATAGAGCGTTTACTTAAGACGTAAGGTCTTAAGGTTAAATACAATAATCTTGAATGGTAACTATAGGAGCATTTAGGTAATAGGCATAGCTTTATACGTATATAAAGTTACTTAGCCTTAGGTTCCTTATCGTATTTACGGTATTTCCAAGTTTATCGTAACAAAAAGATATAATAATTAAGTATAGCTTTAAATAAACGGATCTTTTACTTAAGGCTTAGGCTTTCTATATTAAATATAGTATTTTTAAGCCTATATTAATAAAGGCATACGGGTAGCGGGCGTAGCTTCTTATTAAAAAGTTAACTAAAAGGCTTATCAAAAGGCTTATTTATCTCTTACGTTCTTTAGCTGGACTATAGTGGCTTTAGGTGGTATATCGTTGAAGTATCTAGTGATTTAGCATCTTTTTAATCGAGTAAATAGTTTATAAAATGGTTTACTAAAAAGCTTATTTATTTCTTACGTTCTTTAGCTGGATCCCGGTCATTTTAGGTAATATATTATTAAGCATTTAGCATTTCCTTAAATATGTAAATAATTTGGTAAGTAATTAACTCGTAAGTAATTTAGTATACCTTAAATCTTACCGAATATTATTGGAAGTTAATAAGAAGAATTTTATATTATTTCCGTATTACCGGTATTTTTTAATTAATATACCGGGGTAAATTAAAAGCTCGTAATAACTATATTGACTCCGATTTTGCCGTAAATCAACCCGGAGGTCTATTACGGATTACGTGTTTAATATTGGAAGTATTACGATTATTTAATAACTTTAACGTTAAGTAATAGTTACCCTTTTTATTTACGAAGCGGAATATATAAGATAAATATAAATGATCAAAAGGCTTTATGACTTAATTAACTTTAAGTAAAATTAAGCTATATTAAGGGCCTAACTATACGTATACCCATTTTATTTGTATATATACCGTTACTTCGTTTATATATATAGCGTTAAAATATCTATATATATACCCTTTTAATAGGGTATAGCGGGCGATTCCATACGCGGATATATAGATATACCGGCCGTATTTCTTAATATAATGGAGAACTTTTGGTAAAGTCCATCCCCCGTTATTACCTATTATTATTATATACCTTGAGGGATGTTTCAGAAGTTTCAGACGGCTCTCTCCGCCTTTATCTTCACCCTTACCCTTACCATCACCATCACCATCACCCTTACCTACCTTACCCTCACCATCACCCTCACCTGTATACTCAGCACTTTCGCCTACTGCACCCTCACCTACTACAAACCCTTTATTAGACCCTTCACCAGGCTCTTGCCATAATGCGACGCCCGATACGCGCATGCCCCTACCGCAATAGGCCGCAAAACACCGTGATTTGGATGGAGAACCTCTAAGGTAAGCAAGGCCCCTCACCTGCACCCTTACCCCTACCCTCATTAAACCCTTTATTAAGCCCTTTACCAGGCCTTTCATTAAGTCTTTTACTATACAACGCCCGATGCATATATGCCTTTATTATAATAAACTTAAGAATACTATGATTTAACTGGAGAGTCCGAATCCTAAGTATTTAATATATTTAGTGTAAAAATATTGCATTTCTTTAAATTTATTCATATTCCAATAATACACTTATTGAATTATTTATTAATATAGTATTAATATATTTATTAATACATTATATTCTTCAATATATATATTAAGATACTTATTAAACAATTAATTTATTTAAATAAATTAATAAGCTACCTAAGTAAATAGAATTTTAAATTAAGTAGATTTTTTATTAATACATTATTCCATATGTATTTATACAGGATTAACTGTTATTAATAATAAACTGTAATCTTTAATTATTTATTTATTTTATAACATTACTTTAACGTTACCTTAATATCCCTTTAATAACTCCTAATAATACTTAACCTTATTTTGATATATACTTAAAACATTCTCGAGAGATATTAAGAGGCGTTAACGGCCCTTAAAGAATTTTAACGAATTTTTTTTATAAATTGTTATTCGTATTTAAAACCTTTATATTATAATAGGTAATTCAATATTAATAAATGTTATTTTAAACACCGCTATAACTAAGTTTTAATATAAGAGAGCCCCTTAATAATAAGTTTACTTAAATAGATATCGATGGATATCTATGCCTTTTAAATAGCCCCTTACGGCGTTGCCGTTTAATCGTAAGGTAATATGTTATTTAAAATAAATTAAATCGACGATAATATTTAAAGCTATTACGTAACACCCTTTATTATATAAATTATAAAACGGAGCGTAATTTCTATATTTTAATTTATCCGTTTATTTATACCGTTTATTTAAGGATAATAGGTACGTTATAAAATTTAAGACGTAACTTCTGGACTATAAAACTTAACTTACGGTCCGGACGGTAATATATAATTAAAAAAAACTTATTTATAATAGGTAAAATAGCCTATTTATAATTAATTTATAAGAACTTACCTTTATTATAATGGCGTTTAACGTGCTTTCGGCTATACTTACTTAATATATACGTATAGGTTACCTGAAAGCTTAAAAATATTTTAATTAACGGAGGTATTAACCGGCATAGATCTTAAACGTAACCGTTATAATAATAATAAGGCTGAAGACGCTTACTATACGTATTATATTACCGGAGAATTATACTTTTAACTATATAAGAAATATTTTAAACTTATAAAAACCCGTTAAAGCTTATTTATATAAACCTTTTAAGAATAATTAATCTTTAAGGGTATAACGGAATAACGTGTTATATAACCTTCCGTAATAATAAGATTATAATATTAGAAATTTACCCATTAATATATAAATTAATTATAGTTTAGCAATTTAAGGAGTTTTAAATTAAGTATAAATAACCTTTAAATCGAAAGATTAAACGCCTTTGAATAGACGGCGGGGGTAAATATACGTTTAACGCTTTTTTAAATTACCTAAAGTAATATAGGATTGTTTTTAAGGTAATAGTACGTAAAAGTTTTAAATAAAACCACATTAATAAAAAGATTAACCGGGAGATTAATAAAAAGATCAGGGTTATATGAATAATAAGGGGTATATTTATAATCTTTTAGCTAAAGCTAATTTAAACGGTAAACTATATAATTATAAGGATATTATATATACGGCTTAAAAGGTAATATTATATTAAGCTTAATATAAAAAAAAAAACCAGATATATTCTATATATGGACCCTGGGGTTAATCGTATACGTAAGAATAATAAATTACCGGGCCAAGCTCAATAATAAATTAAAACCGTATATCCTAGGTAGTAGGTTTTAATAAAGGAATTAATAAATATTTTGAAGTAATTAATTTACGGGTAAAACGGTTTAAGGTTGTCAGAAGTGTAGAAGGCAGAGACCTCGGCTATTACCAAAAGGGTACTAGCCTACTTCCTGGACTTCTTATAGATAAATATTGCTTAGCACCTTATATAGTACTTAATTAAGCAAGTTACACCCTATCAATTCAATAGGTTATAAGCCTGGCTTATATGTTTACCACTGCGTTTATTAAGTTAATAAGCCTTAGCTATTTTATCTAGCTTAAATACTTTAAGAGCCTTCGTTCCGTTATCAGAAGTATTATAACGACTCTTATTATTATTATAACTACTATAATTATTTAATAGTCCTATCGATTTAAGCCTTAACCACCTAAAAAATAAGGAGGCTAAAATGAAAAACGAAAAGGACGGGTCGCTCCTAGCTTAAATTACCATCTATACGCAGGATCATAGGGTATAATAGCCCTATATACCAATTTACGCGTACGCTATAAAGGTACAGTAATACCTATAAAGCCGTTGGATCGGCGGATCCTTAATAAACGCATTAATACCTTTAAAGAATACGTGGAAACGTTTGTTTATTATTAAAACGATTAAAGCGGCTTATAAAGCTTATTATTATATATACTTAGCCTCTTAATTAAGTTAATTACTTAATTTAAGCTATTATTATTCTAGCTTTATATTAAAGTTCATTTTAGTTACTATATTAAAGTTAAAGTATAAAAAGAAGTAAAATATTTATTTCTAAAGCTTTTTTTTCTTTATTAAAATTATTAAAACTTAAATTAATTATAGCTTTATTTCTAGGGGCTTTTTATTAAAATCTTTATAATTATTAAAACTATTAAGAGTATATTAACTATTTTAATTTATATATTTTATTACTTTAGTTCGTAATGAAATAATTTATCCTTAAATAACGTTCCTTTACCCCGTATATTATATATACTCTATAAACTTTACGCCTTAAACGGTTTATTAAAATTAAAAAGCTTTATTACTTATTATTAACCTTTTAATTATAGTTCTTATTAAGTAAAAAGAAATTCCGGGCCCGTTATTATTTACTTTATAAAACGTTCTGTTTTACTTATTTATTATTTGGGAAAGCACTAGTTTCAAAGGATAACGACTTAAAGTACTAGTTATTACTATTATTATCTAAGTTATTTTTATTTAAGGGCTTAATATTATCAGTTATAATCCCGTCGCCCTTTAATATTATAAATCTCTTTAATCTTTAGGTTAAATTATTATTATTATTTCCGACCTTTTTAAAATTATTGGTACCTTTAATAAGGTTATTAAGCTTAAGGATAACTTTGGGTATATTATATAAAAATATAAAATAAATAAAAGGCTTAAGTTTACCTGGCTTAATTACTAGATTATAAATTTTAGCTTACGCTTTATTAAGACCGATACTCTTAAAAATAATAAGCTTATAAAAGCTTAAGATATTTATAATTAAGGGCACTCTATAACCTATATTGTGATCCGTATAAAAATCAAGGGGATTAATTAATATATTATTAAGAATACTAAAGTAACATAAGATACCCTCCGTACTTAATATTAATTTAAGGGCTGAAATTATTTTACGTTAACCCTTAAATAGTTCACTTTTTTTACACTTAATTAATACTTAGATCAAAATAAGTATTATAATAAATATTAAGATCTTTTTAATAAATTATAGAATTTCTAAAGTATAATTATTATTAATAATTGTCGAAATCCAAGAAGAGAGCGCCAAGAGATATCACGTGATCTGGTCACGTGACCTGTAAGACTTATATATGACGCAGGAGGTAAAACAACGAGGTCCCGGATTGAACGTTGGATATAATAGTTTTACTTAATCGGGTTAACGCGGAATTCTTAGACTTAATTAAATCTCTTAAATAAATTAAATTAATTAATTTATATTTCTTAAATTTAATAGGTTATAAGCTTAGAAGGGCGCTCTCCGGGTTTAATTAAATATATTTAAATACCTATATAACTTTAATAATACTTTAATAGGTTTAATATTAACCTTATTAGCCTAAGACCTTACTAACCTAGGATATTTTTTAGCCCGTACGTCGTAATTTTCCTTTTTAAATTAATACGATAACCTTTAAATTACGGGGTAAATTTAATATATTAATAATTAATAATATTTATAATATATAAAAGCTTTAAATTATATATAAACTTAATTATAACTACCTTATTATCGTAAATTTAAGGTATCTAAATCCCCCTATAATATAAAAATTTTTAAAATACGGGGATCGTAATTAACGATTTTAATGAAATTGTTACCCCGAAGGTAACCGTATATATACGTAGTTACCTATATTTTAGCGAGAAAAATTTTAATTTCAGCCTTAATATATCCGTTTTTAAAAGAAAATTTTTAAAGGTAAATAATAATTCTTATAAGCTTAACATTTCGCTTAACGGAAATTACCCGTTACGTATATTGTTATTAATTATTTTTATTATAGGTTTCCTTCTTTTGATTTAAATTTTTAATTATTAAAGGTTTAAAGTATATACATTATTACTTATTTATATATATAAATTTAAATTAAAATAATTAATTTAACTTATCATTTTAAGTACTTATTATTATATAATAATAAGGATTAACTTTTATTATCCTTTAAGAAAATAAATTCTTAAAGAAAGTTTTATAAAAGACTTAATATTATTATATTATTACTTAAGTTAAATATTAAGCCCGTTAATACCCGGTTAAAGCTTATTTGGAGCTCTATTAAGGGCGGTGATGCTAAAAATTCTCCTTCCGTATTATTATTAGGGTCCTAAAATGGGTCCGTACGGAATCAGTTTCCTTTATAGTTATTAATAACCGGGGAAGCCGAATAATATAAAAGATTCCGTTTTCGCCCTTTCTTAAGGGTATTAAATATCCTATTTCTTATAGATAATTTAGAATAACGTAAATTACTTAAAATCTTTAAACGTAATTTCTTTTATTACCGTTAATTTCTTAAGAAAGAATAGTTCCTTAAAGAATAACGGTACTTAAACCTAATTTATCTTAATTTAAATTAAAGTGATTTCTTTTTTATTTTAGGCTATTCTTTTAGCGAATTTAAAGTAAAAGTCCCTTTAAATATCAATATTAAACTTTTTGGTTATATTATTCGTTCCTTTATTTAAAATAATTAAGGAATTCTAAATTAAAGTTTACGGACTATTTACTTATATTCTTAAATTTAAAAGCTTTAAAGGTTTTTAAAGTTAAGTACGTAAAGTAAAACGTACTTTAATTTAAGCTTAATATTAAAGCTATACTTAAATTAATAAATAAATTAAGTTTATTAAAAAGGATAAAGAAAATATTATGGATTGAAATTAAAAGAAACGAAAGTAAAAGCGAAACTATAATTTAACCGTAAATATTATTTAATTTTATTTAGGACTTATTTAAATTATTAACTTTAATAACTATAAAAATGTTTATAAACTTTAAAAAATATAGTTATTACCTATAAGTTAAAGGGTTTAAAGTATTTTAATAATTTATACGATTAATTATTTTTATTAAAGCTTTATTAATATAAGGACGTTTTTAACTATATGGTTTAATTTAAATTTATTTATAATAATATTCTTATAATATTCCCGGTTTTTAAGGTAGATATTAATTATTTAATCTTTCTTTTTTATAAAGGTCTAGGGAAAAAGTATAATTAGTATTTTATTTAATATATTTAAATATATAACTTAATTATATAATAAGAAAAAAAAAATAATATCCTTAATATTAAGAAAATTATTAATATTCCCGTTTATACGTTAAAGTACGTTATTAATTAAATACTTTAAATAATACGTAACCTTATATTTAACCGTGATGACGCAGCGTATATCGTTAAGACTTACTTAATAAATTAGTTTTTAGGATTAAGTCCTAGGGCTTAAATTATTACGATTAAACCGTAAAAAGATATAGTAAAAGGATTAAACGGAGCTTAAACTTAATAATTAATAAAGTATTATACTTTTTACTGTATTAATTTCTATACCGCTGATACTTATAATTAAAAGAATAATAATAAAAATAATAATAACGGTAAAAATAATAAAAATAAAGGGCGTTCTTTAAGTAATAATAATAATAAGGATAAAAAGAAATTTAATAAGTCGGATAATAAACGTACTTATAGTAGCTTTCCGGAGGCATTTATTATTACTTAAAAGGCGTTCTTAATTAAGTTAATTATTAAGAGATAGGCTTTAAATAACGTTTATTCTTAATACTTAACTCGGGATAAAACCGTATTTATTAATTATCGTATTATGGCCGTTAATAAAGCCGCCGTTATAAATAAACTTAAAGGATACCTTAAATTAATAAGCCTAAGTATTATCGAAGTTTATTATAAGGTTAATAATATAAAGAGGACTTTATAATTTTTTAACGTTCTTTATATTCCGGACGCGTTAATTAACTTGATTTCTTAAGGTTAATTAACTCAGAATAAATACTTTTTAAAACTTATTTTTAAAAATAAACTGCTTAGTATTTAAATTGGTAATAAACGTATTACCGCTTAAATATAATTAAATAACCTTTTTTATCTTATTTTTTAAAGGTTTATTAAGGCGTTTATTACCGTCTTTATTAACTTTAACGTACTAAAGAAAAAGGATTAACCTGTTCAGACAGAAATTAAAAACGTAAAGATTAAATTTACTGCGTTTAACTTAAACGATTCCTCGCCCGGGCCTTATATTATTAATAAAGAGGTACTTGAATTATAGTATAAATAGATAGGTTACTTAAATAAAAATAATATTAAACGTTTTGCCCGTATATCGTAAGGTACAAACTTAAATAAATTACCCTTAAAAAAAGACCCTGCTTATATTATATAATCTATAAAATGAAAAGTAAACCTTATAAGTATTTTATCCGTTTAAAACGCTTTTATATAGATTTTATTTATACCGATATTATTTACCTACGTAACCGGTTACCGGTTATTAATTAAAATAAAATACTTTATAAATTACTTACCGGAGCGAAGCTTTATTTATATAATATTCGAAAACTTAAGATTAAAGGATACTATATACGCCGTAAACCTATTATTAACTTTAATAAAAAGGAACTTAAAGTTAAATTAAATATTTTAATCGGTTTTTAAAGGGAGTATTAATAATGTATATTATTCTATAATATTAACCGGGTTATTTTAATCTTTTGGGTTACGTAATATAAAAAGAAGGATACTTCGGAAACTATAAATCTTATAATAAAGGGGGAGGAGTATAACCGAAAAAGGTAAGCTTTTACTAATAGTTTATTAATTTTATTTAAATAAACAGAAATAAACCTTTTTATAATAATTTTATCTTACCTTACTCCGCGTCCGTAACCCTTTAAAACGGCATCCTTAAAGGCGATATCGTCTTTTTCGGGGTTAAATATTCCCTTGTTTTTAACCCCGAGTGGTATTTCGGTATTATAAGTTATTAACGACCTTATAAACCGTTAAGTAACCTTAATAAACTCTTTTAGAATAGCCTTTTTTAAAACTCTTAAATAAAGCTTACTTCCCTTAAATTATAATATTATTTTTAAATAATACCCCGGAATTTAAATCCGAGAACTCTTTTTAAACCTTTTAAGGTTATTTATATTAATCTTACTTATAAATCCTACGGAACCGGTTATACTTAAAACCTATATTAAAGCTTAAAAAGATTCTCGTTTCTAATTTAAATAAAACGGTACTATAAGGGTTAAATATAAATCTATTAAAAATAATTATACTTAAGTCCTTATCGAATATTTTAAAAAAAGGAACGTCCTTTACGGCCGTTAAGTATATACTTTAAAGCGAGGCTTATAAAAAGAAATTACCCGCTTTAAAACCCGTTAAATTATCTATAAATTTAAGTAACGTTTAAACTTGGATTATAATGAAACTTTCGCTTTAATTATTAAACTTATAAGTTATAAAGTAATTTTTACTTTAATAATAATATATAATTAAGACTTAAAGCAGATAAATATAGTTATAATATTTCTTTATGGTAACGTAAAAAAAGATATTTATATAAAATAACCCAAAGGCTTTAAAGATAATACCGGTAAAGTCTATAAGTTAAGAAAAGCACTTTACGGACTTAAGTAATCGCTTTGGATTTAATATAAAATATTTGTTAAATTTATAAAGCAATCGGGTTTTATCCTTATCAATTCGGATTACGGCGTTTTTATTAAGTTAATTAACGGTATTATTATTACTCTTTATATAGACGATATCTTACTTATTAATCCTTCTTAATAAGGTATCCGAGCCGTTAAAAAGTCCTTAAATAAGAAATTCTATATAATAAACTTAAGCCTTTATAGCTATTACTTAAGTATAATGGTCTTTTATAACTACTTTAATAATATTCTTTAATTAAGATAATCCGGTTATATTAAACGGGTCCTTAAATAATTCGGTATATAGGAGGTTATTAATAAAGATACCTTAATAGAAATTTTTATAAAGTTTAAGCCGGTACCCGTTAAAGAGAATTATATTTTAACTCGGGAATTATTAAAGGATTATTAATCGGTAGTAAAGTCTTTAATATACGTTATATTAAGTATTAGGCCCGATATCGTATATTTTATATTAATAGTTAGCCGTTTTATATTAAACTTTTATAAAATTTATTAAAAGACTATTAAAAGGATCCTCCGCTATTTAAAGAAAACCGTTAACTATTATTTTACTTTTTAAGGAGGAATTATATCTCTCTAGGGCTTTACGGATTCAGATTAAGGTAATACTATTATAACCCGTTGTTTTATTTTAGGTTATATTTTTAATATCGGTAATACCGTAATTAATTAATTATTTAAAAGATAATTTATTATAGCCCTCTTTTCTTATAAGGTTAAATTCTTTGGTTAAATTTAGGTTATAAAGGAAGTTATTTAACTTTATAGCCTTCTTAATAAACTAATCCCGGGGAATAACTTACTTTAATATATTATTATCTATAATAATAATTAAGGGGCAATTACTTTATTTAAGGACCCTTTATTTTACCCTCGTATTAAATACGTCGCTATTTAATTAAAGTAATAACGTAAAAGAGTCGCCGATCGTAATATTAATATCTAATAAACCCTTACCGATTAATAAACTATAAATAAGCTTATAAAACTTATCTTTAAAGACGCTTTTAGATTATTCCGTTAAGTACTTAATTTTAAAAAGTTCTTTTTTTTTAATTAAAAAAGTCGTTTATTCCTTATATCTTACTTAAGTAATTAATCTTAAGCCTTAATTATATAGGAGTTAATTCCCGATTATATCTATTATATAAGAGCTATATTTTAGGTATACTCCGGGTATATAGTCTTTATATACTTTAAATAATTAAGCCTTATTCTTTATATTCCGGGAAATATATTCCTTATACTATAGGTATATAGCCTTATTGCCTTCCTTAAGATTTCATTTATTTAAGCCCGTAATGCAGATTTCTTAGCTTAAAAGCCCTTAAGGGCATACCTATAATATAGACTTGATTAATCTATAGAATTGAAAATGGCGACGAACAACGGGACCCCAGAGGTCAGAAACGATACACGCGTATATAGCTTAAGTAATATAAGGATAATACCTTAAATACGATAAGCGGAAGCGGAATAATAATAAAAGTAAAAAGGGAGGAAAGGCAAACGGCTTAAATTAATAAGAACGATAATAAGTCGTATAAACGATATAATAAATATGAAATAAAAAGGCCTTAAATTAAATAAAGAGTTTATAATTAATAAGATACGCGTAAAAGAACGCGTATAACGCGTAAAAATATTATTATTAAGGGTAATAAATAAAAGGTAAAAGGAACGAGGACGATATACGGGGACGAATAAAGGATAAGCGGAAACGTAAAAAGCCTTATTAAGTATATATAAATTAAAAAAAAGCTAAAAGAAAATAAGGAAATATTAAATAAATAAAAATAAACTATAAAAAAAAAGTAATTATTAAATATACGGGGAAAAAGTAATAAAAGAAGAAACAGTAAAAACGTTAAAAAGTTTCCTTATAACTATATAGAAGGATATTATATTAAAAACTTAACCGATATTATAAATCGGATTATGGAAAATAAAAGACTTTTATATAAATATAAAAAGAAATTTAAAAAAGTTAAAAAGGTTACGCGGAACTTAAAGGGCGGTAATAAAAGTATTAATGGACGGAGGTAAAAAAAGATAGAAAGGATACGTATAAAGTAAAAAAGCAATAAAAAAAACTTTAAAGAAAGGAGTAAAGATAAGTTAAATAATAAAAGCTATAAGGGCAACGCCGGCATTAACGGAAAAAAAGGTAAAAACGGGGGAAAAAGCGGCGGCGTTAAGGAAGGCGAAAATAATAACCGTACGATTATTAAGTAAAAAGGAGAAAAATAAAATAATAAAAATAAACCCGCTATAATTAATAAAAACGTTTAAAATAACAGGAAAGCCATTAATAAAACAGATTATTATAATATATAAGTTATAAAGCGGGGATATTTTTTTTAATATAGCCTTATTAAAAGTAAAAAAAAAAAAGGCTAAAAAAAGTTAAAGGGATAAACTGGTAAAAAAGGATATAAAATAATAAAAGTATTAAGGCAAGTTTTCACTATTATAATAAACAGGATATATTTAATAAGGTTTATAAAAGAAGAAAAGGAAGTTACCTTAAAACGGATAAAAAAAGAGAATACGGTTTTTTACCTTAAGTTAAAGATTATTAATTATAGTCTCCCCTTTATAATAAAAAAATTAAACGTTTTTAATTATATAAAGAGATATTCTACGGTTATTTTAAGCGTAACGTTAATAAGGATATATAATAATATTTTCAATAAAAAGGTAATAAAGGATAAGTCTTTTAAATTAATAAGACCTTAAAACCAAGCAGTAAATATTTATTAATATTTTAAATATTAAGGATACGGGTATATTATTACGAGGTACCTTAATAATACGAAATATATAATATATACCGAAGGGTATAATACGTATAAATATATTAGTTTAATAATAAAAAGCCTAGTAAAGAATATATTAAAATACGTAATATACGGTAATAATAACTATTTAATATAAGACTTACGGTATACAGTAAAAGCGAAGGAAACTTAACGTAAAAAAACTAAGATAACGGCTAAAATTTAACGTTATAACTTATATAAATTTAAACCGGTAAAATAATTAAAAACGATCTTAAAACGTAAATAAAGCCTATTAAACGGAGAAAAGTAAAACGTAGTAATTAATAACGTAAAAAAAAAAGGAAGTTTATAGCAATATTAATCCTTAAAGTTAACCGCTTAATTAAGATTATTATTATAATAAGAAAATTAAGATAAATAATACTTAATTTTAAAAAGAGACCGTTTATATAAAAAAAATTAACGAAGAAAGCCCGATAAATATTAATATTTAATATATTTACGCTTTTAAAAATAATATAATATAACGTACGTAAAAAAGCAATTAAAACTATAATATTGATATTTAAATTTAAGGAGGTAAAAAATATCGATATTATAGTAATATAGGAACCGCCGTATAATTTGATTGATTGATTGATTTATATTACGGATCTAGCTAGGCTAATTCCGGCGTTCCTTAATACTCGGCTATTTAGCCTTATTAATAACCGTAAAAACCCGATATCTATTACGTTAAGAATAAAAACCGATATTTACCCAGCCTTTATTCTTATCTTAAGGGCTAAAAGCATTTACGGCCGTTTAGAAAGTAAAAATTTATTTATACGTTTTTTTTAAGAAAACCTATAATATTATAACTGAATTTACTTAAGGATTGCCTTTAAATTTATTGTTTTTCCGTTACCTTATAGGTTTATTTAATATTAAAAATTTTAAAATTCCGATTATATTATTAAATATCCTTACCGATACGTATATTATTATTACTTTATTTATACGATTTTATTAACCGATATAATATTATTTTTTATACCGCTTCGGTATTTATAGCCTCTTTAGCCCTTTATTAAGTATAGTTTTCCCGCCGCTATTTTTTACCCTTGGGTTAACGGTAAGGTTTCTTAATTAAATTTTTAATTATTTTATTTATTTCCTTAATTAAATTAAATTATAATAATAAGTTTATAGTTATTATAAATTTAGCGGCCGCTTTAATACCCCTTTTATTAATAAGTATTTAACGATAATCGTTAATCCTTATTTTTTTAATTAATCCCGGTTTAAGCTTTTTAAATAATAAATAAAAGATTAATATATATATAGCGTTCTGCTTCTATTATTTATATTTATAATTAACGTTAATCCGGCTATTAATATATATAATAAAAAAAAAAAGTAAATTAAGCCGTTTTTATTTATCCGGAACTAAATTATTAATGCGTTATTATTTTTCCTTATAATCCTATAACGTTAAAGATACTTATTAATAATTTTATTATTATTTAAAGCTAGGTATTATTACTTTTAAAGGATTGATTCTTTATATTTACGTTAATATTTTATTTACCTCCTTATAGTCTATAGGGTAATTATTATTAACTTCGCCTTTATAGCTTTTTTCTTTTCCGCCGTTTTCATTTTAAATAAAAGTCCGTATATTCTTATATTAACTTCTTAAACGTAAATTAAACCGATTTCTTTCTTAATTTACTTTAATTTAACTTCCGTAAAAAAAAAAATATTATTTTTCTACGCTTTTTTATCCAAGGTTTTTTATAATTCTAATAAATATATTTATTTCCTATTAATATAATTAAGTTCATATTTTTTTAAGTTTTACTTAAGTAATTATTTAATTAAAAGTTAACTTTATTAATAATATAAAGACCTTAAATTTTAATATCGGGATAGGAGTCGCTTTATATACTTTATTTACTATTCTTAAATATCGGTTTTAAACCTTTTATAATTGCCGGATAAGCTTTTTCCTATATTTAAGCGTACTTTTAAGTATATATTAAATAATTATTACGTATATTATTATAAGCTTTATAACCGTTTAATAAACGGTTTTAACCTTCTATAAGATAGTTCTTTACGTTAATACCGTAAAATAAATAAGGTTTTTTCCTGCGAAATTATTTTCTTTTAAACTTTTCTTATATAATCTTTCTAATTTAATTTCTTATTAATTTATAGGTTAAGTACCTTAATATTAATTTCCGGTTTTACTATTATATTACTTAAGTTTATTATAACTATTATATTATATAGCTTTAAGCTTTTTATTATATAAATAAACTTATATTTATATAAAGTAAATTAAGCTTTATATATTTTTATTTATTATAAGTAAACTTTATAAGCTTATTTTAACTTTAAATAATTTATATAAATAAACGTATTATAAACTAAAAAGGTAAATATCGTTAATAAAGCTTTTTATTTAAACCTTTTATTTTAACTTTATTAAGTTTTTAATAAGCGGGCCGTTAAAAAATAAGAATAAAACCGGGGAAATAAATAACCTTTAAAAAATCTTTATTATTACGGACTTTATTATACTTATTTTCTATCCTAGGTTAATTAATATTACTTAATTACTTAAGAAATTCTTTATTTAATTTATAAAGAAAAATAAGACTTTTTCTTCCGTAAATTATATAGTAACCTTTAATAATTTATTTTATTAAACGCCTTTATAATATTTAGGGAAAAAAGACTTATAACGTATTTTTTTCTTATAATCTTATACCGTATATATATTATTAATTAAGCCTTTAAAAACCGTCTCCGTTAACCGTCTTTTTTTTTTTATTTTTATTTATTAATTAAAAAGCAGCTTATATTCTTCTATATAATTATTTAAGATCTTTACGATTACCGTTTTTAAAGTTTTCCTTAACGTATAAAGGAATATTATAGGTTTATATAATTTTATCTTTAAATAATTTAACTTAACCGGTTTCTTAAGGATAATCGTTTTAACCTTTTTAAATTTATAAAGGTAATATCTTATATTAAAATAAACTTAAAATAAGTAAATAAAGACCTTTTTAAATAACGATATTACTATAGATAAGAACCTATTTAATATATTATTAAGTCCGGGGCTTTATCCTTCTTTAACTTATTAATTACTTTAATTATTATTTTTTAAGTTATTATTTTATTTATTATTATTAATTTAAAATATATAATACCGTCGATATCTATTAAGTTAACTTTTAATAATAAGGAAAAAAACGTTTTTTTAAGAGTTTTAATTTTATTATTAAAAGTATTTATTACCGTATTATCTAGTCTTTTTAAGGGTAAAAACTTAAAAATAAATTTAAGTTTTTTATTTTATTTTTTACCGTATTTTATTAACTTTTAAATATTATAAGGGGAAATCGCTAAATTATATATTATAGTCCGGAAGTACGTTTACTTAATTTTCCGGATAATTTTTTTTTTAAGCTTTTTTTAATTATTAAAGTATTTCCCGGTTTTTATATTTAATAGTTTATTTTATAAGCGTTTTTACCTTTATAATTGCCTTTATATATTTTTTATTTTAATAGGTTTTAACTTTCTTAAACGGCTTTATTATTAAGATTATTACGTTAATTACTTTATTTAAAGCCTTTATTATCTACTCTATAAAACGGTTAATTTAATTTTTATTATTAAGTTAAAGGAGCTTTATTAATTAAAATATTACTTTTACTGCCTTTATATATATTTTAACTTTTTTAATTATTTTTTATACTCATTTAAACGGTAAAAACGGAGTTATATTAACGGATTAATTTAAAATTATTTATATTAGGATATAATTTAAGCCGTATTTTAGGTCCTTTTAAGGTCCGTATACTATAATTAAGTTAATAATATTTTCTAAGTTAAATATTAAGTTAATTATAATCTTAAGTTTATAACTTTCCTATATAATAACCTTTTTTAATATTAATAATATAAAGTTAAATTATATAATAACTATTAATAGCTCCTTAAATTTAATATAATTAATTATATAACCTTTTTTATTTTATTAAATATAATAAAAATTAAAGTCCTTTATTAAAAGGTATTTATTAAATACGGTTATAATATTTTTAAATAATAGGATTATAAAGGGTTTTTTCTTATTAATTAATAATAAATTATATATATTATAAATATTCAGGTTACCCTTAATATCCCTTTCTTATATAATCCGAAGCGTATATAGGTTCCCTTTATAATAAATAACGTCTTAATTATTTATATTTAGTTTTTTATTAATAAAGAAATACGTCCGTATTATCTTATTACTTTTAAAGGTTAAATAGAAATTATCTTCCGGGTTAATTAAAGAGTAGGTATACGGACTATACGGCGGCTTTTATATCGCTATAATATCGATATTCTTTACCTCCTTAAATCCAAATATTAATATTACGGCTTTAATTACTTCCCCGCGTATATTATATTATATTACCCTTAAAAGCGTAAGTATATTAAATATCAACGTCCGTTAAGCTCTTTTCATTAACTTTTATTTATATAAACGGTTTTTCTTTAAAGTTAAACGTTATTTATCTTAATCTTTTTATTATAATAATAATTTCGGTCGGGCGGCCGGCCTTAAAGATTAATATTGCTATAAGCTTCTTTTTCTTCGCGTTATCGGTTATTATATTTTACCCTTCCCCGTTTAATAAGCTCCGTTTACGTTTTAAGATCGTCTTTAATTACTTTATTAATTTAAATTTATATAAATTATAATATTAAATTTTAACCGTTATTTTAATCTTTTTATATTAAGTCTCCTTCGTTCTTATTATATACCGTAAGTCTTATACCGGGTGGCTATTATTATTATATACCGCGTATTTCGGCGCGTCCTTCGTTAAATCCTTTATTATTAAGTTAATATATTTATACGTATTATACCCTTTAATATATATTATATATTTTATATTATTAAGGTACCTTATAATAATATGCTTATATCCTTAATATTTAAAGTATTAATAAATATCCACTGCCCGGTCTTAAGGTCTCGTTAATTTAAGGAATTTACCTTTTATTACCCCTTTATTAAGGATATTATTATATATCCTTATTAACGTTATGCTTAAAATAATTATAGAATATTTTTTTATACGATTAAAGGCGTTTAATTTCTTTATTACGGGGGAGATTATAATTAATGATTTTTAATTTAAAGTAGAAAACCGTATTCTCCTTCTTTATTTATTTTAAAGTAACTTCTTTTTTTTTTCCCGTAAATTTTATTAAATATATCCCGTTTATTATAATAATGAAGGATTACCTTAATATTTTTACCGTTTTATATCCCTTTTTACCGGCTTATCTTTTTGATTTCTTTAATTTTTTTTTCGTTTTTAATAAGGTTATATTAAAGAAAATATCCCCGCTTTATAATTTACGTACCGTAATAATTTATTCTATTAATAACTTTCTTATTATTTTAAACGTTTTTATTAATTATAATAAGTTCGTTTTCGCCGCTATATTCCTTTCCTTTTTATTTAATAATTATATGGTTACCGTTTTTATTTTCTTTAACGTTATTATTTTCTTTTTTATTTTTACCTTTTTTATTATTAACGCCGGCGCCGTTTTTACGGCTTTCGCTACCTAGCTTATCCCCGCTCCTTTCTTTAAAGCCTCCCCCGTTACTCCCTTACTTCGTACGTATTTTTTTTATCTTTTTTCATTTCCGTCCGCCGGCGTTTTTACTACCGCCCCTTAAGCTTTACGTAGCCTTTTTAACTCCTTTAAACTTTTCCCCGTATTTACGTAAAAGTTTCTTATTCTTTATAGCCCGATTTATAATATCGGCTAGGTTTTTAACGTAATATCTTTCTATATAATTATAAGGAGGCTTTTTAACGTTTTTATTATTTTCTCCCTTATTACTTTTCTTTTATATATTTAATAATTGTTTTTTTTATAATTTATTCTTATTTATTTAATATCTTTTTATTTTCTTTTAACTTTTTCTTAATTTATATATATTTAATAAAGCTTTTTACGTTTCCGCTTACCCTTTATTTATCTTTACGTACCGTCTTTATCCCCTTTACCCTTTATTTATTACCTTTAATAATAATATTTTTACGCGTTATATATATTTCTTTACGTATATCTTATTAATTATAAGCTTTTTATTTAATTTAAGGCTTTTTTATCTCGTATTTATTACGTTATTTATACGACTTATCCCCGTTTTTATTAACCTAAACCGCTTGCTTTTCCTCCCCTTTACTTTTATTATTATTCCGCTTCCGCTTATCGTATTTAAGGTACTATCCTTACTATTACTTAAGCTATATACGTATACATCGTTTCTGACCTCTGGGGTCCCGTTGTTCGTCGCCATCAAAAAGTTATTATATAATCCCTTATATAACCTATCTTCACCGTATAATTTATATATTTACTTTTTAATTAACTTAAAAGATAATTTCTATTTAACCTTTAAAGGTAATAAGATAATACGGACGTATTTCTTTATTAATAAGAAGTTAAATATAGATAATTAAGACGTTATTTATTATAAAGGGAACCTATATACGCTCCGGATTATATAAGAAAAGAATATTAAGGGTAATTTAAATATTTATAATATATATAATCCGTTACCGGTTAATAAGAAGGGATCCTTTATAATTTTATTACTTAAGGATATTATAACCGTATTTAATAAATACTTTTTAATAAAGGACTTTAATCTTTATTACGCTTAATAAAATAAGGAAAATCGTACGATTAATTATATTAAATTTAAAAAGTTATTAATAATTACTATATAATTTAATTTTACGTTATTAACGATAAAAGGGGTTATTATATAAGAAAGCCGTAAACTTAAAACTATAATTAACTTAATATTCAGCTTAGAAAGTATTATTAACTTAATTATAATATACGGACCCCAAAAGAACCTAAAATACAATTCGGACTACGTTTTAATATAAATAATCTTAAACTAGTCCGTTAACGTAACTCCGCCTTTATTATTTAAATGAACGTAAAAGACGGTTAAGGAAGCTAAAATATTTATAAAGGTAATAAAGGTAATATTTTAGTAAACGGAGCTTTCCCGGCTTAATAATAAGGAATAAATCGATTATTTTATAAGACGGGTAATAAAGGCTTTAAATAAAGTAATTAACGTAATAATCTTAATAGTAAAGCCGTTTAAAAAAGCTAAAACTTATTAAAATAAGGAATATATAAAAATAACTATAAAGGTAAAAGCGTTTATAAAGTAAACTATTAAATATAAAAACCAGGAAACGTTTTAATAATTAAAAAAAGCTTAAAAAAAAAAGAATTATCCGGAAAATTAAATAAATATACTTCCGGGCTATAATATATAATTCGGCGGTTTCCCTTTATAATATTTAAAAGTTAATAAAATATAATAAAGAATAAAGTAGGAAATTTAAACTTATTTTTAAGTTTTTACCTTTAAAAAGACTAAATAATATAATAACGAATACCTTTAACGGTAAAATTAAGGCTCTTAAAAGGCGTTCTTTCCCCCGTTACCGGAAGTTAACTTAATAAATATCGATAATATTATATATTTTAAATTAATAATAATAAATAAAATAATAATTTAAAAGATAATAATTAAGGCGATTAATAAGTTAAAGAAGGATAAAGCCCTTAAACTTAACGGTATATTAAATAGGTTTTTATTTATAATAATATTATTATTTAAAAAGGTTTTTACTTATTTATTTTAAGTTTATTTTAATATAGGATATTACCCTTATAAATTTAAGGAGGTTAAGACGATTATCCTTAAGAAGTTAATTAAGTTAAATTACTTAAAAATAAAGTTATATAAACCTATAGTACTCCTTTATATATTAAGGAAGGCTTTAAAGATAATAATCGTAAAGATTTTAAGTAACTATATAGAAGAATATAGGTTATTTTTTAATTAATAAATAAAAATAAAAAGAGGACGGTTAACGGAAATAACTCTTAAAGGCTTAATTAATAACGTATATATGGTATAAAACTATAAGAAGAAGTATATTACGAGTCTTTTTTCCTTAAATATTATAAAAACGTTCGATAAAATAAATTATTAAAGGTTATTATATAATTTACGGGAAAAAAAAATTTTATTTTTTTTTATAAATTAAATAAAAAGTTTCTTAAGTAATTAAGTAACGTTAATTAACCTAAAATAAAAGATAAGTACGATAAAGCCTATAATAATAAGGATTCTTTAAGGGTTACTTATTTTCCCGGTCTTATTCTTATTCTTTAACGGTTTACTTATTAAAGACTTAATAAAGTTAAAACAGAAGGTTTAAATAAAGGGCTTTATTAACGATATTTACCTTTTAACTTATAATATACTTACTTATATAAACTATTTAAAGTTAAAATAAACTTATAAAGTTTATTCATAATAAATAAAAATATATAAGGCTTAATTTACCCCGTATAAGTATAAGTTTATTTATATAATAAGGAGCTTAAAGCTATATAATATAATAGCTACGGTAAACTTAAATAATATAGCGGTAAAACCGGAGGTTAATATTAAAGTATTCGGCTTATAGGTTAATAAGAAATTAAATTAAAAGAATTATATAAGAAAGGTTTAAAAGAAAATAATTTTACAGGAAAAGGGCCTTATTTACCTTATAACGTTAATATAAAAAGCTACTTTATAAAAGGTTAAAACCGTTTATTAAATGGTTATAAAGCCTATGATAATATACGTAATAGCTATTTAATACGTATTTAAAGGTATATTTAAATATAGAAAAAAAGCCCGTCCGGCAATTATAAAAGGTTTAAAATTAATATTTAAAAATAATAAATAAAGTATATAAAGTAATTCCCGTCCCGGTATTAAAATCCGAGGTCTTTATACTATTAATAAAGCTGGCCCTTAACTAAATAATTACTTAAGTAAAGCTTAAAAAAAATATAAATTTAATTATATTAATAGGAAATAAACGTATTTATTAAAACTATAAAAGGCCACGGATAAAAAAATATAGAAAAATAATATTTATTTTTTTTACGGAAGTTAAATTAAAGTAAGTTAAGAAAGAAATCGACTTAATTTACGTTTAAGAAATTAACGTAAAAGTATATAAACTTTTACTTAAAGTGAAAACCGCGGAAAAAAAGAAAATTATAAGGATAAAATTAACGGTAATTACCTTATAAATTAAAAAGAAATAAATAGAGCGTTAACGTAAATATAAAAAATCGATTCTTTAAGGATAATAATACCCGGCTTTAAATAACAATAAAGTTATTAATAAACATTTTTAACGTTACGGGATTATAAGGAAAAATAATAACGTATTAATAATTTAACTTTAAATAAATAAAAACGGCTTAATCTACTTTTTCTTTATTATATACGCCGGTAACCGGATTAACGTTAACTATAAGTATAAATAGCGGAAATAGGATACCGTATATATATTAATCTTTTATTTATTATTTAAGGAGCTTAAACCGGGGTTAATTAAAAAGTAAGGATTAATAATTATTATTAAATACTTATTAATAAAAAAGGTATTAAGGCGGTTATTAAATTTATAATAATTACGGGTTTATTATTATAATTTAACTCAATTAAAAAAATAATTAAAATAATTAAAAATTTAATTAAAAAACCTCGCTGCCGACTTAAGGGTAAAAAGTAGTGGCGGGAAAATTATATTTAATAAGGGATTAAAAAGGCTATAAATACCGGAGCGGTATAAAAGGCGATACTATATTAATTAATAAAGTTATATAAATAAAATAATAATAATATATATATCGGTAAGGATATTTAATAATATAATCGGAATTTTAAAATTTTAATATTAAATAAACCCGTAAAATAACGGAAGAGCAATAAGTTTAAAGGCAACCTTTAAGTAGACTTAATCGTAATATTATAGGTTTTCTTAGAAAAAGCATATAAATAAATTTTTATTTTTAAATAATTATAAATATTTTTAACCCTTAAAATAAGAATAAAAGCTAAATAAATACCGGTTTTTATTCTTAATATAATAGATATCGGGTTTTTACGGTTATTAATAAGGCTAAATAACCGAGTATTAAGGAACGCCGGAATTAGCCTAGCTAGATCCGTAGTATAAATCAATCAATCAATCAATAATATAGACTTTTATTGCTATAAAGGATTATTAACCTTTTTTTGGTTTAAATTTAATATATAAAATAAAACAGTTGAAAATATTTTTCAAAACGGGTGTTTTTATTAAAAAACGATATTTACCCTATAAGTGGCCGGATTAAAAGGGCCTTTAAGGTATAGTAATTAGTGGTAATATGGATTTATTAAGAATTTAAGTAAGAATATTAAAATCCAAGAAGAGAGCGTTAAGAGATATTACGTAATCTGGTTACGTAACCTGTAAGACTTACATATAACGTAGGAGGTAAAATAACGAGGTCCCGGATTCAACGTTAGACATGATAATTTTACCTAATCGGGTTAACGCGGAATTCTTGGACTTAGTTAAATCTCTCAGATAGATCAAATCAACCAACTCACACCTCTTAAATTTGACAATAATAACGTACTTATTTAATAGTTTTATAAAAGTTTCAGCCCGGAGTATAAAGTTTATATTAGTTAATATAACAATAAGTATAAGCCATTTTAGATGGCCGATAATAATATTAACGTTTTAAATTACGTATTTATTTATATTATTAAGCGGTTTTATTATGTGCAATGTGCGCATGCCAAGAGCTTATTAGGCACTAGCACTAAAAGGGTATAGTGGCTTGGCGCGTACACTCATAATACGCACCTTTATAGCTAGGTAAACGAGAATCATATATATTATACCTATATTTTACTTTAATACTTTTAATACTTAATAAATGGTAATAATAGCTTGCGGTTATCTGCGTCTATCTATAGTTTAAGTATAGCCTTTAATATACTTATTATTAGGAGTAATTACGTTATAACTCTTATAATAACCGCGTTAAACGGACCTTTTTAACTTTCAATTTATTAATTCTTTTAAAAGGTATTTTAACAATTTATTATCTTATTATTTTAGTTATCGTCTTATATCAGAAGATAAGTAAGGCCGTATTACTTATTTAAGAAAGATACCATAACCTTAATTATTAAAGCAGAAACCTTCGTTAAAAATAATTAATAAACCCTTTATCTTAACCCTTATTATAACCATTAATAAATTAAGTACGATTATCGTAATTATAGATATAAAGTTTAATAAGAAATTCAATAATTTTAAAAGCAAATTTACCGCCCTTAAAGCTTACTTAAAATTATTTAAGCACCGCTATAAGAACTCTATTTTAAAACCTTTTAATAAGCCTTAATTATTAAAAGATAAGCAAAAGGAGAAGAATAATATTAAATAATATTATATTAAAGAAGTCGGCTACTTCGACGGCATTAATAACGTTTATGCCTTTATTAATCGGCTTTAAACCATAAGTAATATTAAAGGTAATAAGGTCGTTTAAGAGTATATTACTTTAAGCTTTATAAAACCTGACGGCTTAAATAAGGCCTATAATTAGTGGATATTTAAAATTACGAATAAAACTTATGGTTATTTTATGAATATAAAATCAATAGATCCCCTGGTTTTTACATTTATAATTCGGTTCGGAACCCCGGAGCACCAGCTCCTTAAGCAACTTAATTACCTGAAATATATACGTAAAGACGCCGTAGACTAAAAGTCCGTAATTACGTTCGTGGGCCGGGTAATAACTATAGTTAAACGACTAAGTAATACTTAATAATAAGTTCTTAAGTTTATATTTATTTACTTTAAAGCGGCCCTATAGAGTACCCTTTAATTCCCTTATAATTAAAAAACCTTTATAACTTATATATAGCTTTAATAATTAGCATAATATAAGTAGTATCGCTATATAAGTAAATCGGTATTATTAATTTTATTTACGTCTTTTAACCTATCGTTAATAGACCCCTTATTATAAGCAACATTTATATATAATAGGCCTCGCTTTAAGAGCAATAATAAATACCGTCCAATAAGCGGCTTTACTCGCAAAGTACTCCCTATACTAGACCCTTTAAAGGTCTACCACCTCCGCCACGATAATAGCGACAATAACCCTACCCTTAAGTCCGACGACGAGATTAAGCCCTTATTAAAAGATAAGTATATCGGTACATATTAAGTGGATAATTAGGCCTACCTTTATAACGAAAAGGGTAATATATAATCCTTTCGCAACCTATATTAGAATAATACCGTTATTACGGCCACTAAGAGCTCAGGATATTTATCCGGTTAAATTACGGATATTACGGATTTAAGCGATTTAGCTTACTTATAAAATACTTAAATCCACGATTATTTCCCGGATATAAAACGATAATTGCTTGGCTTATACCTTTTCGGTTTTTTAATATTCCTTTAATAATTAGCCTTAATACTTAATTATTATTACTTTTTTTATTTCTTCGATTTTCTTAATGTTAGATATACTTATTCTCTAGCCCCGGAGCCGCTCTTAATAATAGAAACTTTAACCTTATCGTCGTAATGAAGGCGTCGCGATCTTCCTTTTTATAGTATATTTATTATATATAATATACGTATACCAAGAGCTTATTAAGTATTAATATTAAAAGGGTATAATGGCTTAACGCGTATACTTATAATACGCACTTTCATAGCTAGGTAGACGAGAATCATACATATTACACCCACATTTTACCTCAGTACTCTTAGTACCTGAGAGGTTTCTTTAATATAAAGCCCTAAATAAAACGTTTACGTCCAATATTATAACCTTTATAACTATTATTACCGGATGATATCCGCCTGAATAACTTTATTCCACTCTGTATTCCTCTGCAGTTTAATATCCGTTAAGGCTATTATATTAAGGTCTTATAAAAAAGACGTTTTTATATCGTTACCGGTTATCGTTTACTTTATAGGTATAATAAATCGACTTATAATAATAATAATAAACGCCGTAATAACGATAATAATCATAATATAAATACCAATAACGATTAAAAACGCCAACGTTATAATAACGGCGGTAATAACGGTAATAAAGGTAATAATAAGGGTAATAATAAGTACAAAGATAAGGAATATAAAATCTTTTCGGGGATTAAGGCCTTAATAAACCTGGCCTTTATATACGTTATTATTATTATACCGGCTTTACCGCCCGTTATTTACCAAGATTATTAAATATATTTAACTATAGACTATATAATATAATAGATCTTTTTTTTTTGAGGAGGATGGCGACGAACAAAGGGACCCCAGGGGTCCAAAACGATACGTATATGTATAGCTTAAGTAATAGCGAGGCCAATACCTTAATCGCGATAAATATAGGTAATATAATAATTAAAAACGAGGGAATATACGGCTAAATAACTTATATTAATAAAAGTAACGGGGAAACGTATAAATAACGCGGTAATAACGTAATAAACAACCATTAAATTAAATAAGGAAATTATAATTAACGAGATATACGTAAAGAAACGCGTAAAACACGTAAAAAAAGGGTAAATAAGAAAAGCGTTAAGGAGATTAAAACCGCGATAGCGGTAAGGAGAAAGAATAACGAATATACGTAAAGCGGAAACGATATCAATAATATTAAGGACGTATAAAATAAAAAATAAAAAAACGGAGGTAATAAACCCTAAATAATTAAAAATAAAGAATAAAAAAATATATATTAAACGTATAAAGGAGTTAAAATAAAAGAAAAGGCAATAAAAACCTTAAACGGATTACTTATAATGGAGTAAACGGTTATTACGTTAAAGACTTAACCGATACTATAAATAAAGTTACGGGGAATAAAAAAGTTCTATAAAAAAACGGGAACAAAATTAAAAGAATTAAAATAATAAAAAAAAGCTTAATAAACGGTAAAAAAAAATACCAATAAAAAACGGGGGTAAAGATTAAAAAATAGATATATATAGGGAAAAAGCAATAATAAAAACCTTTTAAATAAAAGAAACTTGGGCGATAAAGGCCGTAACGAAAGGATATATAATAAAAAAAATTAAAAAAATATAGATTAAAGAGAAAACAATAATATTAAAGAAAACGAAAACAATAATAATCCGTTTATTAATTAAAGAAAAAAGGAATATTATTATAAAAGTTAATTTTTTATAGTTTATAAAAGCGTTTAAAGTAATAAAGAGAATATTAACGGAATAAATTATCACCGTATATAAATTATAAAACGGAAATATCCTTTTTAATACGGCGTTTTTTAAAGTAAAAGAAAGCTTAAAGAAATTAAAAATATAAATTAATAAAATGAATTTAAAATAATAAAAATATTGAGATAATTATTTATTATTATGGTAAATAAAATATATTTAATATACTTTATAAAAATAAAAGAGGAGTTTACCTTAAAGCGTATAAAAAGGAGAATGCGGTCCTTTACCCCGGATTAAAAGTTATCGATTATAGGCTCCCCCGAGAACGAAAAGGCCGGATACTTTAAAACGGGTGAAAAGGTATTTTATAATTATATTAAATATAATATTAATAAGGATATATAATGATATCTTAAATAAAAGGATTACGGAGGGAGGGTCCCTTAAATTAACCCGGCTGTAAAATAAAGCGGCGGATATTTATTAATACTTTAAGTATTAAAAATACAAATATTTTATTACGAAATACTTTAATAATATAAAGTATATAATATATATTAAAAAGTATAATATATATAAATACGCGGGCTTAATAAATAAGGGCCTCGCGAAAAACGTATATAAGTATATAACGTATAAGAAGGATAAATATTTAATATAAAACCCAAAATACCCGGTAAGGATTAAAGAAATTAAGCATAAAGAAATTAAAATAACCGTTAAGGCTTAATGGTATAATTTATATAAAATGAGGTTTAAGGCGGGAATAAAATTAATTAAATAAAAATAAATAAAAAACCATAATAAATAGTATAAAGTAGAAGAAGCTTATTATAATATTAGTCTTTAAGTCCGGCCGCCTTAAAGTAATAATAATAATTATAAAAAAGCCGGAATAAATAACGTTTAACTTTAATAAGGGGTTAATAATTTAAATAAAAGTTAACGGGGAAGCCTTAATAAAAGTTAATATATAATATATTAATACTTTTGAGAATAATATAATATAACGTATAAAGTAAAGTAATTAAAGTAATATTACCGATATTTAAGTTTAAGGAAATAAAGAATATCGATATTATAATAATATAAAAGTTATTATATAGTCCGTTTATATATTCCTTAATTAATTTTAAAGAAGGGTTTTACTTAATATTTAAAGGGAATAAAACGACCCGGACGTATTTCTTTATAAATAAGAGGTTAAACGTAAATAATTAAAACGTTACTTATTATAATAGGAATCTATATATACTTTAAATTATATAAAAAAAGAATACGGAGGATAACTTAAATATTTATAATATATATAATCCGTTATTAATTAATAAAATAAAGCTTTTTACGATACCGTTACTTAAAAACATTATATTTATACCCGGCGAATATATCTTATTAAAAAACTTTAATTTCTACTATAATATATAGAATAAAAAAGGTTATATAATTAACCATACGGAGTTAAAGGAGTTATTAATAATTATTACAATATTTAATCTGTTTTTATTAATATTTTAAGGTATTATAACGTAAAAAAACAGGAAATTTAAAATAATAATTAATTTAACGTTTAATATAAAAAGGATAGTTAATATAGTAATTATATATAAACCTTAAGAAGATTTAAAATATAGTTTAAACTATATACCGATCCAGATAATCTTAAATTAGTCTATCAATATAACGCCGTTAATACCGGTAAAAAAGCATAAAAAACGGTTAAAAAAACTAAAATATATACGGAGGTTAAAAAGATAATAACCCGGCTAATAGAACTTTCCCGGTTAAATAATAAGGATTAAATTAACCTCTTTATAAAACGGGTAATAGGAACGTTAAACGAAATAACCGATATAATAATTTTAATAATGAAACCGTCCCAAAAAGTTAAAACTTATTAAAATGAAAAATATACGATAATAATTATAAAGGTAAAAACGTTACTTAAATAAGTTATTAAATATAAAAATTAAAAGATATTTAAATAGTTAAAAGAAGCTTAAAAAGGGAAGAAAAAAACCATTAAAAAAGCTAAATAAATATATTTCCGGTCGTTAATTTATAACTTATCCGTCTCCCTTTAAGGGATATAAAAGTTAACGAAATACGGTAAAAAGTAAAATAAAAAACCTAAATTTATCCTTAGATTTCCCGCTTTTTAAAAGGCTTATTGGTACATAAATTAATACCTTTAATAGTAAAATTAAGGCTCCTAAAGGGGCTTTCTTCCTACCTTTATTAAACGTAAATTTAATAAACATTAAAGGAATTATATACCCCGATCCGGTAATTATTAATAAAAAAGTAACTTTAAAAATAATAATTAAAGTAATTAATAAATTAAAGAAAAATAAAGTTTTTAAATTAAACGGAATCTTAAATAAGTTCCTACCTATATTAATAATAATATTATTATTTAAAGAGGTTTTTATTTATTTATTTTAAGTTTACTTTAAGGTTAATTATTACCTTTATAAGTTTAAGGAGGTTAAAACGATTATCTTTAAGAAACCGGTTAAATTAAATTACTTAAAGTTAAAAGTTTATAAACTAATTATAATCCTTTATACGTTAAGGAAGGCTTTAAAAACGGTAATCGTAAAGATCCTTAATAATTATACGGAAGAATATAGACTTTTCCTTAATTAATAAATAAAAATAAAGAAGAAAAAATTAATGGAAATAGCTTTAAAAAATTTAATAAACGGAATATATATAGTATAAAGTTATTAAAAAAATGTAATAAGCCTTCTTTCCTTAAATATTATTAAAGCTTTTAATAAAGTAAATTACTAAAGATTATTATATAATTTACGGAATAAAGGGATATTATCCTTCCTTATAAATTAAATAAAAAGTTTCTTAAGTAATTAAACTATGTCGATTAATTTAAGGTAAAAAATAAGTCCGATAAAATTAATTATAACCGGAATACCTTAAAAGCTATTTTTTTCTTATTTTATTCTTATTCTTTAACGGCTTATTAATTAAAAAATTAATTAAGTTAAAATAAAAGGTCTAAATTGAAAGTTTTATTAATGATATTTATTTATTAATTTATAATATATTAATTTATATAAACTATTTAAAGTTAAAGTAAACTTATAAAGTCTATTTACGGCAAATAAAAACGTATAAAGCCCAGTTCGTATTATATAAATATAAATTTATTTATATAATTAAGAGCTTAAAGCTATATAATATAATAATGATAATAAATTTAAATAAAGTCATAATAAAATTAAAAGTTAATATTAAAATCCTTAATTTTTAAATTAACAAGAAACTTAATTAAAAGGATTATATCAAAAAGGTTTAAAGAAAGATAATATCTTAAAAAAAGTCTTACGTATTTTACAGTATTAACGTAAAATATTACTTTAATAAAAATTAAAAGAATTTATTAAGCAGTAATAAAGTTAATTATACTATATATAATTGTTATTTAATATACTTTTAAAGGTATTTTTAAATATAACAAAGAGCCTCTTTAATAACGATAAAAAGTTTAATATTAATACTTAAAAATAATCAACGGCATATATAAAACGATACTTATCCCGGTATTAAAATCGGAAATCTCCTTACCGCCGATTAAATTATCCCTTAATTAAATAGTCGCTTAAATAAGACTTAAGAAGGTTATATACTTAATTACGATGGCAGGGAATAAACGGATCCAATTAAACCTTAAGAAGTCCTAAATAAAAAAGGGTAAAAACGGGTTATTTATCTTTTTTACTGTAATAAAGCTAGAATAGGTTAAAAAGGAGGTTAATTTAATTTACGTTTAAGAAGTTAATATAGATTTATATAAACTTATATTTAATACGGAAGAAACGGAAATTAAAAGGATTATAAAAGTAAAAATAAAAATAATTACTTAATAAATTATATCGCGGTAAATAGAACGTTAATATAAATATAAACAATTAATCCTTTAAGGGCGATAATATTTAGCCTTAAATAGTAAAGAGATTACCGATAAGTACCTCCGCCGTTACGGGATTATAAAGAACAAATAATAACGCGTTAACGATTTCACTCCGGACGGGTAAAAACGGGTTAAGTTATTTCCTCTTTATTACGTATACCGGTAACCGGATAAACGTTAATTACGGATACGGATAAAGGAAGTAAAACGTAGTTTACGTATTTATCTTATATTTATTATTTATATATTAAAGAAGGAAAAGAATGGCGACGAACAACGGGACCCCAGAGGTTCAAAACGATATACGCGTATATAGCTTAAGTAACAGTAAGGTAAGTACCTTAAATACGATAACCGGAAGCGGAGTAATAGTGGAAATAAAGGGGGTGGAAGGGTAAACGGCCTTTATTAACGGAAATAATAATAATTTATACGGACGGCGCGATAAATATATAATAAAGAACTATTAAATCAAATAAGGAATTTATAATTAATGAAATATACGTAAAAGGACGTATATAACGCGTAAAGGTAACGTGGTTATAAGGGGTAAATAAAGGATAAAAGAAATAGGGATAATACGCGGCGACGAATAAAAAATAAACGGGGGCGGAAAAGGCCTTATTAAATATATATAAATTAAAAAAGAGCCGGGCGAGGATAAAAGAATATCGGGTAATTAAGGATAAACTATAAAAAAGGGTAACCGTTAAACGCGCGGAGGGAATATAATAAAAAAAGAAATAATAAAAACGTTAAAAAGCTTTTTTATAATTAAATAAAACGATATTATATTAAAAACTTAATTAATATTATAAATTAAATTATAAAGGGTAAAAAACTTTTACGTAAAAACGGAAGCGAAATTAAGGGATTTAAAAAGGTTATACGGAGCTTAAAAAGCGTTAATAAAAGTACCGGTAAAAAAAAACAAAGGGAATTAAAGAGGTTATATATAAAATAAAGGAGTAACGGGAAAAATTTTACGGATAAAGGTAAAAATAAACTAAATAATAAAAGCTATAAAAATAACGTTTATATTAACGGTAAAGGAAATAAGGATTAAAAAGAAAATAACGGTATTAAAAAAGGCAAAAATAATAACTATATAATTATTAAATAAAAAGGAAAAGAATATAATTATAAAGGTAAGCTTTTTATAATTAATAAAAACGTTTAAAATAACGGAAGAGCCGTTAATAAAATAAATTATTACGGTATATAAATTATAAAATAAGGATATTCTTTTTAATATAACCTTATTAAAGGCGAAAGAAAAACTTAAGAAGTTAAAAAGATAAATTAATAAAAAAAGATATAAAATAATAAAGGTATTAAGGTAATCGTTCGTTATTATAATAAACGGGATATACTTAATAAAATTTATAAAAGAAAAAAGGAAATTACCTTAAAACGGATAAAAAGGGAGAATATAGTTTTTTATCCCGGGTTAAAAATCATTAATTATAGCTTTCCCCGTAATAAAAGGCTAAATACCCTTAACCGGATAAAAAGTACTTTACGGTTATTTTAAATATAACGTTAATAAGGATATATAATAATATCCTTAATAAAAGGATAATAAAGGGTAAGTCCCTTAAATTAATAAGGTTATAGGATTAAACGGTAGATATTTATTAATATTAAAAATATTAAAAATATAAATATATTATTATAAGGTACTTAAATAATATAAAGTATATAATATACGCCGGAAAATATAATATATATAAATACGTAAACTTAATAATAAAAAGCTTAATAAAAAATATATTAAAATATATAACGTATAAGAATAATAATTATTTAACGTAAGATTCATAATAAATAATAAGGGTTAAAGAGATTTAACGTAAGGAAATTAAAATAACGGTTAAGGTTTAACATTATAATTTATATAAATTTAAATTAATAAAATAATTAAAAATAATCTTAAAACGTAAATAAAGCCCGTTAAATAAAAAAGGATAAAACGTAATAACCTATAATATAAAAAAGAAAAAACTTATAACGATATTAACTTTTAAGGCTAACCGTTTAACCGGGATAATTATTATAATAAGAAAGTTAAAGTAAATAACGTTTAACCTTAAAAAGAAATTATTTATATAAATAAAAGTTAATAAAGAAAACTTAATAAAAGCTAATATATAGTACGTTTATACTTTTAAGGATAATATAATATAACGTACATAAAAAAGTAATTAAAGCTATAATATTAATATTTAAATTTAAGGAAATAAAGGATATTAATATTATAATAATATAAAAGCTACTATATAACTTATATATACGCTTTTTAATTAACCCGGGAGATAATTTTTACTTAACCTTTAAAGGAAACGAGAAAATATAAATATATTTTTTTTATAAATAAAAAGTTAAATATAAATAATTAAAATATTACTTATTACGGAAAGAATTTATATACGTTTTAAATTATATAAAAAGGAAATATTAAGGGAAACTTAAATATTTATAACGCGTATAATCCGCCGCCGGCCAATAAGAAAAACTTTTTACGACCTTATTACTTAAGGAAATTATAGTTATACCTAATAAATACCTCTTAATAAAAGATTTTAATCTTTATTATATTAAGTAAAATAAAAAAGGGTATATAATTAATTACGTTAAGTTTAAAGAGTTATTAATAATTATTATCCGGTTTAACCTTATATTATTAATATTAAAAAAGACTATAATATAAAAAGGCTAAGGATTTAGGACTATAATTGATTTAACGTTTAACTTAGAAAATATCGTTAATATAATTATTATATACGGGTTATAAAAGGACTTAAAATATAACTTAAATTATATACCGATATAAATAACTTTAAATTAAACCGTTAATATAACCTTATTATTACCGGTAAGGAAGGCGTAAAAAACGGTTAAGGAAATAAAGGTTTATATAAAAACGGAAAAGACGGTAATATAGTTTACGGATTTCCCTTAATTAAATAATAAAAACCGGATCGATTTCTTTATAAAGTAAATAATAAAAGTATTAAACGAAATAATTAATAAAATAATCTTATTAATAAAGCTTTCTTAAAAAGTTAAAACTTATTAAAATAAAAAATATATAACCGTAACCGTAAAAGCGAAAAAGTTAATTAAATAAACTTTTAAGTATAAAAATTAAAAAATACTTAATTAATTAAGGATTACTTAAGAAAAAAAGGAAAAGATTTTTAAGAAGGTTAAGTAAATATACTTTTAGTTTACGGTATATAACTTAACGGTTTTACCTTATAATATTTAAAAATTAATAAAGTATAATAAGGAATAAAATAAGAAATTAAAGTTTATCCTTAAATTCCCGCCTTTTAAAAGATTCAATAATATATTAATTAATACCTTTAATGGTAAGATTAAGGCCCTTAAGGGAATTTTTTCCCTTTCTATTAGAAGTTAACTTAAACGATATCGATAATATTACGTACCTTAACTTTGTATTAATAAATAAGGTAATAATATAAAATATAATAATTAAAGCGATTAATAAATTAAAAAAAAATAAAGCCCCGGGATTAAATAAGATTCTTAATAGATTCTTATTAATAATAATTTTATTATTTAAGAAGATTTTTACTTACCTTTTTTAAGTATATTTAAACGTTGATTATTACTTACGTAAGTTTAAGAAAATAAAAATAATTATCTTTAAGAAGCTTATTAAGCCGGATTACTTTAAGGTAAAGTTTTATAAAGCTATTATATTCCTTTATACGTTAAAAAAGGCCTTAAAAACGGTAATAACGAAGATCCTTAATAACTATATAAAGAATTACGGATTTCTTTTTAACTAATAAATAAAAGTAAAAAAAAGGTTAATTAATAAAAATAACCCTTAAAAAATTAATTAACGGCATATATACGGTATAAGGTTACGGGGAAAAGTATATTACGAATCTTCTTTTTCTTAATATTATAAGTATTTTCAATAAGGTAAACTATTAAAGATTATTATATAACTTAAAAAAGAAGGGGATATTACCCTTCTTAATTAAATAAATAAAGAATTTTTTAAGCGATTAAGTTATATTAATTAACTTAAAATAAAAAATAAGCTTAATAAAGCCCGTTATAATAAGGATTCCTTAAAGATTATTTATTTTTTTTATATTATTTTTATTCTTTAACGGTTTATTAATTAAGGAGCTTATTAAGTTAAAATAGAAAATTTAAATCGGAAAATTTATTAATAACGTTTATTTCCTAATTTATAATACCTTTATACGTATAAATTATTTAAAATTAAAATAAATTTACGAAGTTTATTTTTAATAAATAAAAACTTATAAAACTTAATTTATACCGTATAAGTATAAACTTATTTATATAATTAAAAGCTTAAAGCTATATAATATAATAATTATAATAAACTTAGAAAAATGGCGACGAACAACGGGACCCCAGGGGTCAGAAACGATGCACGCGTGCATAATTTAAGTAATAATAAGGATAATACCTTAAATATAATAAACAGAAGCGGAGTAATGGTAAAAATAAAGGGGGAGGAAGGGTAAACGGCTTAAATTAATAAGAATAATAATAAGGTATATAAATAACGCGATAAATACGAGATAAAAAGGCTTTAAATTAAATAGGGAGTTTATGGTTAATAAGATATACGTAAAGGAACGCGTATAATACGTAAAAATATTATTATTAAGGGTAATAAATAAAAAGTAAAGGGGACGAGGATAGTACGTAGGGATAAATAGGGGATAAACGGAGGCATAAAAGGCCTTATTAAGTATATATAAATTAAAAGAAAGTTAAAGGAAAATAAGGAAATATTAAATAAATAAGAATAAATTATAAAAAGAAATAATTATTAAATACGTAAAAGAAAAGTAATAAAAGAGGAAATAATAAGGACGTTAAAAGGTTTCCTTATAATTATATAAAAGGATATTATATTAAAGATTTAATTAATATTATAAATCGGATTATAGGGAATAAAAGACTTTTACGTAAATACGGGGAGAGGGTTAAAGGAGTTAAAAAAATTACGTAAAGCTTAAAAAACGGTAATAAAAACGCCGGCGGACGGAGGTAAAAAAAAACAGAAAAAATATATATGAAATAAAAGAATAACGGGGGAAACTTTAAAAAAAAGAGCGGGGATAAGCTGGATAATAAAAGCCGTAAAAACGGCGTTAACGTTAATAATAAAAAAAGTAAAAATAAGGGAGAAAATAATAACGTTAAAGAAGGCGAGGATAATAATTATATAATTATCGGACGAGGAAAAAGGAGTATAATGGTAAAAATAAACCTATTATAATTAATAAAGGCATTTAAAGTAATAAGAAAACCGTTAATAAAACAGATTATTATAATATATAAGCTATAAAGTAAGGATATTTTCCTTAATATAATCTTATTAAAAGCAAAAGAAAAGTTAAAGAAGTTAAAGGAATAAACCGGTAAAAAAAGGTATAAAACGGTAAAAATATTAAGGCAATCTTTTATTATCGCGGTAAACGGGATATATTTAATAAAGTTTACGGGGAAGGAAGGGGAAATTACCTTAAGGCGGATAAAGAAAAAGAATACGGTTTTTACTTTAAGTTAAAGATTATTAATTATAATTTCCTTTTTATAATAAAGAAATTAAACGTTTTCGGTTATATAAAGAGATACTTTATAGTTATCTTAAGCGTAACGTTAATAAAGATATATAATAATATTTTTAATAAAAGGGTAATAAAAAGTAAATCCCTTAAATTAATAAGACCTTAGGATTAAATAGCGGATATTTATAAATATTTTAAATATTAAAGATATACATATATTATTATAAAGTACCTTAATAATATAAAATATATAATATATATTAAAAAAGCATAATATATATAAATATATTAATCTAATAATAAAAAGCTTAATAAAGAATACGCCAAAATACGTAATATACGGTAATAATAATTACTCAGCGTAAAACTTACGGTATATAATAAAAGCGAAAAAGACCTAGCGTAAGGAAATTAGGATAACGGTTAAAATTTAATATTATAATTTATATAAATTTAAACCGGCGAAATAATTAAAGACGATATTAAAACGTAAACGGAGCCTATTAAACGGGGAAGGGTAAAACGTAATAATTAATAATATAAAGAAAAGGAAGCTTATAGTAATATTAACCCTTAAAGCCGGTTACTTAATTAAGATTATTATCGTAATAAAAAGACTAGGATAAATAATGCTTAATTTTAAAAAGAAACCATTTATATAAATAAAAATTAATAAGGAAAACCCGACGGACGTTAATATTTAATATATTTATACTTTTAAGGGTAATATAATATAACGTACGTAAGGAAGTAATTAAAGTTATAATACCGATATTTAAATTTAAGGAAATAAAGGATATTAATATTATAACGATATAAAAGCCGCTATATAATCTGTATATTTACTTTTTAATTAACCCGGGAAATAATTTTTATTTAACCTTTAAAAAAAACGAGATAACGTAAATGTATTTTTTTATTAATAAAAGGTTAAATATAAATAATTAAAACGTTATTTATTACGGAAAGAACCTATATACGCTCCGGATTATATAAAAAGGGATATTAAAGGTAATTTAAATATTTATAATACGTATAATCCGTTATCGGTTAATAGGAAGGAACCTTTTATAATTCCGTTATTTAAAAATATTATAATTATATTTAATAAATATTTCTTAATAAAGGACTTTAATCTTTATTACGCTTAATAAAATAAGGAAGGTTATACGATTAATTATATTAAATTTAAAAAGTTATTAATAATTATTATATAATTTCATTTTACGTTATTAATATTAAAAAAAACTATTATATAAGAAAGCCGTAAACTTAAAACTATAATTGATTTAATATTTAGCTTAGAAAATATTATTAACTTAATTATAATATATAGACCCCGAAAGGACTTAAAATACGTTTTGGATTACGTTCCGATATAAACGGCCTTAAACTGATCCGTTAATATAACTCCGTTTTTATTATTTAAATAAATATAAAAGACGGTTAAGGAAGTTAAGATATTTATAAAGGTAATAAAAATAATATCTTAATTAACGGAACTTCTTTAACTTAATAATAAGGAATAAATTAACCGTTTCATAAAATAGGTAATAAAGGCTTTAAATAAAGTAATTAATATAATAATCTTAATAATAAAGCCGTTTAAGAAAATTAAAACCTATTAAAATAAAAAGTATATAAAAGTAATTATAGAGGTAAAAGCGCTTATAAAGTAAATTGTTAAATATAAAAACCGGGAAACGCTTCGGTAATTAAAGGAAACTTAAAAGGAAAAAAAGAGAATTATCCGGAAAATTAAATAAACGTACTTCCGGGCTATAATATATAACTTAATAATTTCCTTTTATAATATTTAGAAGCTAATAAAATACGGTAAAGAATAAAGTAAAAACTTAAATTTATCCTTAAGTTTTTACCCTTAAAAAGACCAGACGGTATAATAACGGACATTTTTAACGGTAAAATTAAAGCTCTTAAAAAGGCGTTCTTTCCCCCGTTACCGGAAGTTAACTTAGTAAATATTAACGGTATTATATATTTTAAATTAATAATAATAAATAAAGCAATAACCCGGGAAATAATAACTAAAACGATTAATAAACCGAAAAAGGATAAGGCCCCGGACTTAACGGTATATTAAATAAGTTTTTATCCATAATAATATCGTTATTTAAAAAGATCTTTACTTACTTATTTTAAGCTTATTTTAATATAAAATATTACTTTTATAAATTTAAGGAAACTAAAACGATTATCCTTAAGAAGCCGGTTAAATTAGATTATTCGGAAATAAAATTATATAAACCTATAATATTCCTTTATACGTTAAGAAAGGCTTTAAAAATAATAATCGCGTAAATCTTAAGTAATTACGTAAAAAAATATAAGTTATTCTTTAATTAATAAATAAAAATAAGAAGAAAATAATTAACGGAAACGGCTTTTAAAGGCCTAATTAATAACGTATATACGGTATAAGGCTATAAGAAAAAGTACGTTATAAATCTTCTTTCCCTAAATATTATAAAGGCGTTTAATAAAGTAAACTATTAAAAACTATTATATAATTTACGGAAAAAAAGGGTTTTACCTTTCCTTATAAATTAAATAAAGAGTTTCTTAAGTAATTAAGTAACGTTAATTAACTTAAGATAGAAGATAAATATAATAAAACCCGTAATAATAGGGATTCCTTAGGGGTTACTTATTTCTCCGGTCTTATTCTTATTCTTTAACGGCCCGTTCATCGAAGACTTAATAAAGTTAAAATAGAAAGTTTAAGTAAAGGGCTTTATTAACGATATTTACCTTTTAGCCTATAATACGTTTATTTATATAAATTATTTAAAGCTAAAATAAGCTTATAAAGTTTATTTATAATAAATAAAGATATATAAAACCTAATTCGTTTTATATAAGTATAAGCTTATCTATATAATAAAAAGTTTAAAGTTATATAATATAATAGTTATAGTAAATTTAAATAATATAACGATAAAACCGGAAGTTAATATTAAGGTATTCAGCCTATAAGTTAATAAAAAACTAAACTAAAAGGATTATATAAGAAAGGTTTAAAAGAAAATAATTTTATAAGAAAAGAGCTTTATTTACTTTACGGTATTAACGTAAAAAGCTACTTTATAAAGGCTAAAACCGTTTATTAAACGGTTATAAAGCCTGTAATAACGTACGTAACAGTTATTTAATATATACCTGAGGACACGCTTAAATATAGGAAAGGGCTTATCCGGTAATTATAAAAGGTTTAAAACCGATGCTTAAAAGTAATAAACGGTACTTATAAAGTAACCTTTATCTTAGTATTAAAGTTTAAAATCTTTATACCGCCGATTAAGGTTTTATTGGATTAAATAGTTACTTAAATAAAATTAAAAAGATATATATACCCAGCTACGATAATAGGAAACAGGCGGATCCGCCAGAATCTTAATAAGCTTAAAGTTAAAAAGAATAAATTAAAGATATTTATCTCCTTTCTTATTAAGGTAATGCAGGAATAAATTAAAAAAAAAATTAACCTTATTAATATCCCAGAAATTAACTTAAACGGATATAAACTCCTATTAAATATAAGAAAAACCGAGATTAAAAGGATTTAAAAAGTAAAGGTTATAGCGATTACCTTATAAGTTATAATAAAGTAAATTAAGCGTTAACGGAGATATAAAGACTTTATACTTTAAAATCGTTATTATTTAACTTTTAACGATAAAAAGATTATTAATAAGTATCTTTATTATTATAATATTATAAGGAAGGGTAATAACGTATTAATAATTTAATTCCGGACGGGTAAAAACGGTTTAACTTATTTCTTATTTATTATATATACCGGAGGTCGGATAAACGCCGGATATAAATACGGATAAAAAAATTAAAACGCTATATACGTCCTTATTTCTTATTTTTTATTTATAGAAATTAAGTTAAGACTTATTATAAAAATTAATATTTATAATTACCGTTAAATATTATTTATAAAGTAAAATATCCAGGTAACCGTTAAATTTATAATATTTACCGGATTATTATTATAGTTTAATTTTATTATAAAGATAAATAAGGTTATTAAAAACCTTATAAAGAAAATTTATTATAGGTTAAGGAAAAAAAAGAGGAGCGGAAACCGGTTACGTTAATTATATAAACCGGAAAGCATTTTCTATAGTTATAAGGATATAATAATAAATACTTATTAAAAGTCTTTAAAAGAGTTAATAACGATAATAATATAAGAAAAATATATATTAAGCACGTAAGTATTAATAAGGATATTTAAAGGTATTATATAAGGTTAAAGCAATATAAATATATAAAGGAACGGAAGAATAATAAGCTTAAGGATAGCTTTTATAAGGATATAATTATAATATTACGGATTTTCTTAAGGGAGTTAAAATATAAAAAGTATATAAATAAATTATTACTCTTTAAACGGCTATTAATATCCTTTACCTTAAAGGATAAAGGGTAGAGGCCTGGTAAACGCCGGTTTTTGCCTTAACGTTATAAGTATCAGGTTTTTGCGGTTATTAATAAAGCTAAAAGGCCGCGTATTAAGGAACGCCGGAATTAGCTTAATTAGACCCGTAGTATAAATCAATCAATCAATCAATCAATAATAAACTTAAGTAAATTTATAATAAAACTGGATACCAGTATTAAAATCCTTAATCTTTAAGTAAATAAAAAGCTTAATTAAAAAGATTATATAGAAAAAGTTTAAAAGAAAATAACTTTATAGGAAAAAGGTTTTATTTATCTCGCCGTATTAATATAAAAAGTTACGTTATAAAAGGCCCGGATTATTTATTAAACCGTAATAAAGTTAACTATAATATATATTACGGTTATTTAATATATACTTAAGGGTATTCCGGGACATAAAAAAAAAGTTTATTTAAATATTATAGAAAGTCTAAAACCGGTATTTAAAAATAATTAACGGTATCTATAAAGTAACCTTTATCCCGGTATTAAAGTTTAAAGTTTTTATATCGTTAATTAAAGTCTTATTAAATTAAATAATCACTTAAATAAAATTAAAGAAATATATATATTTAATTATAATAATAAGAAACGGGCGGATCCGTTAGAATCTTAATAAGTTTTAAATTAAAAAAAGTAAATTAAAGATATTTATTCCCTTTTTTATTAAGATAAAGTAAGAATAAATTAAAAAGGAAGTTAATTTTATTAATATCCCGGAAATTAGTTTAAACGGGTATAAATTTCCGTTAAATATAAAAAAGATTAAGATTAAAAGGATTTAAAGAGTAAAAATTATAACGATCGCCTTATAAATTACAATAAAATAAATTAAACGTTAACGGAAATATAAAGATTTTATATTTTAAAATTATTATTATTTAATTTTTAACGATAAAAAGATTATTAATAAATATCTCCGTTATTATAATATTATAAGAAAAAGTAATAACGTATTAATAATTTAACTCCGGACGGATAAGAACGGTTTAATTTACTTCTTATTTATTATATATATCGGAGGTTGGATAAACGCCGGATATAAATACGGATAAAAAAAAAATAAAACGTTATATATATTTTTATTTCTTATTTTTTATTTACGGAGGTTAATTTAAGACTTATTATAAAAGTTAATACTTATAATTACCGTTAAATATTATTTATAAAATAAAATATACGGGTAATTATTAAATTTTTAATATTTACCAGATTTTTATTATAGTTCAATTTTATTATAAAAATAAATAAAATTATTAAAGACCTTATAAAGAAGGTTTATTACTGGCTAAAAAAGAAAAGGATAAACGGAAACCGGTTACGTTAATTATATAAACCGGAAAGCATCTTTTATAGCCGTAAGGATATAATAATAAACGTTTATCAAAAATCCTTAAAGGAGTTAATAATGATAATAATATAAAAGGGGTATATATTAAACGCGTAAGTATTAATAAAGATATTTAAAAATATTACGTAAAGTTAAAACAATATAAATATATAAAGGAATAAAAGAATAACGAGCTTAAAAATAACCTTTATAAGGATACGGTTATAATATTATAGAATTTCTTAGAGGAATTAAAATATAAAAAGTATATAAATAGATTATTATTCTTTAAAAAGCCGTTAATATCCTTTATTTTAAGGGATAAAGGGCAAAAACCTGGTAAACGCCGGTTTTTACCTTAACGTTATAAATATCAGGGTTTTACGGTTACCAGTAAGGCCAAAAGGCCGCGTATTAAGGAACGCCGGAATTAACTTAATTAAATCCGTAGTATAAATCAATCAATCAATCAATCAATATTTATTATTTATAGAGCTTAAAATAAAATTAACTAAAAAAATTAAAATAAATAATTACCGTAAAATACTCTTTATAAAACGAAATATCCGGGCGGCTATAAGGTTTATAATATTTATAGGTTTATTTCTTTAATTTAACTTTACCGGTAAAATAAATAAAGTCACTAAAAACCTTATAAAGAAGGCCCGCTACCGGCTACGAAGGAAAAGGAAGGGTAAATATTAATTACGGTAATAATATAAATTAAAAAGCATTTTCTATAGCTAAAAAATACGATAATAAACGCTTATTAAAAGCCCTTAAAAAAGACGGCCGTAATAATAAGGTAAAAAGGTAATTATAATTAAGATAATAATAACGTACGTACCGGTAAAAGTATTTAAAGGTATTACTTAAAATAATAATATAAAGCGGACCCATAGGGAGTTAGAAAAGCCGTAAATTTAAAGATAACCCTTAAAAGGAGTCGGTTATAATATTAAAGGTTTTCTTTAAAATAATATATATATAAATAGATTATTACTCTTTAAATAACCGTAAATACTTTTTACCCTTTAAGACGGGAGCGGAGGTTAAATAAATACCGGTTTTTAATTTGAACGTTACAGATATCAGGTTTTACGGTTATTAGTAAGGCCTAAAGGCCGACTGTTAAGGAACGCCGGAATTAGCCTAGCTAGATCCGTAGTATAAATCAATCAATTAATCAATCAATATTTAACTAAAAATATATTTACTTTTATTACTTATATCTTTAATACCGGCTATATAGATTATATCGTCAATAATAATAATCATATATTTATTTATAAAGAGCTTCTCCTTAAACCTATTATTATTAAAGGCTTTTCTAAGAGGAAGAATATTATTTATATTAAAGTCATTAAAATCCTATATTAATTTAATAAAAATATCCGTAATTCAATTTTTTATAATATCCTTTTTATCCTTATAATATTTTAATTTTATTAATCCCGGATAGCTATAATAAACCGGTTATCCTTTTAAGTAAAATAACGATTTAAAAGATTTAAGTATATTTATTAACCGTAGCGGTATTTTTTATAATACTTTTATTAACGGTTTCTTATCTCCTTAACATCAATATTAAAGTTATTAATAATTTAATACCTATAACCTTATATATTATTCCCATGAATTAAAAAGCTTTAAAATATTAAAATAAAGTAATAAGGTATATAAAAAAGTAAAATATTAAGCTTTTACCGGAAACGGTAATCGATATTAATTTCTTTAACCTATTAAATCTATTAAAGGACTATAAGTATATTATTTATATAAAGATATGAATAAAGCTTAAAATAAGTAAAAATTATATTAAATTTAATATTTATTAAAACGAGTTTATATATTCTGACTTAATTAACTTTATTAATAATATAAAAGCCGATTATAAGTGGATCGTTATTTTTACTAAAGACGTTATTAAGGTCGTTTATATAATTTTATTATTAAACTCTTTATATAAAATGGTTCTTAAGGCTTTTTAAGGCTATATAAAAAGGATCTATTATTTAAACCGCTTTATCCGTTATTTATATACCGATAATAATAATATATATAGCGGCTTTTAATTTAATAACTAACGGTACGTTAAAGGGATTCAGGAAGAGTTTACGGTATTTTATAACCTTTAATAAAACGGTATTTCTGAATAAATGGGTTAAATCCTTATTACCCGGGTTTATATAATATTATTAAATAATAACCTACCGCGTATTCTTATTATTAAACTTATTATTATAACGGCCTTTATATATAATGTAATATTTTATGAATACTTACAACGTATTAAATTAAGTGAAAAATGTTAAAAAACCCGATTAATCTTTTATTAGGAAAGTTAAACGATACGGTATATATTAAAAGCATAAGCTTTTAAATATAAATTAAAATAAAGTTCTAAATTAAAGTTGTTAAAGGACGTTTTATTGGTTTTAAGGGTTATTACGTTTATAAAATACTTATATTAAATACCCGGGTTTAACGTTATAATTACGTTAAATAATTAAAGGATAAGGCCATTTAATTTAAATGTAAAGTTAATAATCTTTTACCGGTTTATTACTTAATACCGAAATAAAAGGAGATATTTACTATAGATTTCATATATCTTAATAAGAAAGAAAATATAAATGATAAACCGGCTATTATTATTATATAAGGCTTTTATATTATAAACTTTACGGATAAAACGACTAATATTATTATTAAGGATATAATTAAACATGTATCCGATAAATAACTTAAACCCCGTATAACCTTAAAATTTATAATCGTTAAGGAAAACTTTAATAAAAATAATTTATTTATTTTATTTTTATTTACTTTTAATAATAATATTATGAAGGAATCTCCGGGTATATATATCTTTATACACTTGGACTTAAGCTTACGTAATCCCTATAATTTAATTTTATATTATTACCCGTCTTTAAAAGAACTTATTAAATCTTTAAATTTATTTACTTAAGTTTATATAGTTAAGATATAACCTTTAAGCTATCGGTATAACCGGGACTTTAATTATTAAGCCGCCGGCTTTTAATTAACGCTTATATATTTTATAATTACGATCCTCATAAATTATATTGAACTTATAACTTATATATAAGTTATAAAGGATATATACCGTAAAAGTAAGTGGGAGCTCGTTACAGAAAATAAAGTTAAGTCCTTAAAGAAGAATAAAACCTAGGTCTTAATAAATCCACCTTCCGGTATTAACGTGTTAAATAATAAATGGGTTTATAAGTATAAACGTGGATTAAACGGTCTATATTACCCGGTATAAGGTTAAATAAATGATCTATAGATTTTAATAAAAGGAAGGCTTAGATTTCTTCGATATTTTTATAATAGTTATTAAGTTTATAAGCTATAAAACCCTCTTTATTATGAGTCCGCCTACACGTACACCCTTTTTGTCTGCATATACACCGTCAATTTATCTGCATATACACCGTCGAATTATCTGCATATACACCCCTTTTTTAGCGGGTACATTGAGTAATTCCCGAGGTATTTCTAAGTATAGTGGGAGAACTTGTTGGTAAAGTTTAAACAACGCGTCCCCCGTATCTGCATACATACCCCTATTACTACCACCACTATTACCAGCACTATGGATCTTACATTACCTCTTAATAATATAATTAATACGTTTAAAGATTACCTTATTCGTTAAGTATAAAAAAATTTTAATTATAATTATATTATAGTTATAACTCGCTTAAAGAAGAACCCCAAGTACGGTATTAAGAGGAAGATCTGGCTCCGGTATAATTATAACAGTAAGATCTTTATAGCTTATAGTTAAAAGCGTATATACGGAGGCTTATAGTTAAATAAGTATTTATTTGAAGTGACCTTATAATGTACTATAATAGCTACTTAAGTAAGTAATTAAGCTTTTAAAGTTAAGGACGTTATATATAACTATATATTTACCCTTCCCGTAGCTTATTTATTACTTTAAGCTTTAATTATAATTCCGGAAGTTATAAAGCGTATAGCCGCAGAAACGAAAATAAGTTTAACGCCGTTAAAGATAATAGATCGGCTTTATAATAATGAAGATTAAAAAAATCCGTCCTTTATTAATAAGGATATTAAGAATTAAAAGTAAGTAATTTATTACCGTACCTTTAACTTTAATATATTTATATAAGTACTTTTACAGTTTTTATAGGTTAATAATAAATAGATTTAATATTTTAAAGAGACGAATAAGTATATTACGTATCTTTTTTTCTTTAAACCGTTTATTTATCTTTTTATAAAGTAATTTTAAAGTATAATTTTAATAGATTATACTTATAAAATTAATAAATATAAGATATTATTATTAATAATTATGGGTATTATAAATCTGTCAGCCTGGGTGCAGGCATGGTGGTGGTGTTGTATGGAGTGTTATTGAGCCGCCATGCGAGCGGTGCCAAGACACTATTATAGCGCGTATAGATATTATTACCTGGCCGTATATCGCATATTACCCGGGTATTTTATATAGATAATATTATGCTTCCTAAATAAATTAAATATAATCTATATATATATTATTTTTCTTAAGCGTTTATACGTTTAATAGTTATAAGCCCGGTATTATATATTATTACGGTTATTTATTTATTAATTAATTTAAAAACGTAATTAATTATTTAAAAAAGGCTTAAATCGAATCCTTAAGGTTAATATATTATATATAAATCAAAAATAAAGAAGGAACCAAAGAGTATAATAAGTTTATTACTTATTATTCCTTTATACCCTTAAGATAAGCTTATATAAAGCTAAGCTTATTACCTTAAAAGATTAAGACTTATAGCTTACCGTTATTAAAGGTAAAACTATTAAGTATTACGTTTAAGAGCTTATTAACCCCGCTTTTATAATTAAATTAATAAGCTTAAATAAGTTATTAAAACCAATATAACCCGTTATTATAACGGATAAAACGGTTAATATTAAAGTATTAATAGCTTATAAAAACGATATATAAGTATAGAAGCCAGAATTATAAAAATAAAAAGAACAATACGTATTTTTCATTAAAATTAATAACTTTATATTCTTTATAGTTAATAAGGCGAATTTCATTTACTTTAAGGATATAAATTATTACCTATAGAATTACCTATATATTCTTAAAATTAAGCTTATACCTTTAGATTCCGTACGCTTTTTAATGGTAAAGAAAAAATACTATAAAATTATAATAGGACCTAATTCTCGTTAAAATATTAAAGCATAACTTAATAAGTATATTTATATATTTATAAAAGTTAAAAGTAATAATATCCTTAAAGCACTTAATAAGAAACGGGTATACCGTAATTTTATTAACGTAATTAAGAAATAGGCTCCTATATTAATATAGCTTTATGAATTTAACATAAATAATCTAACCGATTTCTTAATCGTTCTTATTAATCTCGAGGAGCAATTTCAAAATTATATACGGTATAATAATATAAAGAAATCGAGTCCGTTTTACTTAATTTTTATTCTTAATGAAAATCAAAATAATATTAAAAAAGATAATAAGCCTATATTTAAGGGTAAAAGTATTAAGTTAAGAGAATGCCTTTATAATATTAAATATTAATTTAATAAGTGCGATTACCTACGTATATACCGATCTGGTTAACTTATTAACTTTAAACTTAATCTTATATTTAAGAAATAAGTAAATAATAAGCTTAAGGATATTAAAACGAAAAAGAGAGTTAATTAAATTCTTAAGAAATTTAAAAACTTTAAATCCAAATAAAATAATTTATTTATACCGGTTTAAAATAATAATAATAACTTTAATATATTTAATATAAGATAAGAGTCTTATATATTATAATTATTATAGATTTTAAATTATAGCTTAAGTTTTTATATTTATAATAAAACGATAAAAGATCGTTTTATTAAAAAGATAAATAAAAAAACGATATTATTATTACTGGTAATAATAACCTTAAAGTTATTACTTATAGAAAAATTAAGGTAAATATCGATACCCTTAAAGGTAATAGTTTTATTACATTTTATAACGTTATATATATACCTGACTTTATAGTTAACGTCGTATCTAATATCATTTTTATAGATAAGGATATTTATTTTAATACCAAACGTTAACCTTTATAACAATGGATAAACAAGAATACTAGTTAAAAGGATCGGTAAATATTACGTACTTAAAGATAATATTAAATAAGTCGATACCATATTTATAACCGGTAAACCCATCGTTAAATTAATAACTATAAATTAATAATACCAGCTCCTTATATACGCTGCTAACGAAGCAATTTAATACCTTTAATAAGTAGCTAAGGGGATAAAGATTACTAATAATATTAAAGCCTTAAATATAAATAATTATAAGAACTATATTTTATTAAAAGCTTACCGGATTATATTAAGATTTATATATAAAGTAAAAATATTAATAAAGTTTTTCTTTTGAATTATTTATAATTTTATATAGATAAATATAGCGATAAACCGAGATTAATAAGTATTATATATCGTTTACTCTAAATATAATTTTTAAATAATATATACTTATAAATATAAGTTTAAAATAATAAATATCCTACGGAAGGTTATTAAAATGATTAAAATATAATATTATTATTAATTGATTAATTAATTGATTTATACTACGGGTCTAGCTAAGCTAATTCCGGCGTTCCTTAATACGCGGCCTTTTGGCCTTACTGGTAACCGTAAAAACCTGATACTTATAACGTTAAGGCAAAAACCGGCATTTACCAGGCCTCCACCCTTTATCCCCTAAGGTAAAAAATGTTAATAACTGTTTAGAAAGTGGTAATTTATTTATATATTTCCTATGTTTTAACTCCCCTAAGAAAATCCGTAATATTATAATTATATCCTTATAAAGGCTATCCTTAAGCTTATTATTCTTCCGTTCTTTTATATATCTATATTATTTTAACCTTATATAATACCTTTAAATATCCTTATTAATATTTATGCGCTTATTATATACCTTTCTTATATTATTATTGCCGTTAACTCCTTTAAAGACTTTTAATAAACGTTTATTATTATATTTTTATAACTATAAAAAATGCTTTCCGGTTTATATAATTAATATAATTAATTTTTACTCCTCTTTTTTTTCCTTAACCGATAACGGGCTTTCTTTATAAGGTTTTTAATAACTTTATTTATTTTTATAACGAGGTTAAACTATAATAATAATCTAGTGGATATTATAAACTTAACGGCTACCCAGATGCTTTACTTTATAAATAATATTTAACGGTAATTATAAATATTAACTTTTATAATAAGTTTTAACTTAATTTCCGTAAATAAAAGATAAAAAATAAAAATATATACGGTATCTTACTTCCTTTATCCGTATTTATATCCGGTATTTATCCGACCCTTAATATATATAATAAATAAAAAGTAAATTAAACCGTTTTTACCCGTCCGGAATTAAATTATTAATACGTTATTATCCTTTTTTATAATATTATAACGGTAAAAATACTTATTAATAATCTTTTTATTATTGAGAACTAAGTAATAATAACCTTAAAGTATAAAGTCCTTATACTTTTATTAACGCTTAATTTATTTTATCGTAGCTTATAAGGTAATCGCTATAGTTTTTATTCTTTAAATCCTTTTAATCTTGGTTTTTTTTACGTTTAACGGGAATTTATACCCGCTTAAATTAACCTCCGGGATACTGGTAAGGTTAATTTCCTTCTTAGTTTTTTTTTTACTTTATCTTAATAAGAAAGGAGATAAGTATTTTTAATTTATTCTTTTTAACTTTAAGCTTATTAAGATTCTGGCGGATCCGCCCGTTTCTTATTATTATAGCTAAGTATATATATTTTTTTAATTTTATTTAAGCGATTATTTAATTTAATAAAACTTTAATTAACGGTATAAAAATTTTAAACTTTAATACCGGGATTAAGGTTACTTTATAAATATTATTAACCATTTTTAAATACCGATTCTAGACTTTCTATAATATCTGGATAAACTCTTTTTATATTCCGGAGTACCCTTAAGTATATATTAAATAGCCGCAGTATATATTATAGCTGGCTTTATTATAACCTAATAAATAGTCCGGGCTTTTTATAACGTAGCTCCCTATATTAATACGGCGAGATAGATAAAGCCCCTTTTTTATAAAGTTATTTTCTTTTAAATTTTTCTTATATAATCTTTTTAATCGAGCTTTTTATTTACTTAAAAGCTAAGGACTTTAATACTGGTATCCGGCTTTATTATAACTTTACTTAGGTCTATTATAATTATTATATCGTATAACCTTAAATTCTTAATTATATAAATGAATTCGTACTTATATAGTATAAATTAAGCTTTATAAATTTTTATTTATTAAAAATAAACTTTATAGGTTTATTTTAGTTTTAAATAGTTTATCCGTATAAAGATATTATAGGTTAAGAGATAAACGTCGTTAATAAAGCTTTTAACTTAGACCTTTTATCTTAATTTAACGAGCTCCTTTATTAAAAAACCGTTAAAGAATAAAAATAATATAAAAGAAATAAGCGATCTTTAAGGAATCCTTATTATAGCGGGCTTTATTAAATTTATTTTTTATCTTAAATTAATTAATATAGCTTAATTACTTAGGAAACTTTTTATTTATTTAATTAAGAAGGGTAATATCCTTTTCTTTTTTTAAGTTATATAATAACTTTTAATAATTTACTTTATTAAAGGTACTTATAATATTAAGAAAAAGAAGACTCGTAATATACTTTTTCCCGTAACCTTATACCGTATATACGTTATCGATTAATCTTTTAAGGATTATTTTTATTAATTTATTTCTCTTTACTTTTATTTATTAATCGGAAAGAAGTCTATAGTTCTTTATATAATCGTTAAGGATCTTTATTATTACCGTTTTTAAGGCTTTCCTTAGCGTATATAAGAGTATAATAAGTTTATAAAACTTTACCTTAAAATAATCCGGCTTAATAAACTTCTTAAAAATAATTATCTTTATTTCCTTAAACTTACGTAAATAATAGTTAACGTTAAAGTATATTTAAAAGAAATAAGTAAAGACCTTTTTAAATAATAAAATTATTATTACTAAGAATCTATTAAGAATCTTATTTAGTCCCGGGGCTTTATCCTTCTTTAATTTATTAATCGTTTTAATTATTATATCTTATATTATTATTTTATTTATTAATACGGGGTTAGGGTATATAATACCGTCGATATCGTTTAAATTAACTTTTAACGGAGAAAAGAAAAATATTCCTTTAAAGGTTTTAATTTTCCCGTTAAAGATATTAATTAATATATTATTAAGTCTCTTAAAAAGCGGGAATTTAAGGATAAGCTTTAATTTTCTACTTTATTTTTTATTATACTTTATTAGCTTTTAAATACTATAAAGTAAAACCGTTAAGTTATATATTATAGATTAAAAGTATATTTACTTAACTTTCTTAATAGTTTTTCCTTTTTTTCTTAAGTAACTTTTAATTAATTAAGTATCTTTTAATTCTTATATTTAAAAGTTTACTTAATTAATTTTTTCGCTTTTATAGTTATAGTCGTATACTTTTTATTTTAATAAGTTTTAACTCTTTAAAAGGGTTTTATTATCGGGATAATCTTATTGATTATTTCGTTTAATACTTTTATTATTTACTTTATAAAAAGGTCGATTTAATCTTTATTATTTAATTAAAGGAGGTCCGCGAATTGTGCCATTATCTTTTCCGTTTTTATATAAATTTTTACTTTCTTAACCGTTTTTTACGTTTTCCTTACCGGTAATAATAAGGTTATATTAACGGTTTAATCTAAAATTATTTATATCGGTATATAATCCGAACTATATTTTAAGTCCTTTTATAGCCTATATATTATAACTATATCAGCAACCCTTTCCGTATTAAAAACTAGATTAATTATCGTTTTAAACTTATAACTCTTTTATATAATAATCCCTTATAATATTAATAATAAAAAGTTAATTTAAGCGGTAATTATTAATAAATTATCCGATTTAACGTAATTTATCGTATATTTTTCTTTATTCTATATATAGTAATATAAATTAAAGTCTTTAAGTAATATATATTTACTTAAAGTAATTAAGACCTTTTTAAGTAATGGTATTATAAAAGGTTTTTCCTTATTAACCGGCGGCGGGTTATACGTATTATAAATATTAAAATCGTTTTTTAAGTCCTTTTCCTTCGTAATACGGAATATATAAAGGTTTCTATTATAATAAATAATATCTTAATTATTTACGTTAAGTTACTTATTTATAAAGAAGTATATTTTAATTATTTTATTTTTTTTAAAGATTAAATAAAACTCTTTCCTTAAGTTAATAAATAAATATATATATAAGCTATATAATAATTCCTATATTATTATAATATCGATATCCTTAACTTCTTTAAACTTAAATATCGGTATTATTATTTTAGTTTTTTCGTTATGGATATTATATTATATTACTTTTAAAAACGTTAATATATTATTTATTAATCTTTATAAGGGCTCCCTTTTTTATACCCGCTTAAATTATAGACCTTTTATTAAAGCCGAATATTTTCTAACCTGATACCTTCCCGGCTACTATTAAAAACGTAAGATAACTAATTTTTAAGGTTAGGATTATAAAAAGCTTTCTTTTTTTCACCGTTATTTACCCCTTATTATCCGGTTAATTAAGCTCGCATTTTAAGGCTGCCTTTAATTAACTTATTAAATTAATCTTATATATATTATACCGTTGGATTTTCGTAGTTATCCGGGTTTCTTTACGTTTAATCTTCTTAACCCTTATTATATACCTAAAATCTTATATTAAGTATCCCTCCTTACCGTACGTAACGTATTTAGGCGTATCCTTCGTAAGTCCCTTAGTTATTAACTCTGTATACTTATAGGTATTATAATCTTTAACGTAGACCGTATATTTCGTAATATTAAGGTATTTCGTAATAATATATTTATAGCCTTAATACTTAAAATATTAATAAATATTAACTGCTTTATCCTATAATTAAGTTATTTTAAGAGATCCCCTTTAATAATCCTTTTATTTAAAACGTCGTTATATATTTTAATTAACGTTACGCTTAATATAATAATAAAGTACCTTTTTATACGTTTTAAGGAGTTAAATCTCCTTATTACCGGTGGAAGCTTATAGTTAATAATCTTAAGCCTTAAATAAAGAACCGTATTCTCCCTTTCTATACTTTTTAATATGGTTTCTTTCTCGGTTTCCTTAAAACGTAAAAAATATATCTTATTTACTATAACGGTAAACGATTACCTTAAAACCTTAATTAACTTATACTCTCCCTTATTAACTTAAGCCTTAAACCTCTTTAAACTTTCTTTCGACTTTAAAAACGCTATATTAAGGAGAATATCCCCACTTTATAGTTTACGTATTACAATAATCTGTTCTATTAACGGTTCCGTCGCCACCTTAAAAGCCTTTATTAACTATAGCGGGTTTACCTTTACCGCCGCGTTCTTCTCCTCGTTATTAAATAGGCGGACCGTTACTGTCCTCGCCTTCTTTAACGCGGCCGCCCTCTCCTCCGCCATCCCCTTATTCTCTGCCGATAATATTATTATAATATAGCCTTTATTTAATTAAACGGAGAAAGATCCTTAGGATCTAAATTTAATAACCTTATTAATAAACTTGATATTATTTTTAAGTTATTAATATTATATACCGTAATATAAAACGGTTATTTAAAACGAAAAGGTAGTTTACTGATTATAAAAGTAAAAACTATAAGGTTATAAGTAAAACTTCCTTAATTCCTATAACTATAAATCGTATAAACGGCCGGTTTCCTTATAAATTGAATATTAATAAGAAAGTATTTATAAACTATATTATTTAAGAAGGCCACCGGTTTAAAGCCAAACCTTTAATACCTTAAATAATACGGCTATAAGGCCTACTTACTTAATAAGTTAATCCTTAAGAAAGAGAAATTAACAGTAAGAGTATATATTGGTTTCCTTATTAATTACGATAATATTAATATTTATAAAATATAGATATTTAATTAGAAGAAAGTAATTTATACAAAAGATATTTTCTTTAAAGAGAATAAGTTTTATAAGGCCAATAAGATCGACTTAATTTAATTTGAAAAGGAACCTTTCCTTTATTTAATTAATATCCCAGAAATAAATATATTTTATATTATTATTAAACTATTATTAAATAATAAAGACGAAAAGGAATTTATAAATAATACCGTTAACCTTATATAAAAGGGAAAAGGAAAAGAATAATAAAAGGATTATTTATTTTTACCGATTTTAATATTAATAAACTATAATATAACGTTTAAAAATAACGACGGAGACAATAACGGTAATAATAACGGTAACGATAATAGTAATAAACCATTAACTCTATTATTAAATCCACCGCCAGCTTTATTAACTTTATTAGCTTTAAAGCCGAGAAAGAAAAATATTAATAAATTTAACTTTAATATAAATAATATTATTAAAGGAAAAAAAGCTATAAAAGGTATAAAGAAAATGAGCTATATTATAGCTTTTACTTTAATTATGAATAAATTAAAGTTATTATATTACGTAATATTTATTGCTTTTCTATTATCCTATAAGCTATATAAGAAGGATAAAAAGTTATTACTTTCTCTATTAAAAATAAGTATACTTTACCGTAATACCCTACTTATTAAGTTAAAACATTATCGTTATATATTAAAATACTTATACGCTATAGGTTTTAAGTCGGTAATCGAAGTAAAGCTTAAAGCTTTTAAAGAAAAGGGTATATGGGAAGAGGTCCTACTTGAATATGCTGAAAAAGCGGATAAAACATTAATACCCACCATTTAGGTATTTAAATATAAATTTAACGATAAAGGGTATCTTACCAAGTATAAGGCGAGACTTTATATAAAGGGTAATTTATAAAAGACCGATTAAAATATATTTACCGTTACCCTAATAATTAGGGTACTTAAGGTACTTATAGTTATAATAGCCGTATTCAATTTAAATACGAGATAATAAGACGCCATTAATACGTTTATAAACAGCGAGATAAACGAACTTATATATATTTAATTATTAAAAGGGTATAGAAATAAAGGTTTATTCCTTTTACTTCGAACTTTATATGGGCTTAAGTAATTATCGGCTTTATAATTTAAAAATCTCTTAAAAACCTTAACGGATTTAAACCTAAAGTAAATCCCAGAAATCGAATATCTCTTTATTAATAATTATATAATAGTTTTCTTCTTTATAAATAATATCGTTATTATTTATAATCGTAAGTATAATTAAAAGATAAATAATTTTTAAAGTAAATTCTTTAATATCTATAAAATAAAAACCTAAATAAAATAAAATAATTCTTAAGGATAAAAATAATATAAAATCGATTAAGTTAAGAAATCCGTTTATATTAAGATAATTATATTAATAAGCTTATAATAAAATTTAATATTATAATAAGTCGTACTCTTAAAGTACCTTTATAAAATACCGAAGCTTTTATTAAAAATACCGGGTAAACTTTACCTTAAAAGATCTATATATATTAATAATTTATTGGTTTTATTAACTTTACGGCCGTTATAATTTAGACGGATATTATATACTTAACGTTTAAGTTATCTAAGTTCCTTATAAATCCGTTAAAACAATATTTAGAAGTAGTTATAAGGGTATTATAATACTTTATATATATTAAGTATTATATTATTATATATAACGGGAAAATCACTAATCTATATACCGTTTTTATAGTATCCTTAAATACGTTATTTATTAACGATCTTAAAATACGATATAATTTATAAGGCTATATTTTTAAGCTCTTTAAGGGCTTAATTAATTAAAAAGCAATAAAGTAAAAGACGGTAATAATAAGCTTTATTAAAATTAAGCTTTTTAACCTTATTTTAATAATAAAAAAACTAATATAGTAAAACTATTTCTTTAAGTTAATTATATTAAATTTATTTTACTTATTAAAGATTAAATATAATAATACTTAAATAATCCGTATAATTTAAGGAATAAACTCTTAATTTATTATAAAACTTTATTATATAAATATATATTATTATTAATTATGATAAGAATATTAAAAGAAAATAATTAATATTAAATATATATTTATAATAAAGATATTAACGGACGGCTTTATAAAGCTTTTATTATTATAAAAATATAAGGAATTTATAAAGCTTTTAAACCTTAAAAACGATAAACCTTTAAACGACCCTGTATTATAATATGACTCGGAAAAACCCCGGAAATATCATTTTTAAAAGATTTAGTTTTTAAAAATTTACGATTATAAACCGGATATACGATAATTTTTCCGGGTTCCCTTATTTTCGTAATTTTTTTAATTTTTAACTTTTCTTAGCGTATATTTAATAATAATTACTTAATAAGATTACTTAAGTTAATACCCGGAGCTTAAATAAATATATATAAAGCTCCGGAGTAACTTAAAATATAAAGGTTTTATTATTATTGTTATTCTTAGGGTTATTAATTTCTTTTTAACTTTTTAATTTTTTAACTTTAAATTTAAGACGCATTTTTTACTTATAATAATTATAATATATTAATAATTAAAAAGTGATTATAATAAGGGTATCCAGGATCTATATTATTACCGTAATAATATTACGATCTTAAGGGGGTATATTAGTTTAAATATAAATATAATAATAATATTATATAGAATATTATTAAGTTATTATATAAGCGGTATTAAGATATTATTATAGCGCGTATAAATATTATTACCTGGCTATATATCGTATACCACCCGGGTATTTCATATAGATAGCACCATGCTTCCTAGATAGATCAGATGCAATCCATATACATATCATCCCCTCTCAGGCGTTCATGCGTCTGACAAAATCTTAATACTATTTACTACCTGGCCTTTTATTTCTTACGATAAAAGGAACCGGATAATTATTATTAAGCTTTAAAGTAATTATAAAAGCTCCTTTTTTACGTTAAAGTATTAAATTTAAATTATATTCTTATTGATTACCAAATTAAGTAAATAAGTTAGCTAAAAGGGTATTCTTAACTATAAAAAATTTTCTTTATATGTAATATATTAATAAAAACGTTTTTACGAGTTATAAAAAGCATTGTACCGATAATAAGGCGTAAAACGCCTTTATTAAATATTAAAATAAGTTTATTTATATATATATAAAAGCCGATCTTAATGCCCTTTAATACCGTATAAGAAATAATTATCCCGTTTTAATATTATCGTTTAACTGGAAAATATTTAAATCTTCCTTTAAAAACGTATATTTATTAAGTACTATATAGATCGTTATTTATACTTCGGTAATATGAATATATTATATAGTAAGAACTTTTATATTAAGCTTAAATCGACGCTATTTAACTTAATTAACGATTTAACTTACGTCGTTAACGGTATTAATAAATTACTTATACGTAAAAGATTTAATTATAATAAAGATATAAATCGTAAAAATAATTTTACGGATTTTTTATAGAGCGCTTTTTTTACGTAACGTCCTTATTAAGATATTACTTTGGATATTTAAAAAGTGTTTTTTTAATACGTTATAATTAAAAACGATATATTTACGTATATAGATTTATATATAAAATATATAAGAATCCCTTATAGTTATCGTATTAAAGTACATTTTATAATTATATTAAAGCTCCTATAGTTAAACGAATTCCACCTTTATTAACGCTATAATAAGCCAGTATCCTATAGTGTTTAATATTTATAAAACGAAGACGGTAATTAAGTAAATAACGATAAGAATATCGATTTATTATTATTTATATAAGAGCCCTTTATAGGTAAGGAAAAAGGGAAACCTTAAGGCTCCGCAATTATACCTTTATAAAAACGTACTTATTAAAAGGAAGAATTCGAACGCTTTACCCGCTATGTACCGTCTGAATTTAAGCGCGTTAAGTAACGTTTATAAATTCGTATACCGTTATTACTTTAATTAGTTTAACCAGCTTATTATAAATAAGGTAAATAGCGAGGTTATACGAGTAAAACGAGGACTTCGCGTAATAAAGTTACCGGTAAAGTAACTTTAAGGCTTATTATTATAGCCTTCTAAGTTGCTTATAAGGAAAAGGATATTGAGATCGACACTTAGGAAGTAAGCTTATAAAAATAAAGCCGGGCTTACTTTATTACGACATAAATAAGGGGTAATAAATTATTAAGCCAACCACCCCGTCGTCTAAGAGCTGTTGAATGTGCAGGATCGCCACTTGGGAGATCACGTGACGCGGATCAGATTAGATAAGGCGGACGTGCTAGAACCAAGTGGGATAACGGCATATAGCCTTGTATATAGTCTTACTTTGTATATAATAATAATTAAGTAACTTATACCTCTTAATTATAATAGGTTATAAGCCCGGACTACACGTCCAGGTACTTAGATAATGTCAGAAGTGCAGAAGGCAGAGACCTCGGCTATTACTGAAAGGGGCTAGCCTAGTACCTGGACTTCTTATAAGATAGATCGCTCAGCACCTTATATAGTACTTAACTAAGCAAGTTATACCTTACTATTTTAACAGGTTATAAGCCCGGCTTGTATGCTTAGTACTGCGCTTAGCAATTAGTAAGCCTTAATAACGATAGCTTAGACACCTTAAGAGCCGCATTATCGCTCCGTTAGTATCGTAACGGCTCTTATTATTATTATAACTGCTATAGGTAGTTACTTAACAATCCTATCGATTTAGGCCTTAACCACCTGAAAATAAGGAGGCTGGGACGGAAAATAAGAAGGCTGGGACGCTACCCAGCCTGAAACCATTATCTATACGTAGATTATAAGGTGTAATAGCCCTATATACCGATTTACGCGTACGCTATAAGGGTGCAGGAGCACCTATAGGGCCATTAAATCGGCGGATCTTTAATATACGCGTTAATACCTTTAAAGAATAAAGGGAAACGTTTATTTATTTGTCAGACGTGAGGACGCATGAGAGTGGATGGGGTAGGTCTGGATTGAATGTATTGAGTATGTCTGTCTGATCTATGTAGGAAGCATGATGCTATCTATATAAAATACCCGGGTGGTATACGATATACGGCCAGGTGATAATATCTATAGTATCATAAGATACCACCTATTACTATGCCTGTACCCAGGTTAATATACCCCCTTAGGATCGTAATATCATTACGGTAATAATACAGATCCTGGATACCCTTATTATGGCCACCTTTTAATTAATTGTTAATATACCGTAATTATTATAGGTAAAAGGTACGTCTTAAATTTAAAGTTGAAAAATTAAGGAAAATCGGTAACCTTAAGAATAATAATAATAATAAAACCTTTATATTTTAAATTACTCCGGAGCTTTATATATATTCGATTAAGCTCCGGGTTCTAATTTAAGTAATTTTATTAAGTAATTATTACTGGGTATACGCCGAGAAAAGTTGAAAATTAATAAAATCGTAAAAATAAATAAACCCGGAAAGATTATCGTATACCCGGTTTATAGTTGTGAATTTTTAAAAGCTAAATCTCTTAAAAACGATGTTTCCGGGGTTTTATTAAATCGTATTATAATACGGGGTTATCTTAAGTATTATTTTTAAGGACGTAAAGTCCGTAAATTCTTATAAGGAATATTGCGGTTTATCTATTGCGGTCAAGACGGATTTTCTTTATATTAAAATAAACTCTTTTATTATTAAGAAGAATAGTAGATACAACGTTAATCGTAAAGTTAAGTACGTAGGTTATATTATGAAATATAATGAAACCGTTACCCCCTGGGGTATTAACGTTTATTACGATTTTTCTATAAGCAATAACTTTAAAGTTACCAATATCGTTCTTTCTATTTAACTTTTTAATAAAACGACCTTTTATCGTTTTATTATAGGTATACTATAGCCCGGTACTTATAATCTATAATAATTAAAGGTTATAAATATTTAATAATAGCTTTATAACTTTAATAATATTCTAAGATTTCGTTTAAAGCTTTTATTCTAATGATATTTAAGATAAGGCCTGATACCCTTATAATATAGCGTTAAAGATAACTGCTTTAAGAATATCTTACGGTTTGGATAAAAACCCCTTTTAAGGTAAGGGCTCTTAAGAAAACGTCTTTTAAGAAGAGTAAATCTTTACCCCCTTAACTGCTTACGGAAGATGTTAAATTGCTTTATTAACAGCCTCTATAAAAAGTTAATATTATTAACTTATAATTATTAATTTAATAATAATATTATTTTAAGATTTAAATAAAGGCTTTTCTTTAAGTAAGGGTGATATCTTATTAATTAATTTCTGCGTTTTTAATTTTAAGGATGTCTTTTAAGAGTAATTATATGAGCTCTTTAATAATAATATAGGTAATTTAATTTTTAAGGATTTTAAAGGTTTAACGACCAAGGACGGATTCAAAGGTATTATACGCGTTTTTAATGCGAATTTATTGAAGAAGTCCTCGAGTGTTATGCGGGGTAATACCCGTGGTCGTAATTTTAATGATAATACTTTAAGTATTATTGATTTAATAAGAAATTTAAGAGGTACAAATCTTATATAGAGATTATGAATGGTGAGATATGATTTGGGTGAGAAAAAGCTCGTTAATAAGCTTATTAATAAAGTTATTAATGGATTTATTAATAAGCTCTTTAATAAGCTCTGTAATAAGCTCTTAAGTGAGCTCTTTGGTGATTTATTTGGTAAGCTCTTTAACGACGAGCTCTCTAATAAGTTCTTTAATAAGCTCTTAGGTAAGCTCTTAAGTAAGCTCTTAAATAAGCTCTTGAGTAAGCTCTTAAGTAAGCTTTTAAGTAAGCTCTTAAGTAATGAGCTCTCGAGTGAGCTCTTTGATGGTAAGCTCTCGGGTAAGCTCTTGGGTAAGCTCTCGGATAGTAAGCCCTTGGGTGAGCTTTTAGGTAAGCTCTCTAATAGTAAGCTCTTAGGTAAGCTTAATAATAATTTAAGTATTAATACGTATATTAAAATTAAGCTTATATTTAAGCTCATTATTAATATATATGTCGATAATAAGATTAAAGCTAAGCTTATATTTAAGCTTGCTCTTAATAAGGTTAAGCTTACTAATAAAGCTTAAGATAATAAAGGTATTATCGATTTAAGAAAAGATTAAGTAATAAATAATAAGTAAAATAAACGATTAATAAAGATGCCCTTAAGTTAATAATATATATTAATCTTAAGGGATAAAGTTAAATAAGCCTTTTTTAAGTAATCAGGTTATTTTAAATTAAATAAGGAAATAAGTAATCGCTATAATATGCGATTCCGGGCTTATAACTATCAGACGTAAGGACGTATAAAAGTAGATAAGGTAGGTCTGGATTAAATGTATTAAGTATGTTTATCTAATCTATATAGGAAGTATAATGTTATCTGTATAAAATACCCGCGTGGTATGCGATATACGGCCAGGTGATGATATCTACAGTATCATGAGATACCACCTACTATTATGCCTGCACCCAGGCTGACATTATTATTAAGGCGATTAAAGCGGCTTATAAAGCCTACTATTACGTATATTTAGCCTCTCAATTAAGTTAATTACTTTATTTAAATTATTATTATTCCAACTTTATATTAAAGTTCATTTTAATTACCGTATTAAAGTTTAAGTATAAAAAGAAATAAAATATTTACTTTTAAAGTTCTTTCTTCTTTATTAAAATTATTAAAACTTAGATCAATTATAGCTTTATTTTTAGGGGCTTTTTATTAAGATCTTTATTATTATTAAGATTATTAAGAATATATCGATTATCCTAATTTATACGTTCTATTACTTTAACTTATAATTAAATTATTTATCCTTAAATAACGTTTCTTTACCCGGCGTATTATATATACTTTATAAGGTTTACGCCTTAAATAATCCGTTAAGATTAAGAAGCTTTATTACTTATTATTAACCCCTAAATTACGGTTCTTATTAAGTAAGAAGAAACTCCGGGTCCGTTACCGTTTACTTTATAAGACGTTCCGTTTTATACGTATATTATTCAGGAAAGCCGTAGTCTTAAAGGATAATAATCTAGAATACTATTTATTATTATTATTAATTAAGTTATCCTTATTTAAGGGCTTAATATTATTAATTATAATCCCGTTACCTTTTAGCGATATAGATTTCTTTGGCCTTTAAGCTAAATTATTATTATTATTATTATTATTATTATTATTATTATTATTATTATTATTATTATTATTATTATTATTATTATTATTATTATTATTATTATTATTATTATTATTATTATTATTATTATTATTATTATTATTATTGTTATTATTATTATTATTATTATTATTATTATTATTATTATTATTATTATTATTATTATTATATCCGACCCCTTTAAGATTACCGGTACTTTTAATAAGGTTATTAAACTTAAGGATAACCTTAAATATATTACATAAGAACGTAAAATAAATAAGAAGCTCGAGTTTACTTGGTTTAATTATTAAATTACAGATTTTAGCCTACGCCTTATTAAGACCGATACTTTTAAAGGTAATAAGCTTATAAAGGTTTAAGACATTTACGATTAAGGGCACTTTATAATTTATACCGTAATCCGTATAAGGATTAAGGGGATTAATTAATATACTATTAAGAATATTAAGAATACCAAAGTAACGTAGAATCCTCCGTACTTAGTATTAGCTTAAGGGCTTAAATTACATTACGTTGGCCCTTAAGCGTTTCATTTCTTTTATTTTTAATTAATACTTAAATCCAAATAAGTATTATAATAAATATTAAAATCTTTTTAATAAATTATAGAATTTCTAAGGTACGGTTATTATTAATAATAATATATTTATTTAACAATTTTACAAAAGCTTTAGTCCGGAGTATAAAACTTATATTAATTAATATAACGATAAATATAAGCCGTTTTAAACGGTTAATAATAATATTAACGTTTTAAAATACGTACTTACCTATATTATTAACCGGTTTCTTTAATACCTTACGGGGTTCTGCAAATCCTCAAAAGGGTGTTAAAATGGTAGGAAAATGCTTGGATTTTGAAAAGGGTACTAAAAGGCTTTTAAAAGGCTTTTTCCCATTTATCACCTTTATTACCTTCACCCTTACTCTTACCCTTATTATCACCTGTACCCTACCATTACCCTCACCTGCACTACCACTATTACCATTATCCTCACCATCACCCTCACCATCACCCTCACCATCACCCTCACCATCACCCTCACCATCACCCTCACCATTACCCTTATCATCACCCTCACCATCACCCTTACCATCACCCTTACCTGCACCTGCACCTGCACCATTACCCTTACTTACGCCTGCACCTGCACCTGCACTACCACCCTCACCATCACCCTCACCTTTACCTGTACCCTCACCCTGACCTGCACCCGCACCTGCACTTGCATTAACCTCACCATCACCCTCACCGTCACCCTCATCACCCTCATCACCCTCATCACCCTCATCACCCTCATCACCCTCATCACCCTCATCACCCTCATCACCCTCATCACCCTCATCACCCTCATCACCCTCATCACCCTCATCACCCTCATCACCCTCATCACCCTCATCACCCTTACCCTCAATCTCACCCTCGCCATCACCTGCACTACCACCCTCACCTTACCACCACCCTCACCTACCTCACCATCACCATTACCCGCACCCTTACCCTCACTTGCACCCTCACTTACTACCCTTACCACCCTCACTTACCACCCTTACCACCCTCATTTACCACCCTTACCACCCTCACTTGCACCCTCACTTGTACTACCATCTTTACCACCACCCTCACCTACTGCACCCTCACCTACTGCACCCTTACCTACTGCACCCTCACCTACTGCACCCTTACCTACTGCACCCTCACCTACTGCACCCTCACCCTTACACTCACCATCACCCCCACCATCACCTGCACCACCTACTGCACCCTTACCTACCTCACCCTCACCTACTGCACCCTCACCTACTGCACCCTTACCTACTGCACCCTCACCTACTGCACCCTCACCCTTACACTCACCATCACCCTCACCATTACCTGCATTACCCTCACCTGCACTACCACCCTTACCATTACCTTTACCTTCACCCTTACCCTTACCCGCACCCTTTACTTGCACCCTCATTATCACCTGTACCATCACTTTCACCTTTACCTCACTTGCATTACCACCTTTACCACCTGCACCCTGCACCCTTACCGTCATCTGCATTACCACCCTCATTTACTTCACCTACTGCACCCTCATCTACTACAAGCCCTTTACTAGGCCCTTTACTAAGCCCTTCACCAGACCCTTTACTATAATGCGACGCCTGATGCGCGTATGCCCCTGCCGCAGCAGGCCTAAAAACACCGGGATTTGGATGGAGAACCTGAGAGGTAAGCAAGGCCCTTTACCCGCACCCTTACCCGCACCCTTAACAAACCCTTTACTAAGCCCTTTACCAGGCCCTTTACCAGGCCCTTTACCAGGCCCTGTACCAGGCCCCTTAATAAACCCTTTAATAGATAAATAGATAAATAGATAAGAAATGAATTAATAATTTTTTATTACCTTAAAGCCCCCCCTAAGAAGCCCCGAAAGCGGATACCCCGCTTAAATCTTAAAAGGGTGTTAAAAGGGTATTAAAAGGGTAGTAAAATGATTATTTTTCCAAAAGGCTTTTTTTTTTTAAAAAGGCTTTAAATCTCAAAGTTTAATCAATGAGAATGGCATTTTGAGAATCAAATCATTTTAATACCCTTTTGACACCCTTTTGAGCCTTTGGTGGAAACCGGTAAGGTATAAAGCTGTCAGACGCATGGACGCCTGAGAGGGGATGATATGTATGTGGATTGCATATAATCTATTTAGGAAGCATGGTGCTATTTGCATGAAATACCTAGGTAGTATACGATATACGGCTAGGTAATAATATTTATACGCGTTATAATAATATTTTAACACCGCTTATATAGTAACTTAATAATATTCTATATAATATTATTATTATACTTATACCCAGGTTAATATACCCCCTTAGGATCGTAATATTATTACGGTAATAATATAGATCCTAAATACCTTTATTATAATTACCTTTTAATTATTAATATACCGTAGTTATTATAAATAAAAGGTATATCTTAAATTTAAAGTTAAAAAATTAAAAAGTTAAGAAGAAATCAGTAACTTTAAGAGTAATAATAATAATAAAACCTTTATATTTTAAGTTATTCCGGAGCTTTATATATACTTATTTAAGCTCCGGGTACCGACTTAAATAATCTTATTAAGTAATTATTATTAAATATATACCAAGAAAAATTAAAAATTAAGGAAATCGTAAAAATAAAAGAACCCGGAAAGATTATTATATATCCGGTTTATAATTATAAATTTTTAAGAGCTAAATCTCTTAAAAATAATATTTCCGGGGTTTTTCCGAGTTATATTATAATACGGGGTTATTTAAGGGTTTATCGTTTTTAAAGCTTAAAAGCTTTATAAATTCCTTATATTTTTATAACGGTAAAGGCTTTATAAAACCGTTTATTAATATTTTTATTATAAATATATATTTAATATTAATTGTTTTCTTTTAATATTCTTATCGTAATTAATAATAATATATGTTTATATAACGGAATTTTATAGTAAATTAAGAGTTTATTCCTTAAATTATATGGATTATTTAAGTATTATTATATTTAATCTTTAATAAGTAAAATAAATCCAATATAATTAACTTAAAGAAACGGTTCTATTATATTAATTTTTTTATTATTAAAATAAGGTTAAAAACTTAATTTTAATAAAGCTTATTATTACCGTTTTTTACTTTATTATTTTTTAGTCGATTAAGCCTTTAAAGAACTTAAAAATATAGTTTTATAAGCTATATTATATTTTAAAATTATTAATAAATAATGTATTTAAGGATATTATAAAAATGGTATATAAATTAATAATTTTCCCGTTATATATAATAATATAATATTTAATATATATAAAATATTATAATACTTTTATAATTATTTTTAAGTATTATTTTAACGGATTTATAAGGAACTTAAATAACTTAAACGTTAAATATATAATATCCGTTTAAGTCGTAACGGTTATAAAGTTAATAAAGTTAATAAATTATTAATATATATAGATTTTTAAAATAAAACTTATTTAATATTTTTAATAAAAACTTTAATATTCCGTAAAGGTACTTTAAAAGTACGATTTATTATAATATTAAATTTTACCATAAACTTATTAATATAATTATTTTAATATAAATGGATTTCTTAATTTAATCGATTTTATATTATCTTTATTTTTAAGAATTATTTTATTTTACTTAAATTTTTTATTTTATAAATATTAAAGAATTTACTTTAAAAGTTATTTACCTTTTAATTATACTTACGATCGTAAATAACGACGATATTATTTATAAAGAAGAAAACCATTATATAATTATTAATAAAGAAATATTCGATTTCCGGAACTTATTTTAAACTTAAATTTATTAAGGTTTTTAAAAGATTTTTAAATTATAAAGCTAATAATTATTTAAGTTTATATAAAGCTTAAAATAGAAGGAATAAATTTTTATTTCTATACCCTTTTAATAACTAAATATATATAAGTTCGTTTATCTTATTATTTATAAACGTATTAATAACGTCCCATTATCTTATATTTAAATTGAATACGGTTATTATAACTATAAGTACTTTAAGTACTTTAATTATTAAAGTGGCGGTAAATATATCTTAATCCGTCTTTTATAAATTACCTTTTATATAAAGTTTTACTTTATACTTAATAAGATACCCTTTATTATTAAATTTATATTTAAATATTTAGGTGGTAAGTATTAATATTTTATCCGCTTTTTCAATATATTTAAGTAGGATCTCTTCTTATATACTTTTCTCTTTAAGAGCTTTAAGCTTTATTTTAATTATTAACTTAAAACTTATAATATATAGGTATTTTAATATATAACGATAATATTTTAGCTTAATAGGTAAAATATTACAATAAAGTATACTTATTTTTAATAGAAAAAATAATGATTTTTTATTTTTTTTATATAGCTTATAGGATAATAGAAAAGCAATAAATATTACGTAATATAATAACTTTAATTTATTTATAATTAAAGTAAAAACTATAATATAATTCATTTTTTTTTTATACCTTTTATAGTTCTTTTTCCTTTAATAATATTGTTTATATTAAAGTTAAATTTATTAATATCTTTTTTTTTTTAGCTTTAAAGTTAATAAAGTTAATAAAACTAACGGTAAATTTAATAATAAAGTTAATAATTTATTATTACTATCGTTACCGTTACCGTTATTATTATTATCTTTATCGTTATTTTTAAACGCTATATTATAGTTTATTAATATTAAAGTTAATAAGGATAAATAATCTTTTTATTATTCTTTTCCTTTTCCTTTTTATATAAGGTTAACGGTATTATTTATAAATTCTTTTTTATCCTCGTTATTTAATAATAGCTTAATAATAATATAAGATATATTTATTTTTAAAATATTAATTAAATAAAGAAAAAATTCCTTTTTAAGTTAAGTTAAGTTAATTTTATTGGCCTTATAAAACTTATTCTCTTTAAAAAAGACGTTTCTTATATAAATTACTCTCTTTTAATTAAATATTTATATTTTATAAATATTAATATTATTATAATTAATAAGGAAATTAATATATACTTTTATTATTAATTTCTCTTTTTTAAGGATTAACTTATTAAGTAAGTAAGCCTTATAGCTATATTATTTAAGGTATTAAAGGTTTAACTTTAAGTTAATGGCCTTCTTAAATAATATAGTTTATAAATACTTTTTTATTAATATTCAATTTATAAAGAAACCGGCCGTCTATATAATTTATAATCATAGGAACTAAGGAAGTTTTACTTATAACCTTATAACCCTTACTTTTATAACCAGTAAACCATTTTTTTATTTTAAATAACCGTTTTATATTATAATATATAATATTAACAACTTAAAAGTAATATTAAGCTTATTAATAAAATTATTAAATTTAGATTTTAAAGATTTTTCTCCGTTTAATTAAATAAAAGCTATATTATAATAATATCATATTTTAATCATTTTAATAATTTTCCGTAAAATATTTATTATTTTAAACTTATATTTATAAGTATATATTATTTAAAAATCGTATTTAAAATAAGCAATATATAATATTTATTAATCTTAGTTTATTACTATATTTATTTATATAAAATTATAAATAATTTAAAAGAAAAACTTTATTAATATTTCTGCTTTATATATAGATCTCGATACGATCCGGTAAGCTTTTAACAAAATATAGTTCTTATAATTACTTATATTTAAAGCTTTAATATTATTAATAATCTTTACCCTTTTAATTACTTATTAAAAATACTGGATTACTTCGTTAATAGCGTATATAAAAAATTAATATTACTAACCTATAATTATTGATTTAACGATGGGTTTACCGGTTATAAATATAACGTTAACTTATTTAATATTATCTTTAAGTACGTAGTATTTACCGATTTTTTAATTAGTATTTTTATCTATTTATTATTATAAAGGTAATAACGTTTAATATTAAAATAAATATCCTTATTTATAAGGATAATATTAAATATAATATTAATTATAAAGTTAGGTATATATATAACGTTATAAAGTATAATAAAGTTATTACCTTTAAAGGTATCGATATTTACCTTAATTTTTCTATAAGTAATAACTTTAAGGTTACTATTATTAATAATAATAATATCGTTCTTTTTATTTATTTTTTTAATAAAACGATTTTTTATCGTTTTATTATAAATATAAAAGCTTAAGTTATAATTTAAAATCTATAATAATTATAATATATAAGACTTTTATCCTATATTAAATATATTAAAGTTATTATTATCGTTTCGAACCGGTATAAATAAACTGTTTTATTTAAACTTAAAGTTTTTAAATTTTTTAAGAACTTAATTAATTTTCTTTTTCATTTTGGTATCCTTAAGCTTATTATTTACTTATCTTTTAAGTATAAAATCGGGTTTAAAATTAATAAATCGATTAAGTTAGTTTATATATAGGTAATTATATTTACTAAATTAATATTTAATACCGTAAAAGCATTCTCTTAATTTAGTATTTTTACCCTTAAATATAAGCTTATTATCTTTCTTAATATTATTTTGATTTTTATTAATAATAAAAGTTAAATAAAACGGACTCGATTTCTTTATATTATTATACCGTATATAATTTTAAAATTACTCCTTAAAATTAATAAAAGCGATTAAGAAGTTAATTAAATTATTTATACTGAATTTATAAAGCTATATTAATATAAAAGTTTATTTTTTAATTACGTTAATAAAATTACGGTATACCTATTTCTTATTAAGTACTTTAAAGATATTATTACTTTTAACTTTTACGAGTATATAAATATACTTATTAAGTTATATTTTAATATTTTAATAAGAATTAAGTCCCGTTATAATTTTATAATATTCTTTCTTTATTATTAAAGAACGTACGGAATTTAAAGGTATAAACTTAATTTTAAAAGTACATAAGTAATTCTATAGGTAATAATCTATACCCTCGAGGTAAATAAGGTTCGTTTTATTAATTATAAAGAATATAAAGTCGTTAATTTTAATAAAAAACGCGTATTACTTTTTTATTCTTATAATTCTGGCTTTTATACTTATATATCGTTTTTATAAGTTATTAATATTTTAATATTAACCACTTTATTTATTATAATAACGGGTTATATTAATTTTAATAACTTATTTAAATTTATTAATTTAATTATAAAAATAAGGTTAATAAACTCTTAGACGTAATACTTAATAATTTTACTTTTAATAACGGTAAGTTATAAGTTTTAATCTTTTAAAGTAATAAGTTTAACTTTATATAAGCTTATCTTAAGGGTATAAAGGAATAATAAATAATAAACTTATTATATTCTTTAATTTTTCTTTATTTTTAATTTATATATAATATATTAACCTTAAGGACTTAATTTAAGCCTTTTTTAAATAATTAATTATGCCTTTAAATTAATTAATAAATAAGTGGCCGTAATGATATATAATACCGGGCTTATAATTATTAAACGTATAAACGCTTAAGAAAGGATAATATATATATAAATTATATATAATTTATCTAGGAAGCATAATGCTATCTATATAAAATACCTGGGTAATATACGATATACGGCCAGGTAATAATATCTATATGCGCTATAATAATATCTTGGCACCGCTCGCATGGCGGCTCAATAACACTCCATGTAACACCACCACCATGCCTGCACCCAGGCTGACAAAAGCCTTAAATAAAACGTTTACGTTTAATATTATAACTTTTACGGTTACTATTACCGATCTACGCTTCCGGGACGATATCCGTTTAAATAACTTTATTCCGCTCCGTATTCCTCCGCAATTCGGTATCCGTTAAGGCTATTACGTTAAAGTCCTATAAAAAAGACGTTTTTATATTATTACCGGTTATCGTTCACCTTACGGGCATAATAAATCGACTTATAATAATAACAATAAACGTTATAATAATAATAATAATATAAATATAAATATTAATAACGATTAAAAACGTTAACGCCGTAATAACGGCTATAATAGCGGTAATAAAGGTAATAATAAGGGTAATAATAAGTCCAAGGATAAGGAATATAAAGCCCCTTTAAAGGCTAAGGTTTTAATAAATTTAATCTTTATATACGTTACCTTTATTATACTGGCTTTACCGCCCGTTATTTACCGGGATTATTAGGTATATTTAATTATAAATATATTTACTTTTATTATTTATATCTTTAATACCGGCTATATAAATTATATCGTCGGTAATAACTATATTTTTATCCGTAAGGAACTCCTTTTTAAACTTATTATTATTAAAGGCTTTTCCGGGGGAAGAGTATTACTTATATTAAAGTTATTAAAATCCTATACCAATTTAATGAAGGCGTCCGTAATTTAATCGTTTATAACGTTTTTTTATCCTTAATAATACTTTTAATTTTATTAACCCCGGATAACTATAATAAACCGGTTATCCCTTTAAGTAAAATAACGATTTAAACGATTTAAGCATATCTATTAATTATAATAATATCTTTATAAAACTCTTACCGGCGGCTCTTTATTTCCTTAAAATCGATATTAAAGTTATTAATAATTTAATACTTATAACCCTATATATTATTCCCGTAAATTAAGAAGCCTTAAAATATTAATATAAGGTAAAAAAGTATATAAGGGAGTAAAATATTAAGCTTTTACCGGAAACGGTAATTAATATTAACCTTTTTAACCTATTAAATTTATTAAGGGACTATAAATACGTCGTTTATACGGAGATATAAATAAAGCTTAAGTTAAGTAAGGGTTATATTAAGTTTAATATTTATTAAAATAAGCTTATTTATTCTGACCTAATTAACTTTATTAATAATATAAAAGCCGATTATAAGTAGGTCGTTACCTTTATTAAAAATATTATTAAAGTTATTTATATAGCTTTATTATTAAGCTTTTTATATAAAATAATTTTTAAAGCTTTTTAAGGCTATATAAAGAGAATTTACTGCTTAAACCGTTTTATCCGCCGCCTATATACCGACGATAATAATATATATAACGGTTTTTAATTTAATAATTAATAATATATTAAAGGGATTTAGTGGGAGTTTATGGTACTTTATAATCCTTAATAAAACGGTATTTCTAAATAAATAAATTAAACCCTTATTATTTAAGCTTATATAATATTATTAAATAATAGCTTACCGCGTATTCTTATTATTAAACTTATTATTATAGCGGCCTTTATATATAATATAATGCCTATAAGTACTTATAACGTACCGAATTAAATTATAGATCTCGGGAAACCCGATTAATCTTTTATTAAGAGGGTTAAATAACGCGGTATATATTAAAAGCATAAGCTTCCGGATATAAATTAAATAAAATTTTAAATTAAAGCCGTTAAAGGATATTTTATCGGCTTTAAGGGCTATTATATTTATAAAATACTTATATTAAATAACCGAATTTAACGCTATAATTACGTTAAATAATTAAAAGATAAAGCTATTTAGCTTAAACGTAAAACCAATAACCCCTTACCGGTTTATTATTTAATACCGAGATAAAAAGAAATAATTACCGTGGATTTCTAGCTATTATTAAAACGGATACGTTTTAATAATAATAAAAATATAGATAATAAGCCGGTTATTATTATTATATAAAGTTTTTATATTATAGACGTTACGGATAAAATTAATAATATTATTATTAAAGATATAACCGAATTTATATCCGATAAATAACTTAAGCCTTATATAACCTTAAAGTTTATAATCGTTAAGGAAAATATTAATAAAAAAAACTTATTTATATTATTTTTATTTGCCCTTAATAATAATACTATAAAGGAATCTCCGGATATATATATTTTTATAAATTCGGATTTAAGCTTATTTAATCTTTATAATTTAATTTTATATTATTACCCGTCTTTAAGAAAACCTATTAAACCTTTAAATTTATTTACTTAAGTTTACGTAATTAAAATATAACCTTTAAGCTACCGGTATAACTGGGACTTTAATTATTAAACCGTTGGTTTTTAATTAACGTTTATATATCTTATAGTTATAATCCTTACAGACTATACCGAGTTTACGACTTATATATAAGTTATAAAGGACGTATACCGTAAGATAAAATAAGAGCTTATTATAAAAGATAAAGTTAAGTGCTTAAAGAAGAATAAAACCTAAATCTTAATAGATTTATCTCCCGGTATTAACTTGTTAAATAATAAGTAAGTTTATAAGTATAAACGTAAACTAGACAGTAATATTACCCGGTATAAGGTTAAATAAATAATCCGTAACTTTTAATAAAAAGAAGGCTTAAATTTCTTTAATACCTTTATAACGGTTATTAAGCTTATAAGTTATAAGGCTTTCTTTACTATAGTAACTATATATAACCTAAAGATTAAGTAAATAAACGTTAAAATAATATTCCTTTACGGTAATATCCTTAAAAAGATTTATATTTATTAATTAACGGGCTTTAATAATAACTTAGAACGGGTTTACTTATTAAATAAAACTTTCTAAGGTATAAGCTTAAATAATTACCCCGGATTTAATATTAATACTTCTTTATATTCCTTAAGAAACTCGGTTACCGTTATATTAATAAAGATTATAGTATATTCTTAAACCCGGATATTAATATTATCGTTACTATATATATCGATAATATTTTAATAATAAAAGTTAATAAATAAGCTATTATTAACTTAAAAACTTAATTAAATAAAAAGTTCAAGATATCCGATCTGGGCCTATATAGTTAATATTTAAGTATAAATATTACCCGTAATCGATAAAATTAAACCTTAACTTTCAGTTAAAAGAATTACGTTAAATAAGTTTTTACTTAATTCAATATATATAACGATCCTTTTTTAAGGGTAACGGTATAGCTATCCTTATAAATATAAATATCCGTTTTAAGCCGGCTAATAAGGAATATACCGTTTTAAAGTAATTTCGGCTTAAATATTAATCCGCTATTAACTTACTTATATATATTATAATAAGTATTAAGTTTAATATAATTTATACGGTATCGGTAATATTACGTTACGTATTTAACCCTAATAAAGGGTATTAAATAGCCGTTAAAAAATCTTTTATTACCTCCGCGGTATAGCCTCCTTAAAGTTTGTCTTTTAAAGCCCTTTAAAGCCCTTTAATAGCTATACGGATTTAAACTACGCCGGTAACCCATAGATATATCGGTTTATTTCCGGGTATACCTTTAACCTAGGAAGTATAGCTATTAATTAATCTTTAAAATGTTAATTAATTATAGCTTTATTTATTTATAAAGTTAAGTACGTAAGATAATACAATGCTATTAAAGAGGCGATTTAGCTTAAACGGTTATTAACCTAGCTTATTAAAGTTACCCCGAATTTAATAGTATCGCCGGCCCTTAAAAATAAGGATATTATATAAGATTACGCCCTTCTTACCTGGCTTAAGTACGATACCGGGGCCTTTACCCTTATTACGGTAATCTTTTATAATAACTAAGGAGTAATTATATTAACGAAGGACCTTATAAATTACTTAAAGATAAAGTATATATATATTAAGTATTACTTCTTCCGGGAGTATATAGCCAATAAATAGGTAAAACTTATATATTATCCTATTAATAATATAGTAATAGATAGCTTAATAAAGCCGTTATTAAGGGACGCTTTTTAAAAATTCAGAAATTATTTAAAACTGGAGTAATTATACCTTTAAAGTTTAAGATATACCCCTTACTATTGGAGTTGGGATGGATATACCCGTTATTCCGGTAATACGGTTTAGTAAAAGCTTTTATTCCTTACTTAATGGATAGTACGGTATTATAATATTATAAAGCTATTAATCGAGTAAAAATATCAGAAATGCAGAAGGCAGAGACCTCGGCTATTACTGAAAGGGGCTAGCCTAGTACCTGGACTTCTCATAAGATAAATCGCTCAGCACCTTACATAGTACTCAACTAAGCAAGTTACACCCTACCATTTCAACAGATAACGTCTTCTTAATGTTTAAATTGGCTTATAAATGGTAATAAACTTATAATGTAAAATATACCCGTAAACGACACCTATACGTAAGCTATATTACCAAAAAATCGACCTGGCCAGGCGTATAATACCACGGTTATAAATAGAGAAGCCTATTTAATTACCTATATTCCTAAATTAAAAAAGGAGGACGTTTTATTAATAAAAATATATAAACCGTTATTTCCTAGCCCTATTAAAGGCCATAAACGCTTATACGCCGGAGAAGTTAAGCCGGTACCGAGCCAATAAAGCTGAAACGTAGGGCCCTTAAGGTTAATATATATACGTAGAGCCTTAACCGGGGTTTAAATAAGAAATTCGAAACGTTAAATAAACATTAAATATATTATAGAACTCTACCGAGTTTAAAGCCTTAAAAACTATATTAAAATTAAGTTTTTTCAGTATTAATTAAAGATAGATTACTTGGATTTAAACGCATTACGGCCTGAAATCACTCGTTTTAACCTGATTTTAAAGAGTAAATACGGGACGGAATAAGTAGTTAATAATTAAACTTCTTAGAGTAAGGATTAATCTTTAAGAAAAGGGGGCTAGGAACCAGTTATAGAATTCTTTAATAAATAATTAAATTTAAAACGAGCTTATTTATTACGGATCGTAAAGATTAAAGCCTTTAAATTTATTAAAAGTACTTACATTGGTTACCCGGCACTCGGGTAGATTAGATATGATCCGAAGCTAGACCCAATTAAGGTAGCCGGGATTCAGGAGTACTTAATCGTACTTCTATATATAAAGAATGATTAAATAACTTATATTTTATATTTTAAGAGGTTATAAGCCCGGTTTCGCGATAACGATACCCTATAAAAACACCTTTTTCCTTGTTTAATTTTATAACTATAATATAAAGATTTTATTGTGTAAAATATATTTAAAAAATAAAAGTATTCTACTTAAAAATACTATTAAACTACGATCTTTAAGCTATAAAGCCAGCCAATAACTTAATAATTTAAAATTCTATAAGGATAAGATGTTTTAATTTTATTACTGCCGGGGTATACGTATTTATTAATTAAAAAGTATAAATACTTATTTTTTAACCTTATAAGTTAATTATATGCCGGCGTTTATACGCCGGAAACCGGCTATATATAAAAGCCTTAACTCTATAATATAAAGCGTTAAGCGGAGCCTTAATAGGGGTCTTAACTGGGAAATTTTAACCTTAACTAAATTCTTTAAAGTCTAAACCCTTAAAAACCTTATAGTTATAACGAGAAATCTCTACCCGATCCAAATTCTCTTTATAACTTAAAGGATTTTTAACCTTGTTCCGCCGCTAAAATTACCTAATTAAGACCTTTTATAAGGATTATGTAACGTTATAAAGTTAAGAAAAAACTTTAAACTTTCACTTTTTATAACGAAAAATCTCATCTTTAAGACGAACTTTTATTTCTAAGACGGTAACTTTAATTATATAAGTAAGGATATGACTCGGTTTTACCCTTAAAATTACTTAATTAAAATTATCTTTAAGGATTAAATCCAAGGAGAAAAAAGTTTATTTATTTACCGAAATTCTATATTTTAAACGGGGAAGTTAAGAACCAGTTACTGAATCCTTTATATTTTAATTGGCCCAGAAGGTTACTTAATTTAATTAACGCCCGGAAGTTTAAGGGTAAAGTAATTATAAATAAAGATTATAGCCCTTAAAATAAAAAGCAATAATTAAATATAGAAATTAACTCTCTATATTATATTAAATATAAAAAGGGCGAACAATTTTAAAAAGGTATAAAAATAACCTAGATATCCGTAAAGTTTTAATTTATTATTAATTAAAATAAATTAAACTTTATTTGGAATTTAAGCTTTATTATTAAAACCCCGAATATACTATTATTTTACTTTATTAATATAGAAACTTTTTTTATTATTTTTTATTATTAGGTTAAGAGTAAATTTTTCCGTTTTTATTTAAGAAACCTTTAAAAAGAAAATTAAAAGACTATTTAAGAGGTAATTAAAGACGTAAATAAAGAATATTTACCCTTATTTATATTAAAGTCTTATAATAATTTCGGCTTAAAGGCATTTAAAGAACCTTTAATATTACTGCTTAATAAGTTAATTTTTAAGCTTTATTTAAAAGTAGAAAATTAGATCCCGTTATTTAATACGGAATATCTTTTACTTTTAAATAATTTATTAATTAAATATTAATTAAAATTTAAATCATTGGAATTAAAAAACCTATCGGACTTCTTATTTAATCCTAATTTTAAGTTTAAATTTAATTAAATAATTAATATTTCTTTACGTATAAATATTAATTTAAAATCTTTAAATTCTTATTTTTTTATTAAAAATAACCTTTAAGATTAAAGATTCTGCTTTTAAGAGTTTTTTTTTAATATAATTCCGTTATTAATCGAATAACGTTAATAAATATTATAATATTAATAAATTAAGGATTAATTAATCCTTAATAACCTTTATAAACCTATAATTATTAAGGATAAACTTAAGGTTATTATAATTATTAAAACTCATTATAAGGATAATATATATTATTTTATAAATAAATTAAATATAATTAAAGAAATCTAGATTATTCTTATTATTTATTTTAAACTTTAAGGTTTAAGTTTATATATTAAGTTAACTTAAAAGTTTAAAATAATAATAAAAAGTTTAAATAAAATAATTAAGTATTTTACTTATAAATTCCGTAAATATATTACTACAATATTAATTATTAATAAATTATATAAAGTTTTTAATTTAATAATTATTTAATTTTTTTTATTTAATTTTGGTAACGGTTAATAATATTTTTATATTAACTTAACTTAAAATTAAATTATTTTAAATTAAAATTCTTTTAATTTTAATAAAATTATATTAAAAGTTATTAATAAAGAACTATAAATTAATATAGTTTATATTTATATTATTTTATAATTTTATTTAATAACTTTAAAGGTTAATAATAAGCGGTTTTTATTAAATATAATAGTTAAAAGTATAATTATTATATTATAAAAAACCGTAATAATAAATACCCGGAAAGTAATTATTAAGTTTTTTATTTTAAGAAAAAAATTAAAACGTTATATTAAGGGTTAAAAAAATTAAAGATTAAGGAAATTATTATTATTATTATACCGGTAAATTTATCGGTTTTAAGGGAAATTTATAATATAATAAACGTAAATATTAAACTTAAATATATAATAATATTTATTAATTTAATTAATTTATAAAAGTTAATAATTTTAAATAATAATTATAATAAGTACTTTTTCTATTAAAGAAAATTTTTTAATAATAACTTTTAACCTTATTAAATAATATTTTTAAAGTTAAATTTAATATAAATTAATTATATTGATAATATTAATATCGCTTGGGTAATTTATAATATTAATAAAAAAAAAGTAATAGTTAAGTTTTTAAACTTTATTTATTCTTTTAATAATAAAATAAACCTTTTTTAAAGATTTAATTCTTAAATAATAAAGTTAAAATAATAACTTCCCGAATTAAACGGATAATAATTAAAAAACCCGGTAAATTTATATATTTTTAATAAAGATAGCTCTTTACATTAAATTTTTAAGTATTATTTTAATTAATAATAATAATATTTAACGTATTAAACGATATATTAACTTAATATATAAAGATAAAATATTTTAACCTTTAATTTATTATTAAATTAATTACGGTATTAATAAAAATATCCCTTAAATATAAATAAAAGGAATAAGAAAAGTCCTTAAAAAAGGTAATATATATATATTATGCCTTTAATAAAATAACCTTTTAACTTTATAAAAAATATCTTAAATTAAAAATTACTTTATTAAAACTTATTTATTTAAACGTTATAAAACTTATTAAATTAATAAATTTTAATATAATTAAATATTTTATTACTTTCCGGGACGATTTTATTTATATATTAAAAGTTTATTTAATAATTTATAAGTTAAATATAACCCGTAAATTTAAATAATTTTAAGTTAAATATAAAATTATTAATTAAAAAATTAAATATTTATAAATAAATAACGGGGGTAAATATATATTAAAAAACTTTTAAAATTACCTTAAAAACTATAATATTATCTATAAATTAATAATATAAAGTAACCTTAAATAAAACCCCGTAAGTAAAAGATTTAACTAAAAAATTAAAAAGCGGATCCGTATAATAATCTATAATATAAACTTACTTAAGAATTTATAACCGGAAATTATTATAATTATTAATTATTTTATTATAAAAGAATTTACGTTTAATTTAAAAGGGAAAATTACTTTATATTAAACGTAATATAATTAAAAACCGGAATTATTATATTTATAAATAATTAAATTATTAATATAAATTAAGATTATAAAATATTGGACCTTTTTAAATAAAAAAGTTAATTTATTTATTTTATTAAATTATAATAATAAAATTATTAAAATATATCGGGTTTTTAACTTTTAAATATAAACTTTTAATAAAAAAAAAAAAAAAATTTACAACGTTTATATTAAGGAATAAAAAATTATTTTATTAAATAATTCCGATAAAAATATTTTAACGGAAAAAATTTAATATTTAAAAAGGATATATAGCCTTAATAAGTTTTTATTTCAAAAAAGAATTATAAAAATTAAGTCTATAATAACGTTTTTATTAATAATATCTTAAACGATATACCTATAGGTAATATAATCCCGATTAAGGAATAAGGAAATTATTTTTAAACTTAATATAATTAAAATAAGTAATAACTTAATAAATTATAAGAGGAAATTAAAATTATTTTTAAGGTAACTTTAAGCTTAAAATCCTTAAGTACTTAAAACTCCGGAATATATCCTTAAACTTATTATTTATTTTTATTAATATAATTATCTTAAATAAAAAAAAGGATATTTATTATTTAACGTTAATATTATTTAAGAATAAGCCGGAATTATTTAAGTTAAAAACCTATTAAGAAGTTATAAAAGATATTTATTATAAAATAAATTAATAATTAACGGAAAAAAACGAATACGGCTTTTATATTAAAAATAATACTTAAATATTTATATTTAAATATATAATATCCCCGGGTATAATTATTTTAAAGGGACGATAAATCTATACTCTTAAAAGAGGCGTTAACGGTTTAATTATTTAATATAAGGCCCGCTAGATAATCCGCGGCTATAAGTAACGGGAAAGCATTAACTATAATAAAACTTTCGTTATAAAATACTTTTATAATTAAACCTATAAGTTATAAAATACTTTTTATATTAATAGTGGTTAACGATTAAAACTTAAAATAAATAAACGTAAAAATAGCCTTTTTTTATAACTTAATTAAAAAAGAAATTTATATAAAATAACCTTATAATTAAAAGAAGGATATTAATATATATTATAAATTTAATAAAACCCTTTACGGATTAAAATAATCCCCTTAATTATAATATTATTACCTCTTTATTTTTATAAAGAAATAAGGGTTTAAGTTAATACTTATAGATTATTACGTATTTATATACTTTAAAGATAAAACGATTATAGCTCTTTATATAAATAATATCCTAATTATTAACTTATTTAAGGAAGGTATTATAACCTTAAAAAGGTACTTAATAATTAATTCCGTATATTTAATTTAAGGTTAATTTATTATTACTTAAGTATAATTATTATAAAAGACCGTTAAAATAAAACGTTTTAACTTAATTAAAAGGTTTATATAAAAAAAGTTATTAAGGATTATAAGTAATAAGATATTACCCCTATATATATCCTTATAAAGCCGAAATATAAACCGGAGCCTATACTTAAAGGCTATAAGGTTAACCCAATTTTCCGGAAGAAATATTAATTGGCTATAAACTCTTTAATATATATTATACTTAAAACTTGCTTAAATATTATTTATTTTATTTTAATAATTAATTAATATATCTTAAATCCCATTAAATATTATTAAAAGTTAATAAGAAGAATTTTACGTTACCTTTATATTACCGTTATTTTCTAATTAATATACCGGGGTAAATTAAAAGCTCTTAATAATTATATTAATTCCGACTTTATTATAAATTTAACCCGGAGGTCTATTATAAACTATATATTTAATATCGGAAGTACTATAATTAATTAATAATTTAAACGTTAAGTTATAATTACCCTTTTTATTTATAAAGCGGAATATATAAAATAAATATAAATAATTAAAGAGACTTTATAACTTAAGTAACTTTTAAATAAAATTAAACCGTATTAAGCCGGGAACTTTTTTACCGTTATTATTTATAAAAATAATTAAAACGTTATAACTTTTATTAAAAACCCCGTATTCTATACCCGGATTAAGTATATAAGTATTTAATAATATTAATTTTAAAAAGTTATAAAAAATAATTAAATAAATTTAGAATATATCCCGATATATAAATAAATCGTTAACGGTTTAATAAAGCCTTTATTATATTAGCCCTTTAAGGTATTCCGTAAGGTACTTAACCTTAAAGTACCCCCGGAACGTCTTTATATTAATTAAAGTTTCGTTAATAATATTAATGGCTATATAGTTTTATCTTTAAGCTATTTAAGGTAAGCTTTAAGCCACTTATAAAAGGAGCTCTTAATTACTTATAAAGAGGCCATTATTAATCTTAAGGAACTTAAGAATACGTTTTAATATAAATTTAATATATAAAATAAGAAAATTAAAAAAATATTTAAAAAAAGGGTAAATCATAAAAAACAATATTTACCCCGGAGTATATCCGGATGAAATCACGTACCCCGGGGGGTTATTAAAAGATAATTTAAGATATAAAGAAGCTTATTATCGCCGTATCGGCTTTATAACTTAAAGGAATAAATAATATATATTTAGGGTTATAAGTATAATCTTTTAAGGTATTTTACCGTAAAAAAACCATTATTATAAAGTAAAAGATTATTACTATAAAGGAGTTCCAATAGCTTATAGAAAATATTACTTAAATAAAATATACGTTATATAAAGATTAAAATTAAAAAGCAATAATAGAATATAATATTATAAATGGATAAATATATAGGTAATATATATTAAAGCTTAAAGGGAGTATTAAAAGTATTTATATTGGTTACCCGGCACTTAAGTAGATTAAATATAATCCGAAGCTAGACCCAATTGGGGTAACCGGGATTCAGGAGTACTTAGTCGCACTTCTGTACATAGAGAATAATCAAGCAACTTACACCTCATATTTCAAGAAAATTAAGGTAAAATAATTAAGATAAGCTTAAATACTTCAATTATAAAGATTAAAAGCCTTTAAGTGGAAAGGGGTAGTAATTTCAAGGGTATATATATGGCGTTATAGTACGTTATAAAGTTCCGTTTTGGACTTAACCGGAATAAAGAATACTTTAATTAATAAGGCTTTATATTGCTTATTACCCTACAGTATATAATAATCCCGTATGAAGTATAGTATTTAAACTTTATTGTTCGTTAATATCGTTATATACGAAATACCTTTTTTCCCTTTATACTTAAAGACCTAAAGAAAGAAAATCGTTTTAATCTAGCTAATAAAAATTAAGTTAAAAATAGGGATTACTTATTACTATAAATATTAAAGTCGTACGATAACTTCAGTTTAAAAGCGTTTAAAAAACCTTTAATTAACTTATTAAATATTATTATTTTTAAGCTGGATATAAACGCTAAAAATTAGATACCGTTATTTAATATAAGTTACCCTTTACCCTTAAATAGTAAATCTTTAATATATTAAACGTCATTAAACTTAAACTTAAATATTATTAGTAATTATAATATAATTAATATTTTATTAATACCGTCTTCCGTATACTTTATTAACGATAACGATTAAGAAAGACTCTACTATAAAGGGGTTTCCCTTAAGCTTAATCCTTTTATTAATAGATTAACGGTAATAGATATCGTAAAGTTAATAAATAAAGGACTAAATAACGATTAATAACCTTTAAAAATTAAAGGAAAAAAATACCTTTAAGGTATATATAGTTTTAAAGAATTATTATAATATTAATATTAAATATTTAATTAATGCTATAAAAAGCCCGGATATAATTTAAGAACGACTTAAGGATTAATATAAATTATAAGGGTCCGGGCTATATACGGAGCTTATATAAAAACTTATAAGTTTACGAAAGACCCCGGATATAACGATCGATAAATATAATAGCCGCTATTAGAAAGTTTATACTAAGATTAAGGCGATTAATAACTCCTTAATTATCCTGGACTACCTTATTATTTAAATATCCTTAAATAAATTAAGGGAATTATAGTAAATATAATACTTAATACTTACTTAAATAATAATATAATAGGGCCCGGGTGCCCTTAAATTTTACGATATTATATAAAGGGCCTATAATAAGGAAGCTTAAACGGCTATTTAGTAATTAAACGTCTTAATATAAGCTTATAAGGATACGTTAAAGGTTTATAATAAAAGGACCTTTAATAAAACCCGGGAAAAGCTTATTTATTAATATTATACTTAGAAAAAGCGTAATAATAAATATATTAAAGATAAATTTTAGGATTTTTATTTTAAAAAGAAGCTTATAAAGTTTTATATTAAGAAGCTTAAAATTATTAAGGAAATTATTATACTTATAAACTTTTTAATAATAGACTTTTACTTATTAACGTATATATAATAATTAATAATGATAATATTAATTACCTTAATAAATCTATAAAAGCTAATAATCCTTAATAGTAATTATAGTTAATATATTTTTTATAAAAGAAGATTCTTTTAAAAGGAGTTAAAACCTTATTTATTTTTAAGGCCCGGGCTAGTAAAAACGAGTTATATAAGGGATATAAGTATTACTTATATAATATATAGGGTGGATAATAAGCCCGTTAAAATAAAATTTATAAATACGATATATTCCTTAATAAACTTAATTAATCTTATATTTAAGATATAACTTTTAAATTATAAAACTTAACTTAATACGACGTAAACGGTCCGGACGGTAATATATAGTCAGAAAAAGCTTACTTATAATAAATAGAATAGCTTATTTATAGTTAATTTATAAGAACTTACCCTTACCGTAACGGTATTTAACGTACCTTTAACTATATTTATTTAATATATATATATAAACTACCTCGGAACTTAGAAATTATTCGAGTTAACGGACGTATTAATTAAAATAGATCTTAAACGTAAACGCTATAATAATAATAAGGCCGAAGACGCTTATTATATATATTATATTACCGGACGGTTATACTCTTAATTATATAAGGGATACTTTAAACCTATAAAAAACCTATTAAAACTTATTTATACGGACCTTTTAAAGATAATTAATCCCCGGGGATATAACGGAATAATATATTATATAACCTTCCGTGATAATAAGATTATAATATTAAAGGTTTACCCGTTAATATATAAATCGGACGTAGTTTAACGGTTTAAAGAGTTTAAAGTTAAATATAAATAACCATTAAAAGATTAAACGCCTTTAAACCGACGGTAAAGGTAAGTATATATTTAAGGTTTTCTTAAATTACTTAAAATAATATAGGATTATCTTTAAAATAATAATACATAAAAACCTTAAATAAAATCTAATTAATAAGAAAATTAACCGGGAAATTAATAAAAAGATTAAGGTTATACGGGTAACGGAAGGTATATTTAAAAGCTTTTAATTAAAGCTGGTTTAAATAATAAACTATATAATTATATAGACTTTATATATACGGCTTAAAAGGGTAATATTATATTAAGTTTAATATAATAAGAAACCAAACGTATCTTATATATAAACTTTAAGGTTAATTATATACGTAAGAATTATGGGTTACCGGGTTAAGTTTAATAATAAATCGGAACCATATATTTTAATAGGTTTTAATAAAGGGATTAATAAATATTTTAAGGTAATTAATTTATAGGTAAAACGGTTTAACCTTATAATAAAGAATATATATAACGTATATATCGAGGAAAAACGGGTAATACCGTTAAATAACTTAAATTGTAAGGAGCCTATTAATTAAATTTAAAAGCTTAAGAAGATAAAAAAGCCTTAATAAAACTTTAATTTAAAAAGAAGTTTAGGAATTACGGTTTAATTAAGATAAATATTATTAATATAAACTTTACCTTTATTAAGCGATTTATGTATCCGGCTATAATCTTTACTTAATAAATAGCTTTACCGGACCCTTTAAACTTAATAATTAAAAACTTAAAAATTAATTATAATTAAGGGTAAAAATAATAAATTAAAAACTTAATTAAAGATAATTTTAACCTTATATTTCTGGATAAACCGTATAATATATTATTAAATTTATTTTTTTCTCGGTTTTATTAATCCGTAATAAAGATAAACCGTTATATTTTTTAATTTTAATATCCCTTAAAACGATCCTAAAACTTATTAAGCTTAAAACCTATAAAGAAATTATAATAAATAAGTATATCCGGATAAACTAAAAGTTAATAAAAAATAATAAATATAGTTCCTTTAAAGAAAACGATATTTAAATCTTAATTACGTAGAGTTAAATCCCCGCTGGCGTAACGATATTATAAGGATAATAAATTTATACCCTTAAATGTGGAGTTAATAATAATATAATTTATTATAAGGCCTAGTAAATAATACGTAACTTTAAATAATATAAAGGTATTAACTATAATAAAACGTTTACCTTAATAATAAAACCTATAAGCTATAAGGTTCTCTTTATTTTTATAACCGTTAATAATTAAGATTTAAAGTAAATAAACGTAAAAATAATATTCCTCTATAATTTTATTAAGGAAAAAATATATATAGAATAATTAAAAGGATAAGAAAAAACCAATAAAGATAATAAGAAGCTTTATTATAAGCTTAAGAAGGGCCTATATAAATTAAAGTAATTACTATAGCTATAATATAATCGTTTCTAAGAGTTTATAATTATATAAAGTTTTAAATTTATTTATACGGACTATTACGTATTCTTTTACTTTAAAATTAATATAATCGTAACTATATATATAAATAACGTCTTAATAATTAATCCGTTTAAATAAGGGATTTAAAACTTAAAAGCCGTATTTACTTAGGAATTCCGTATATTTAACTTGGGTTTAATAATTTATTACTTAAGTATTATTATTATTTAAGATTAATAAAATTAAATAATCCGTTTTAACCAGGAAGCTTATATTAAAAAAGTAATACGAGATTACGGCCAATAAGAAGCCTACTTAACGTATATATTTATATAAATCGATTTTAAACCGGAATTATTACTTAAGGGTTATTAAGCGAAGTTAAAGTTTAAATAATAATATTAATTAACTATAGGTTTATTAATATATATTATACTTAATATATAACCGGATATAGCCTATACGGTAATAATTATTAATTAATATTCCGTAAATTCGTTTTAATAATAATAATTATATATAAGGTAAATTATACGTTATTTACGGATTATTATATACTTCCAGTTAATATATAAGGGTAAACTTAAAACTCTTAATAAGTATACCGATTCCGATTTTACGGTTAATTTTATTTATAGGTTAACTTTAAGTTATTTTTTTAACATAAAGAATATACCGATTTATTAATTTTTAAAACGGCAACCGATTATAGCGTTATTTACTTATAAAGCCGAATACGCGGGATAAATATAGGTTATTAAGGAAGTTATATAACTTAAGGAACTATTAAGATAAATATAGCCTGATAAATCTGGATATATATTTACTATTATAATCTATAGGGATAATTAAGGGGTTATTATTCTAATAAAGAACAAAGTATATTACGTAAGGATAAAGTATATAAGCATTTAACTATATTAATTACGGGAGTAACTTACCGCCGGTACCGTTAATCTCGAATACGTTTATACCATAGAATAAATAGCGGATAGGCTAATAAAGGCTTTATCCACCAAAACTTTTATATAATTTAGATACGCATTAAGCCTTAAGGAATTACCGAATCGATAGTCCAGGGACCGTATACTTACCGACGGCGGACTTAATAATAGGCCGGGTAATGGGTAATAACCATACAGGGGAGCTCACCGATTTAGGATGCAGGGGAGTTACGTAATAAATACGGTGACGAGCCACTTACACAAAGGGACATAACGTTAGGGCTATAAAGGAGTTGTTCAGTAAATGTGATTTATAGGCTATATACGAAGTTCGAAGGGGAGTGTTAAATGTGCAGGATCGCCACTTAAAAGATTACGTAACGCGGATCAGATTAGATAAGGCGGACGTATTAAACCCAAGTGGGATAGCGGCATATAGCCTTGCACATAGTCTCACTTTGTACATAGTAATAATTAAGTAACTTACACCTCTCAATTTCAACAAGAGCCAGCCGTTAGGAGTAAGCCGTCAGGAGTGAGCCGTTAGGGGTAAACCGTTAGGAGTAAGCTATTAAGAGTAAGCTTAAACTCAAAAGGGGAAAAGTAACTATTTAATAAAAGGCCCGGAAACCGTCGTAATCAAGCCCTTTTAACTCGGCTTACTCACAATAGAGGTAAGGTAATAAGGGTGGGTAGATTTATATAAATAGCTTTAATATATACCTGTTTTTTAATAATTAAACGGCCCTTTATTATTATCGCGGTCCTCGGCGTATTATCTATCTATTTACTATCTCCGGAATCATTTATATAACCTAGTTAATATACTCGTTATTGCCGTAATAACATATATAGTAATATACGTAAATTCTGAATAAAGACCCTTTAATACATTATAAAGTGGTCTTAAGTTCTTCCGCTATACTGAGAAATACGTCGGGAATTACTCAATATACCCGTTAAAAAGGGTGTACATACAGACAAATCGAGGGTGTATATGCAGACAAAAAGGGTGTACGTGTAGGCGGACTCTTTATTATAGCGGCTATATATAATTTAAAAATTAAGTAAATAAACGTTAAAATAATATTTTTTACGGTAATATCCTTGAAAAGATTTATATTTATTAATCAACGGGCTTTAATAATAATTTAAAACGGGTTTACCTATTAAATAAAGCTCTTTATAAGTTTAAATAATTACCCTAGATTTAATATTAATATTTCTCTATATTCCTTAAGAAATTCGGTTACCGTTATATTGATAAAAATTATAACGTATTCTTAAACCCGGATATTAATAATATTATTATTATATATATCGATAATATCCTAATAATAAAAGTTAATAAACGCGCTATTAATAATTTAAAGGCTTAATTATATAAAAAGTTCAAGATGTCCGATTTAGGCCTATATAGTTAATATTTAAATATAAGTATTATCCGTAATTAATAAAATTGAACCCTGACTTTTAATTAAAAGAGTTACGTTAAATAGGTCCTTATTTAATTCAATATATATAATAATCTTCTCTTTAAGGGTAATTATATAATTATCCTTATAAACGTAAATACCTATCTTAAGCCAGTTAATAAGGAGTATACCGCCCTGAAATAATTTTAAGTTAAATACTAGTCCGTTATCGGTTTATTTATATATATTATAATAGGTATTAAGCTTAATATAGCTTATATAATATAAGTAATATTACATTACGCGTTTAACCTTAATAAAGGGTAAGGTATTAAATAGCTATTAAGAAGATTTTCTGCTACCTCCGTAATATAGCTTTCTTAAAGCTTATTTTTCGAGGCTTTTTAAAGCCCTTTAATGGCTATACGGATTTAAACTACGCCGGCGATCCGTAAATACGTCGATCCACCTCCGGGTATATCTTTAACCTGGGAAGTATAGTTATTAATTAATCTTTAAAATGTTAACCGATTATAACCTTATTGAAATAGTAGGGTGTAACTTGCTTAGTTGAGTACTATATAAGGTGCTGAGCGATATCTATCTATAAGAAGTCCAGGAAGTAGGCTAGTCCCCTTTTAGTAATAGCTAAGGTCTCTGCCTTCTACACTTCTAACACTCCCACTCGATTAATAGCTTTATAATACCATAATACCGTACCACCTACCAAGTAAGGAGTAAAAGCTCCTACTAAACCGTATTACCGTAATAATAGGTATATCTATCCTAACTCCAATAATAAAAGGTATATCTTAAACTTTAAAAGTATAATTACTTTAATTTTAAATAATTTCTGAATTTTTAAAAAACGTCCCTTAATAACGGCTTTATTGGGTTATCCGCTACTATATTATTAATAGAATAATATACGAGCTCTACCTATTTATTGGCTATATATTCCTAGAGAAAGCAATATTTAATATATATATACTTTCTCTTTAAGTGGTTTATAGGGTCGTTAACCAGTATAATCGCTCCCTAATTATTATAAAAGATTACCGTAATAAGGATAAGGGCCCTGGTATCGTATTTAGGCCAGGTAAAAAGAGCGTAATCTTATACGATATCCTTATCCTTAAAGGCCGGTAATATTATTAGATTTAAGGTGACTTTAATAAGCTGGGCCAGTAACCGTTTGTTGAAATGGTAGGGTGTAACTTGCTTAGTTAAGTAAGTACTATGTAAGGTGCTGAGCGATATCTATCTATAAGAAGTCCAGGAAGTAGACTAGCCCTCTTTTGGTAATAGCTGAGGTCTTTGCCTTCTATACTTCTGATACTCCCATTCAATTAATAGCTTTATAACACTATAATACCGTACCATCCATTAAGTAAGGAGCAAAAGCTTTTATTAAACCGTATCACTATAATAACGGGTATATCCATCTTAACTCTAATAATAAAAGATATATTTTAAACTTTAAAGGTATAATTACTCTAGTCCTAAATAATTTCTGAATTTTTAAAAAACGTCCCTTAATAACGGCTTTATTAGGTTATCTATTATTATATTATTAATAAAATAATATATAAGCTCTACCTATTTATTAACTATATACTCCCGGAGGAAATAATACTTAATATATATATACTTCATTTTTAAATAATTTATAAGGTCCTTCGCCAGTATAATCGCTCCTAATTATTATAAAAGATTACCGTAATAAGGGTAAGGACCCCGGTATCGTACTTAGGCCAGGTAAGAAGGGCGTAATCTTATATAATATCCTTATCTTTAAGGGCCGATAATACCGTTAGATTTAAGGTAACTTTAATAAGCTAAGTTAGTAACCGTTTAAGCCAGATCGCCTTTTTAATAACGTTATACTGTCCTACGTACTTAGCCTTATAGGTAAATAAGGCCATAATTAATTAACGTTTTAAAAACTAGTTAATAGCTGTACTTCCTAGGTTAAAAATATACCCGTGTTAAAAGTACTCACATTGGTTACCCGGCACTCGGGTAGATTAAATATAATCCGAAGCTAGACCCAATTGGGGTAGCCGGGATCCAGGAATACTTAGTTATACTTCTATATATAAAGAATAATTAAGTAACTTACACCTTATATTTTAAGAGGTTATAAGCCCGGCCTTACGATAACAATACCCTATAGGGATACCTTTTCCTTATTCAATTTTATGGTTATAATATAGAGATTTTACCGTATAAAATATACTTAAAAGATAATATTATTCTACCCAAGAATATTATTAAATTATAATTTTTAAGCTATAAAGTTAATTAACAATTTAATAATTTAAAATTCTATAAGGATAAAATGCCTTAATTTTATTACTGCCGGGGTATATATATTTATTAATTAAAAAATATAAATGCTTATTTCTTAATTTTATAAATTAATTATACGCCGGTACTTATACGCCGGAAATTGGTTATATATAAAGGCTTTAACTCTATAATATAAAGCGTTAAGCGGAGCCTTAATAAAGGTTTTAATTAAAAAATTTTAACCTTAATTAAACTCTTTAAAGTTTAAACCCTTAAATCTTATAGTTATAATAAGAAATCTTTACCCAATCCAAACTCTTTTTATAACTTAAAAGATTTTTAACCTTATTCCGCCGCTAAGATTACTTAGCTGGGACCTTTTATAAGGATTACGGAACGTTATAGAGTTGGAAAACTTTAAACTTTCACTTTTTATAACGAAAAATCTTATTTCTAAGACGGCAACTTTAATTATATAATAAGGATACGACTTAATTTTGCCTTTAAAATTATTTAATTAAGATTATCTTTAAAGATTAAATCCAAGGAAAAAGAAGTTTATTTACTTAAACCGAGATTTTACGTTTTAAAAAGGAGGCTAAAAACCAGTTACTGAATTTTTTATATTTTAATTAATTCGGAAGGCTACTTAATTTAATTAACGCCCGGAAAATTAAAAGTAAAATAATTATAAGTAGAAATTATAGCCCTTAAAATAGGGAGCGGCAATTAATTATAAAAATTAACTCTCCGTATTATATTAAGCGTAAAAGGGGTAAATAATTTTAAAAAGGTATAAAGATAATTTAAATATCCACAAAGTTTCAGTTTATTATTAATTAAAATAAATTAAATTTTATTTAAAATTTAAACTTTATTATTAAAATCCTTAAGTATATTATTATTCCGCTTTATTAATACAGAAATCTTTTTATTGCTTTTTATTATTAAGTTAAGAATAAATTTTTCCGTTTTTATTTAAGAAACCTTTAGAAAGAAAACTAAAGGATTACTTAAGAAATAATTAAAGACGTAAATAGGGAATATTTACCCCCGTTTATGCCGAAGTCTTATAATAGTTTTAACTTAAAAATATTTAAAAAACCTTTAATATTATTGCTTAATAAATTAATTTTTAAGCTTTATTAAAAAGTAAAAAACTAGATTCCGTTATTTAATACGGAATATCCTTTATTTTTAAACGACTTATTAATTAAGTATTAATTAAAATTTAAATTATTAAAATTAAAAAATTTTTCGGATTTTTTATTTAATCTTAATTTTAAGTTTAAATTTAATTAAGTAATTAATATTTCTTTACGTATAAATATTAATTTAAAAACCTTAAATTCTTATTTTTTCGTTAAAAATAATTTTTAAAATTAAAGATTCCGCCTTTAAAAGTTTCTTTTTTGGTATAATATTATTATTAATTAAATAACGTTAATAAATATTATAATATTAATAAGTTAAAAATTAATTAATTTTTAATAACTTTTATAAGTTTATAATTATTAAGGATAAACTCCGGGTTATAATAATTATTAAGATTTATTATAAGGATAACATATATTATTTTATAAATAAATTAAATATAATTAAAGAAATCTAAATTATTTTTATTATTTATTTTAAACCTTAAGGTTTAAGCTTATATATTAAGTTAATCCGGGAGTTTAAAATAATAATAAAAAGTTTAAATAAAACCGTTAATTAATTTACTTGTAAATTCTATAAGTATATTATTAAAATATTAATTATTAATAAGTTATATAAAGTCCTTTATTTAATAATTATTTAATTTTTCTTACTTAATTTTAATAACGGTTAATAATATTTTTATATTAATTTAATTTAAAACTAAATTATTTTAAGTTAAAATTCTTTTAATTTTAATAAAATTATATTAAAAATTATTAATAAAGAATTATAAATTAATATAACCTACATTAATATTACTTTATAATCCTATTTAATAACTCCGAAAATTAATAATAAACGGTTTTTTATTAAATATAATAATTAAAAGTATAATTATTATACCGTAAAAAACCGTAATAATAAATACCCGGAAAGTAATTATTAAGTTCTTTACCTTAAGAAAAGGATTAAAATATTATATTAAAGGTTAAAGAAGTTAAAAATTAAAGAAATTATTATTATTATTATATCGGTAAATTTATTAATTTTAAAGGAAATTTATAATATAATAAACGTAAACGTTAAGCTTAAATATATAATAATATTTATTAATTTAATTAATTTATAAAAGTTAATAATCTTAAATAATAATTATAATAAATATTTTTTTTATTAAAAAGAATTTTTTAATAACGATTTTTAACCTTATTAAATAATATTTTTAAGGTTAAGTTTAATATAAATTAACTATACGGGTAATGTTAATACCGCCCGGGTAACCTATAATATTAACGGGAAAAAAATAATAATTAAGTTTCTAAACTTTATTTACTCCCTTAATAATAAAGTAAACCTTTTTTTAAAAACTTAACTTTTAAATAATAAAGTTAAAATAATAATTTCCCGGGTTAAACGGATAATAATTAAAGGACTTAGTAAATTTATATACTTCCAGTAAAGATAACTCTTTATATTAAATCTTTAAGTATTACTTTAATTAATAATAATAATATTTAACGTATTAAACGATATATTAACTTAATATATAAGGATAAAGTATTTTAACCCTTAATTTATTATTAAGTTAATTATAATATTGATAAAGATATTTTTAAATATAAATAAAAAAAATAAGAAAAGCCCTTAAAGGAAATAATATATATATATTATATTTTTAATAAAATAATTTCTTAATTTTATAAAAGATATTTTAAGTTAAAAATTATTCCGTTAAAGCTTATTTATTTAAACGTTACGGGGTTTATTAAGTTAATAAGCTTTAATATAATTAAAGATTTTATTATTTTCCGGGATAACTTTATTTATATATTAAAAGTTTATTTAATAATTTATAAATCGGACGTAATTTATAAATTTAAGTAATTTTAAATTAAATATAAAATTATTAATTAAAAAATTAGGTATTTATAAATAAATAACGGAAATAAATATATATTAAAAAACTTTTAAAATTACCTTAAAAACTATAGTATTATCTATAAATTAACGGTATAAAATAGCCTTAAATAAAACCCCGTAAGTAAAAAATTTAATTAAGAAATTAAAAAGTAAACCCGTATAATAATTTATAATATAAACTTACTTAAGAATTTATAACCGGAAATTATTATAATTATTAATTATTTTATTATAAAAAAACTTACGTTTAATTTAAAAAAGAAAATTATTTTATATTAAACGTAATATAATTAAGAACCGGATTTGTTATATTTATAAGTAATTAAATTATTAATATAAATTAAAATTATAAAGTACTGGATTTTTTTAAATAAAAAAATTTATTTATTTATTTTATTAAGCTATAATAATAAAATTATTAAAATATATTAGGTTTTTAACTTTTAAGTATAAACTTTTAATAAGAAAATAAAATAATTTTATAACGTTTATATTAAGGAACAGAAGATTATTTTATTAAATAATTCCGATAAAAATACCTTAACGGAAAAAATTTAACGTTTAAAAAAAATATATAACCTTAATAAGTCCTTATTTTAAAAAAGAATTATAAAAATTAAATTTATAATAATACCTTTATTAATAATATTTTAAATAATATATTTATAAGTAATATAATTCCGGTTAAAGAATAAGGAAATTATTTTTAACCTTAATATAATTAAAATAAATAATAATTTAATAAATCGCGGGAAAAAATTAAAATTATCCTTTAAAATAACCTTAAATTTAAAATCTTTAAGTACTTAAAGCTTTAAAATATATCCTTAAACTTATTATTTATTTTTATTAATATAATTATCTTAAATAAAAAAAAGGATATTTATTATTTAACATTAATATTATTTAAGAATAAGCCGGAATTATTTAAGTTAAAAATTTATTAAAAAGCTATAAAAAATATTTATTATAAAATAAATTGATAATTAACGGAAAAAGATAAATACGGCTACTATATTAAAAATAATACCTAAATACTCATACTTAAATATATAATACCCCCGGGTATAATTATTTTGAAGGGACAATAAGTCTATACTTATTATGGTAGGAAACAACATAGGGGTTAGTGCTTACCTCGTGACCCTAGCGTAGCTGGGCCATAGGAATACTTAATACCTATCCTTCTTATTTTCTTTTTATTTCTTTAATAATTAGTTTACTTATTAAATATATTATTTATTAAGGCTATATATATATTTTATATTATTATATTACCCTTAAGCTTTAAGTATACGTTTAACTTAATATTTTAATTATTATTAATTTTTTTAAAAAATAATAATCTGAAATATTAAATCGCATATATAATTAAAAAAGGAAAAAATTATATACTTCCCGTACTTAAACCGTATTTATTAATATAATAGATTTTAATGCTTTACGTTAAAGAACTTAACTTAAAAAGGAAGGTATTATATTTTTTATCTTTCGGATTTAAGAAATCTTTTTTAGGTTTTCGTTTAAATCGGAGTCCGTAACCGTTAATAATAAAGGTTAATATTAAAGATCCCGATCCGAATCCGTCGCGCTTTTTCCTTATAAGTAAAAACGGGTATAATTTAAGTCCGTATTAAACTTTCCTTAAAAGTAAAAACGTTAAAAGTAATAATCTAAATCCGTTACGCTTATTTTCCCGGAGTAAAACTTCCCTCCTTTAAAATAAATATCCTTTATAAACGTATATTATAATAAAAAGGAATAAGGTTTTTATATTATTATTACGTAGAAAAAAGAGGAATTAAATGAAATAATTCGTTAAGTTAAGTTTTATAAGGTAAAGCTTTATAAATGGTTTATTTATTTAAATAAACGAATATTAAAGGTTCGTTCCGTAAATTCTTAAAGTACGCGTAAATCGCTATTAAACCATATAGTACGGGTTAAAATATTTTATCCGATTATTATTAATTATAAATCCGTATCGTTAAATACTTATAAATAAACCATAAATAAAGCTTAAATTAAGAGTTTAAAAAAAAATCTTATAATTATATTAAGGTCTTTATATTTTTTAAGTATAAAAATAAGAATATTAAAAAGTTTTAAAAATAGGTTAAAAACGCCCTTACGGCTTTTTCCTTAAACTCCGATTATAATATAGATTACGTCCGTATTATATAAGTTTTATTCTCTTTAAGAAATAAGATTAAAAGCTTATAAATATATTATAAACGTAAGCTTAAACCCGATTTTATATTAACTTAAAAGGGATTTATTGAATTCTTAGGTTCTTTAATATTAAACCTTATTAATAAAAAGATAAAAGTTTAACTTTAATATATAAGTTTAAAATAAAGTAAAAAGCAGTTAATTTATAATTTTAACGTATAAATAATATCTTTAAAAAATTAACTTTTAAAGTATATAAAAGAATAATAAATTATTTATTTATTTTATAAGTTTAAGGAGCGATTATATTATATAATAATATAAACGTTAAATAAGGTTTTTTTTACGTACGATAAAATTATTATGTATATAAATTATTTTAAATTTAATGATATAATCGCTCATTCTTCGTAAAGGAAAAATAAAGAGAAAACTATTAAGAATAAGTTTTTAAGGAAGGAATTTAAACCTTTTATAAGTTAACCGTTAAATTAAGGCTCTTTATAAGGTTAATAAACGGACCTTTCCGATATAACGTATTATTATTATTAAATAAAGGGGCATAAGAAATTAAGCTATCCGTTACTTAAAAAGGAACAGAAAGTTATTGGATCCGCTTTATATATTAAGAAAGAAAATAATTTAAGAAACGTTAACCTTACGATAAAAGCTTTATCGGGACCTAAGGGCCGTAATTATTAATCTTAAAAAAGGTTATTATTAATAAAAGTTAAATATTCCTTAATAATATTAAGAAAAAGAATATAGAAATTTATTTTAATACGGGAGTAAAGATTAATATAATTAATTAAAACTTTATAATAAAAAAAGATTTATTTTATATTTAAAATATAATTTTATTAAAGCTTACTTAAATAAATAATAATAATATATTCTATTATAGCGTTTATTTATTAAAGCTTTATATACGCAATAATTAAGGGTAATTAAAAATAATAAAGATTATTATATACGTAATAAATAAATAAAACCGGTTAATAACCTTAAGGATATTAAGTTTAATTAATTTAAAAATTAAATTAAATTTTAAGGAAAAGAAATAACGTTTTAAGGTTAATAAGTAAACTTTTTAAATCGATAAGTTATATATTTTTACGGTAACGTTAAAAAAGGAGTTAATAATATATACCTTAATAATTATAAACCCGTTATTTAAGAATTAAATTAATTTAAGAACGGTTAAAAGTTATACGGGTTATAACTTAACCGTAAAAGGACCATTTTTACCAGCCGAGTTATTTGAATATACGGACGTTTTTTTAATAAAAAAAAAAGTTAATAAGCTCCCTACGTATATAGGATATAATTATATAATTAAAACTACCGTTAAACCGCTATACGGACCCTTATATAACTTATTTAATATAGAGTTAATAACTCTTCAAGTTTACTTAAATAAAATATTAATAAAAAGGTAAATACGGTATTTTATTAATTTTACGGGTTTACCGATCCTCTTTATACTTAAGAAGGACGGGGGTTTATGCCTTTACGTAAACTATTAAAGGTTAAATAAAATAACGGTTAAGAATTATTATTTTTTATTTTTAATTAATAAAACTTTAAATTAACTTTACGGAATAAAAAGGTTTATAAAGTTTAATCTTAAAGATATTTATTATTATATACGGATTAAAGCGGATAATAAATAAAAGATTATATTCCGGATACGTTATAATTATTTTAAGTATATAATTATACCGTTTAAATTAATAAACGTACCGGCAACTTTTTAAGTTTATATTAATAAGTTGTTAACCGGTATTATTAATAAATTCTACGTTATATACTTAAATAATATCCTGATTTTCTTACGTACTGAAAATAAATATTTAATGTATATAAAATGGATCTTAAAATAGCTTTAAAAGTTTAAACTCTTTATAAGTTTTAAGAAGTATAAGTTTTTATTATTAAAATAGAATTTCTAGGATTTATAATATTAATTATAAGCGTAACGATAAATAAAAATAAAATAAATATAATTATATTATAATTTAAGCTTAAGTCTTTTTATAATATATAAATTTTCCTTAATTTTATTAATTTTTTTAAGCGTTTTATTTATTATTTTTTTATAAAAACGGCTTTTTTAACGGAACTATTAAAAGGGAATATAAAGAATATAAAGTATAACCCGTTTATATAATTTTTAATAATAGAACGGGCATTTAAAAAGCTATATAAAACATTTTTTAATATCTTAATTTTACGTTACTTTAACCCGAACCTTTAAATTAAGGTTAAAATAAATACGTTTAACTTTAATTTTATAAATATTTTATTTTAATTATATTAAAATAAATAATAATAATTTATCGCTTTTTAATCCCGTAAAATAACGGACGTAAAACGTAATTATGAAACCTATAATTAAAAATTATTAATAATTATCATAGCTTTTAAGTAATAACGTTATTACCTTAAGGGTAATTTCTATACGATTAAGGTATTAACCGACTATAATAACTTAAAAGGTTTTATAAAAATTATTACTTTAAACGGTAAGTAAATACGATAAATAATAAAGTTAACCTTATTTAATTTTATTATTAAGTATTAATTAAGTATTTTTAACCCGGCGGATATACTTAATTAACGACTTAATTATATATTTATTAATATATTAATATTAAAGTTATTATTTACGTTATAAGAGAAATTAATAATTATAAAGGGTTTAATTAACCTTTTATTCTAAAAGATCTTAAAAATCTATAAATAAGTCTTAATTAATCGAAATAAAACGGTATAAAAACGTAAAAATAACGTAGATAAATTGTTAATAATTATTTTTCCTTTAAAGGAAATAATTCAGAATTCAATAATTAACGTTATTCGGAAAACGTACTTAAGATCGGTATATTATATAAGGTATAAGGACCCTTAAATTTTAAAAAGGGTAATATTATAGGTACGTAGGCTATATATATTTATAATATAATTAAGGAATAGCTTAACTTTATTATTAAGATTATTAATTATAAATAGTTTATTTTACGTACCGTTATCCGAATTATAATAACGTATAAAACGGTATATAATCCCGAGATTAAATTTATAATAAAATTTATTAAGGCATTTTAAGTTAAAAATACCTTTATTTTAAATTATAAAAGCGTTAAGTTTATAAGTAAAATATTTAAAAAAAACCGGTGAATAAATATTTAACTTAACCGGTCTTTTAAAATATAATAAACGCTTATATATCCTTATTAAAGAGGCCGTATAAAAAGAATTATTAAGACAATACTATAATAACCCCGCTTCGGGACACTTTAAAAGTAATTATATTAAGGAAGTCCTTAATAAATTTTATATTTAAGAAAATATAAATATAAATATTAAATTATACGTTAATTTATATAATATTTATTAAAGAGTTAAAGCTTTTAAATATAAGCCTTATAGTAAATTAAATAATTTATTAATACCGTTATATCCTTTTAGGAAATTATTATAAATTTTATTATAAATTTATTACTTAATAAGTAATAAAATTATATATATAATACGATCTTAATTATAATCGATCGTTTAATTAAGAAATTAAGATTACTTCCCGTAATTAAAAAGATTATTATTCTTAAGTTAATTAGACTTCTTTTTTAATATATATTTTAAAAATATAGGGCTTTTAAGGGTATCGTAATTAATCGGGGTTTACTTTTTATAAATTCCTATTAATTTAAGGTATATAACGTAATATATACGCTCTATAGATTAAGTACTTTTTTTTATCCTTAAATAAATAATTAAACGGAACGGTAGAATTAAACTTTTAAATATTATTTTAAGACGTATTATTATAAGAATTAAAATAATTAAGCTTTAATATTAAAGATTATAAACTTTATTTATTTTATAAATAGTAATATTATAATTAATAAGCCTTTATTAAAAGTTTTAATAAGGTACCTTTTAACGTTTTAAAAGCGGATTAATAACGAATTAAATAAGATAAAAGTTCCGGTTATAATTAAAAGAATTAAAAAGTTATTAACGGTTTAAAACGATATAATAAAGTATTAATAACGTATTAAGGAAGCGGAAATAAAGTTTTATAACTATAAATATAAGGCTTAAAAGTATAAAATTAAAGATATAATTATATTAATTATAAAAAATATTAAGTAAAAGCGATTAAATAAAAAACCTTTATATAAATTTATCGACTTATTTATGGTTCTTAGGTTAATTAGATATTAAGTATACCGCTTAACTTTATTACTTATTTATAGGATATATAATATATTTTACGTATCCTTACTTAAATTAAATAAAGAGCGGCTTAAGGTTAAAGATAATTATTTATTACCGGATTTTATCGATAATAAATTAAAATAGAAGATTAAAAGATTACTTAATTATAATGAAATTAATAAAAAATTATATTATAAGATTAAATAAAAAAAGTTTTTAATTATTTATAATAAGTAAATTTTAATAAAGAATTTAAAGTATATAAAGGAGTTATAAAATATATTTAATAAAAAGTATAAATAATTACGGTATAAAATATAAGACGTATAACTTAAATATAAGGTATTTAATTTCATTATAAGGATAAGCCTTAATATAAATACGAGAATATTATTACTTATATATATATATTAAGTATTATTAACTTATAATCCTTTAAACTTATTATCCTTTATATTCCCTTATAGCGATTTACTTATTACTTATTTAAACTTTATATAAGAATTAATACTTAACCTTATAACCTTTTTATAGTGAAAACGTACCTTAATTAATTAAGTAACTTATAATGCTATACGACGTAGAATAAGCGTATTTAAGAAGTTATTATTTTATAAAACGGTTTATAACCGAAGGTTTATTGGTACTTTTAAGTATAAACGTTTATAACCCGTTAAGGGGCCACGGGGGGTCTAACATAATATAAGGAAATCGGGTTATAATAAGTTTACCGGAAGAATAACGGAAGATATTAAAGAAAACTTAGAGTTAATTAATAAATATAAAATCTATAAAATAAATATTAAAGACGGATAAAGTATTAAAAGAGTAAAAGTATATTATACGGGCGATCCGTTAACGTTTATAGCGGATAAGTTACGTTTAAAGAAGGGATTCTTACGTATTAATTGCTTAAACTTTATATTTAAATTTAAAAGTTAAAGTAAATTAAGCTTGAGCTATAACGTAATTAATAATATATAAGTTATAATAAGGATATATTTATAATAAAGCGATTTAAATTAATTAATTACTTAAATATAAAAGCCGTATAATTAATATTATTAATTATATTACGTTTATATTTAATTAATATTAATACCTTAATAATATTTTATTGAGAAAGCTTTAATTTTATAACGATTAAAAGATATAGGAATTTTATATAATATTTAATAAAATTCATTTATATATTTTTATATTATTCTTCGTTTTTCTTAAATATTAAAGTAAGTTAATAACGGTATAAAAATATACGATTTATTTAAACGTTTAACTTAAATAAGATTTAAATATACGTTTAACCTATATAACGGTTATATTACGTAAAAATAATAAGGTCGGAAGCGTATAATCTTATATAATATTTTTTTAGCTAAATAACGGAAATACTTTATTAATCTTAACCCTTCTTTATTAATTTTAATATTATATAACTTATATAAGGGTTTATAAAGGTAAAATAATATTTTTCATTAAGCATTACTTATACGGTATAAGTAAACTTCATAAATAATTTATTCAATAATTATAAAGGTAACTTAACCGGAAGTTAAGCGGATTAAGGGAAATTATTAATAAATAATTTTAATATAATTATACGATTTAAATATAAATTAACTATGACTTAAATATTATTATACGGTAAAAAGAGTAAGATATACGTTTAAGAAAATATATATATTATTATAAGTTTAAAGTATTCTTATTTATAAATATAAAGACTTTTACTGGGTAATATTAATGCTATTAATATTAAAAATTAAGCGAATACGCTATATATCCGTATTATAAGGCTTATAGACTTTTTTCCTTTTTTTTTATTGGATTTTTAAAGGTTTTTAATAAACTATTTTAAGGTTATAGCTAAGAGCTATAGCTTTAAGGATAAAGTATTAAGGAGAAAAGGTATTATTATAATAGGAAACAATATAGGGGTTAATATTTACCTCGTAACCCTAACGTAGCTAAGCCATAGGAATACTTAATACCTATCCTTCCTACTTTCCTTTTACTTCTTCAGTAATTAATCTACTCACCAAATATACCATTTATTAAGGCTATATACATATTTCACATTACCATACTACCCTCAAGCTTCAGGCATACTTCTGGCTTAACATTCCCCCGGGTATAATTATTTTGAAGGGACAATAAGTCTATACTCTTAAGAAAGGCGTTAACGGTTTAATTATTCAGTATAAGGCCCGTTAAGTAATCCGCGGTTATGAGTAACGGGAAGGTATTAACTATAATGAAACTTTTATTTCTATAATTAAACCTATAAGTTATAAAATACTTTTTATATTAATAGCGGTTAACGATTAAAACTTAAAGTAAATAAACGTAAAAACGGTTTTTCTTTATAACTTAATTAAGGAAGAAGACTATATAAAGTAACCTTATAATTAAGAGAAGGGCATTAATATATATTATAAACTTAATAAAGCCTTTTACGGATTAAAATAATCTTTTTAATTATAATATTATTATTTCTTTATCTTTATAGAGAAATAAGGGTTTAAGCCGATATTTACGGATTATTACGTATTTATATATTTTAAAGATAAAACGATTATAGTTTTTTACGTAAATAATATTTAAATTATTAATTTATTTAAGGAAAATATTATAACCTTAAAAAAGGTACTTAATAATTAATTCTATATATTTAACTTAAGGTTAATTTATTATTATTTAAGTATAATTATTATAAGAGATTATTAAAATAAAACGCTCCGACTTAATTAAAAGGCTTATATAGAAAGAGTTATTAAGGATTATAAATAATAAAATATTATCTTTATATATATTTTTATAAAGTTAAAATATAAATTAAAGTTTATATTTAAAGGCTATAAAACCGACTTAATTTTCCGGAAAAAATATTAATCGGCTATAAGCTTTTTAATATATATTATGCTTAAAATTCGTTTAAATATTATTTATTTTATTTTAATAATTAACCGATATACCTTAAATTTTATTAAATATTATTAAAAATTAATAAGAAAAATTTTACGTTACCTTTATATTATTATTATTTTCTAGTTAATATATTAGGATAAATTAAAAGCTTTTAATAACTATATTAACTTTAATTTTATTATAAATTTAACCCGGAGGTTTATTATAGGTTACGTATTTAATATTGGAAGTATTACGATTAATTAATAATTTAAGCGTTAAGTTACGGTTGCCTTTTTTATTTATAAAGCAGAACATATAAAATAAAAATAAATAATTAAAAAGGCTTTATAATTTAAGTAATTTTTAAGTAAAATTAAGCCGTATTAAGCCGGGAACCTCCTTATTATTATTATTTACGGAAATAATTAAAGCGTTATAATTTTTATTAAGAATTTTATATTCTATATCCGGATTAAATATATAAATATTTAATAATATTAACTTTCGGGAAATTATAAAAAATAACCGGGTAAATTTAAAATATATCTTAACGTATAAATAAGTCGTTAATAATTTAATAAAGCCTTTATTATATTAACCCTTTAAAAGGTTCCGTAAGGTACTTAACCTTAAAGTACTTCCGGAACGTCTTTATATTAACTGAAGCCTCGTTAATAATATTAATAGTTTTATAACTTTATCTTTAAGTTACTTAAAGTAAGCTTTAAGTTATTTATAAAAGGAATTTTTAATTATTTATAAGGAGGTTATTATTAATCTTAAAGAACTTAAGAATACGTTTTATAAGTTTAATATATAAGGTAAAAAAGTTAAAAAAATATTTTAAAAAGGGGTAAATTTAAAAAAATAATATTTACCCCGGAGTATACCCGGATAAAATTATATACCCCGAAAGATTATTAAAAAATGATTTAAGATATAAAGGAGCTTATTATCGCCGCGCCGGCTTTATAACTTAAAAGAGTAAGTAATATACATTTAGGGCTATAAATATAATCTTTTAAGGTATTTTACTGTAAAAGGACTACCGCTATAAAATAAAAGATCATTATTATAGGGAAGCTTTAATAATTTATAGAAAATATTACTTAAATAGGGTATACGTTATATAAAGATTAAAGTTAAAAAGCAATAATAAAATATAATATTATAAATAGATAATTATATAGGTAATATATATTAAAGCTCGAAAAAAAGTATTAAAAATACTTATATTAATTACCCGGTACTCAAGTAAATTAAATATGATCCGAAGCTAGACCCAATTAAGGTAGCCGGGATCCAGGAGTACTTAGTCGTATTTCTGTATATAGAGAATAATTAAGTAACTTACACCTCACATTTCAAGAACCCGGAGGTAGATCGACGTATTTACGGGTCGCCGGCATAATTTAAGTCCGTATAGCTATTAAGGGGCTTTAAAGGGCCTTAAAAGACGAACTTTAAGGAAACTATATCGTAGAAATAACGGAAGATCTTCTTAATGGTTATTTAATGCCCTTTATTAAGGTTAAATACGTAACGTAATATTACCGATACCATATAAACTATATTAAGCTTAATATTTATTATAATATATATAAATAAGCCGATAACGGATTAATATTTAAGCCGAAATTACTTTAAAGCGGTATACTCCTTATTAACCGGTTCGAAACGGGTACCCGCGTTTATAGGGATAGTTATACCGTTGCCTTTAAAGAGAGGGTTATTATATATATTAAATACGTTAATATATTTTTACGTGAAAGGACGTGGAATAAAAGGACTTGGAGATGGCGACGAACAACGGGACCTTAGAGGTCAGAAACGATACACGTGTACATAGCTCAAGTGACAGTGAGGACAGTACCTTAAATGCGATAAACGGAAGCGGAATAATAATAAGGGTAAAAAAGGAGGAAGGGTAAGCGGCCCAGGTTAATAGGAACGGTGATAAGTTATATAAACGACGCGATAAATACGAGATAGAACAGCCTTAAATCGAATAGAAAGCCTATAATTAATAAGATACACGTAAAGGGACGCGTATAACGCGTAAAAATATTATTATAAAAGGTAATAAATAAAGGGCGGAGGGGACAAGAACAATATACGGGGACGGATAAAGGGTAAGCGGAAGCGTAAAAGGCCTTATTAAGTATATATAAATTAAAAAAGAGTTAAATAAAGATAAGGAGATACCAGATAAATAAGAATAAGTTACGAAAAGAAATAATTATTAAATACGTAAGGGAAAAGTAAAAAGGGAGGAAGCGGTAAAAACGTTAAAAGGCTTCCTTATAACTATATAGAAAGATATTACGTTAAAGACCTGGCCGATACTATAAATCGGACTATAAAGGGTAAAAGACTTTTACGTAAAAACGGGGAGAAGTTTAAGGGAGTTAAAAAGGCTATACGGAGTTTAAGGGGCAGTAGTAAAAACGCCGGCGGACGGAGGTAAAAAGAGATAGAAAAGATATATATAAAGTAAAAGAGCGACGGGGGAAACTTTAAAAAAGGGAGCGGGGATAAATTAAGTAATAAAGGCCGTAAAGGCGGCGCCGGTATTAATAATAAAGGAAATAAAAATAAGGAAGAAAACGGTAACGTTAAGGAAAACGAAGATAATAATTATATAATTATTAAATAAGGAAAAGAGGAGTATAACGGTAAAAATAAACCCGTTATAATTAATAAAAACGTTTAAGGTAACGGGAAAGTTATTAATAAAATAAATTATTATAATATATAAGTTATAAAGCGGGAATATCCTTTTTAATATAACCTTATTAAAAGCGAAAAAGGGGTTAAAGAAGTTAAAGGGATAAACCGGTAAAAAAGGGTATAAAACGGTAAAAATATTAAGGTAATTTTTCGTTATTGCGGTAAACGGGATATATTTAATAAGGTTTACGGGAAAAAAAAAGGAAGTTACTTTAAGGTGGATAAAGAAGGAGAATATAATTTTCTACCTTAAGCTAGAAATCGTTAATTATAGCCTCCTTATTATAATAAAGAAACTAAACGCCTTCGGTTATATAAAAAGATACTTTATGGTTATCTTAAACGTAACGTTAATAAGGATATATAACGATATCCTTAATAAAGGGGTAATAAAGGGTAAATCCCTTAAGTTAATAAAACCTTAAGACCGGGCAGCGGATATCTATTAATATTTTAAATATTAAGGGTATAAATATATTATTATGAGGTATTTTAATAGTACGAAGTACGTAATATATACTAAAGGATATAATACATATAAATACGCCGGCTTAATAATAAAGGATTTAATAAAGAACGTATTAAAATATGCGGCATATGGTAATAATAACTACTTAACGTAAGACTTACGGTATACGGTAAGAGCGAAGGAGATTTAGCGTAAAAAGATTAGGATAGCAATTAAGGTTTAACGTTATAACTTATATAAACTTAAATAGGCAAAATAATTAAAAACGGTTTTAAGACGTAAATAAAGCTTATTAAACAGGGAAGGATAAAGTATAATAACCGATAACGTAAAAAAGAGGAAGCTTATAATAATATTAACCTTTAAGGTTAACCGCCCAACCGGGATTATTATTATAGTAAAAAAATTAAGATAAATAATACTTAACCTTAAAAAAAGACCATTTATATAAATAAAAATTAATAAGGAAAACCCGATAAACGTTAATATTTAATATATTTACGCTTTTAAAGGTAATATAATATAACGTACGTAAGGAAGCAGTTAAAGCCGTAATACCGATATTTAGATTTAAAAAGGTAAAGGATATTAATATTATAATAATATAGGAACTATTATATAGTCCGTATATTTATTCTTTAATTAACCCGGAAGATAATTTTTACTTAACCTTTAAGGGTAATAAAATGATACGGATATACTTCTTTATTAATAAGAAATTAAATATAAATAGTTAAAACGTTATTTATCACGGAAGGAACCTATATATATTCCGGATTATATAAAAGGGGATATTAAGGGTACCTTAAATATTTATAATACGTATAATCCGTTACCGGTTAATAAAAAGGAACCCTTTATAATCCCGTTATTTAAGGATATTATAATTATATCCGGTAAGTACCTTTTAATAAGGGACTTTAATCTTTATTACGTTTAATAGAATAAAAACAGTTATATAATTAATTATATTGAATTTAAAGAGCTATTAATAATTACTATATAGTTTAACCTTACGCTATTAACGTTAAAAGGGGCTATTATATAAGAAAGCCGTAAACTTAGGATTACAATTAATTTAATATTTAACTTAGAAAGTATTATTAATTTAATTATAATATATGGATTCTAAAAGGACCTAAAATACGGTTTAAATTACGTCCCGATATAAATAACCTTAAATTAATCCATCGATGTGATTCCGCTTTTACCGTTTAAATAAATGTAAAAAACGGTTAAAAAAGTTAAGATATTAACGAAAACGGTAAAAGTAATATCTTAATTAACGGAACGTCCCCGGCTTAATAATAAAAAATAGATTAATTATTTTATAAAGCGGGTAATAAAAATTCTAAATAAAGTAATTAACGTTATAATCTTAATAATAAAGCCATTTTAAAGAATTAAAATTTATTAGAATAAAAAGTATATAAAAATAATTATAAAGGTAAAAGTACTTATAAAGTAAGTTATTAAGTATAGGAATTAAGAAACGTTTTAGCGGTTAAAAAAAGCTTAAAAAAAAAAGAAAAAAATTATCCGGAAGGTTAAATAAATATATTTCCGGGCTATAATATATAACTTAACGGTTTCCTTTCATAATATTTAAAAGCTAATAAAATACGGTAAAAAATAGAATAAAAAACTTAAATTTATCCTTAAGTTTTTACCCTTAAAAAGACCAGACGGTACGGTAATAAATATTTTTAATGGCAAAATTAAGGCTCTTTAAAAGGCGTTCTTTCTTTTATTACCGGAAGTTAATTTAATAAATATTAATGGTATAATATATTTTAAATTAATAATAATAAATAAAATAATAACTTAAAAGATAATAATTAAAACGATTAATAAATTAAAAAAGGATAAAGCCCCCGGATTTAACGGTATATTAAATAAGTTCCTATTTATAATAACGTTATTATTTAAAAAGGTCTTTATTTACTTATTTTAAGCTTACTTTAATATAAAATATTACCCTTATAAATTTAAAAAGGTTAAAACGATTATCCTTAAGAAGCCGGTTAAGTTAAATTACTCGGAGGTAAAGTTATATAGATTTATAGTACTCCTTTATATGTTAAGGAAAACTTTAAAAACGGTAATTATAAAGATCTTAAGTAATTACGTAAAAGGGTATAGACTGCTCTTTAATCAATAAATAAGGGTAAGAAGAAAACGGTTAACAGAAACGGCTCTTAAAGGCTTAATCGATAGCGTATATACGGTATAAAATTATAAGAAAAAATACGTTATAAGTCTTCTTTCCTTAAATATTATAAAGGTATTTAATAAAATAAATTATTAAAGGTTATTATATAATTTATAGAAAAAAGGGGTCTTATTTTTCCTTATAAATTAAATAGAAAGTTTCTTAAATGATTAAACGACGTTAATTAACCTGGGACAGAAGATAAATATAATGGAACCCGCGATAATAAAGATTCCTTAAGGGTTACTTATTTTCTTAATCTTATTCTTATTCTTTAATAACTTACTTATTAAAAATTTAACGAAGTTAAAATAAAAGGTTTAAATAAAGGGCTTTATTAACGATATTTATTTCTTAACTTATAATACGTTTATTTATATAAACTATTTAAAGTTAAAATAAACTTATAAAGTTTACTTATAATAAATAAAAATATATAAAGTTTAATTCGCCCCATATAAATATAAGCTTATTTATATAATAAAAAGCCTAAAGTTATACGATATAATAGCTATAATAAACTTAAGTAATATAACGGTAAAACCGGAAGTTAATATTAAAGTATTTAACCTATAAATCGATAGGAAACTGGACTAAAAAAACTATATAAAAAAGGTTTAAAAGAAGATAATTTTATAGGAGAAAAACCTTATTTACCTTACAGCGTCGATATAAAAAGCTATTTTATAGAAGGTTAAAACCGTTTATTAAGCGGTTATAAAGCTTACGATAACGTACGTAATAATTATTTAATACGTACCCGAAGGTACGTTTAAATATAGGAAAAAGCCCGTCCGGTAATTATAAAAGGTTTAAAACCGATATTTAAGAATAATAAATAAAGCATATAAAGCGATTCCCGTCCCGGTACTGGAATCTAAGGTTTTTATATTATTAATAAAGCTGATTTTAAATTAAATAGTTACTTAAGCGAAGCTTAAAAAAGTATAAACTTAATTACGTTAATAAGAAATAAACGTATTTATTAAAATTATAAGAAACCTTAAATAAGAAAGCGTAAGGAAGCGGTATTTACTTTTCTTACGGAAGTTAAATTAAAGTAAATTAAAAATGAAATCGATTTAATTTATATTTAAAAAGTTAACGTAAGAATATATAAATTTTTACTTAAAATGAAAATGGTAAAGGAGAAAAAGGCCATAAAAGCGAAGTTAATAGCGATTACCCTATAGATTATAAAAAGGTAAATAAAGCATTAACGTAAATATAAAGAATTAATCCCTTAAGGGCGATGGTACCTGGCGTTAAATAACGATAAGGTTATTAATAAGTATTTCCGGCGTTATAAAATTATAAGGAAAAACGATAACGTATTAATAATTTAACTCCGGATAAATAAGAATAGCTTAATTTACTTCCTTTTTATTATATACGCCGGTAACTAGATTAACGTTAACTACGAATATAAATAACGAAAATAAGACGCCGTATATATATTAATCTCCTATTTACTATTTAAGGAACTTAAACCGGGATTAATTAAAAAAGTAAGGATTAATAATTATCGTTAAATATTTATTAATAAAAAGGATATTAAAACGGCCGTTAAATTTATAATAACTACGGGCTTATTACTATAGTTCGGTTTAATTAAGGAAATAAAAAAAATAATCGAAAATTTAATTAAAAAACCTTACCGTTAACCTAAAAGTAAAAAGTAGCGGCGGGAAAACTATACCTAATAAGGGGTTAAAAGGGCTATAAATACCGGGACGGCATAAGAAACGATACTATATTGGTCGGCAGAATTATATAAATAAAGTAATAATAATATATATATTAATAAGGATATTTAATAGTATAATCGGAATTCTGAAATTTTAATATTGGATAAACCCGTAAGGTAACGGAAGAGCAATAGGTTTAAGGGTAACCCTTAAGTGGATTCAGTTATAGTATTATAGGTTTTCTTAGAAAAAACGTATAAATAAATTTTTATTTTCTAAACGGCCGTAAATGCTCTTAACCTTTAAGACGTAAGTAGAAACTAGGTAGATACCGGTTTTTATTCTTAACGTTATGGATGTCGGGTTTTTTACGGTTATTAATAAGGCTAAATAGCCGAATATTAGGGAACGCCGGAATTAACTTAGCTAGATCCGTAGTATAAATCAATCAATCAATCAATCAATATAATCTCACTTTATATATAGTAATAATTAAGTAACTTATACCTTTTAACTTTAATAAATTATAAGTTTAAACTACGCGTTTAAGTGCTTAAATAACGTTTTCTTAGTGTTTAATTTAATTTATAAACGGTGGTAAACTTATAATATAAGATATATCCGTAAACGATACCTATATATAGGCTATATTATTAAAAATCGATTTAGCCAGGTATATAATACTACGGCTATAAATAGAGAAGCCTACTTAATTATTTATATTCTTAAATTAAAAAAAGAGGACGTTTTATTAACGAGAATATATAAACCGTTATTTCCCAGCCCTATTAAGGGCCGTAAACGCTTATATACCGGAGAGTTAAGCCGGCGCTAAGTTAATAAAGCCGAGATATAGGGCCCTTAAGGTTAATATATATATATAAAGCCTTAACCGGGGTTTAAATAGGAAATTTAAGACGTTAAATAAATATTAAATATACCATAGAATTCTACCGAGTTTAAAGCCTTAAAAACCGTATTAAAATCGAGTTTTTTCAAGATTAATTAAAAATAAATCATTTGGATTTAAGTACATTACGGTTTAAAATTATTCGCTTTAACTTAATTTTAAAGAATAAATACGGGACGGAACAGATAATTAACGGTTAAACCTTTTAAAATAAGGATTAATCCCTAAAAAAGGAGGGTTAAGAACCAGTTATAAAATTCTTTAATAAATAATTAAATTTAAGATAAGCTTATTTATTACGGATTATAAAAATTAAAGTCTTTAAGCTAAAATAAAATAATTAAAATAAGCTTAAACGCTTTAATTATAAAGATTAAAGACTTTTAAATAAAAAAAAATAATAATCTTAAAAATATATATATAACGTTATAATATATTATAAAGTTTTATTTTAATTTTAATTAAAATAAAGAATACTTTAATTAATAAGGCCTTATATTACTTATTACCTTAAATTATATAATAGTTCCGTATAAAGTATAATACTTAAACCTTATTATTTAATAGTATTATTATATATAAAGTACCCTTTTTCCCTTTATATTTAAAAATTTAAGAAAAGAAAACCGTCTTAATTTAACTGGTAAAGATTAAGTTAAAGATTAAGGTTACTTATTACCGTAAACGCCGAAGTTATATAATAATTTCGGCTTAAAAGCGTTTAAGGAACCCTTAATTAACCTATTAAATATTATTATCTTTAAGTTAAATATAGATATTAAGAATTAAATATTATTATTTAATATAAATTACTTTTTACCCTTAAATAATAAGTTTTTAATATATTAAATATCGTTAAACTTAAATATTATTAATAATTATAATATAATTAATATCTTATTAATATTATCTTCCGTATACTTTATTAAGGATAACGATTAAAAAAGACTTTATTATAAAAGGGTTTCCCTTAAGCTTGATCTTTTTATTAATAGATTAATAATAATAAATATCGTAAAATTAATAAATAAAAGATTAAATAACGATTAATAACCTTTAAAAGTTAAAAGAGAAAAATATTTTTAAGGTATATATAGCCTTAAAGAATTATTATAATATTAATATTAAATATTTAATTAATATTATAAAAAGTTTAAATATAATTTAAGAAAAACTTAAGGATTAATATAAGCTTTAAGGGTTTAATTTATATATAAAGTTTACTTAAAAGCTTATAAATTTATAAAAAACCTTAAATATAATAATTAATAAATATAATAACCGTTATTAAAAAGTCTATATTAAAATTAAGGCGATTAATAACTCTTTAATTATCCCGGATTACCTTATTATTTAAATATTTTTAAATAAATTAAAGGAATTATAATAAATATAATACTTAATACTTATTTAAACGGCGGTATAATAAGGCTTAAGTATTTTTAAATTTTACGATATTATATAAAGGGCCCGTAATAAAGAAGCTTAGGCGGCTATTTAATAATTAAACGTTTTAATATAAGCTTATAAGGATACGTTAAAAGTTATAATAAAAGGACTTTTAATAAAACCCGGGAAAAGCTTATTTATTAATATTATACCCAGAAAAAACGTAATAATAAATATATTAAGGATAAATATTAAGATTTTTATTTTAAAAAAAGTTTATAAAGTTTTATATTAAGAAGTTTAAGACTATTAAAGAGATTATTACGCTTATAAACCTTTCGGTAATAAATTTTTACTTATTAATATATATATAATAATTAACGATAATAATATTAGTTACCTTAATAAATCTATAGAAGTTAATAATCTTCGATAATAATTATAATTAATATATTTTTTATAAGAAAAAATTCTTTTAAAAGGAATTAAGACTTTATTAATCCTTATCTTTAAAACCCGGATTAATAAAAACAAATTATATAAAGGGTATAAGTACTATTTATATAATATATAAGGTCAATAATAAGCCCGTTAAGGTAAAATTTACGGATACGGTATATTCTTTAATGAATTTAATTAATTTTATATTTAAGATATAACTTTTAAACTATAAAGCTTAACTTAATATAATATAAATAGTTTAAATAATAACGTATAATTAAAAAAAGCTTATTTATAATAAATAAAACGGCTTATTTATAATCAATTTATAAGAATTTACCTTTATTATAACGGTATTTAACGTATTTTTGGCTATATTTACTTAATATATATATATAGGTTACCTCGGAGCTTAGAAATTATTCTAGTTAACGGATATATCAATTAAAATAGATCTTAAACGTAAACGCCGTAATAATAATAAAGTTAAAAACGCTTATTATACGTATTATATTATTAAACGGTTATACTCTTAATTATATAAAGGATACTTTAAATTTATAGAAAATTTATTAAAGCTTATTTATATGGACCTTTTAAGGACAATTAATCCCCGAAAATATAATAAAATAATATATTATATAACCTTCTATAATAATAAAATTATAATATTAAAGATCTACTTATTAATATATAAATTAAATATAATTTAATAATTTAAAAAGTTTAAAGTTAAATATAAATAACCCTCGGATTGAAAGATTAAACGCCTTTAAATTAACGGCGGGGGTAAATATACGTTTAAAACCTTTTTAAACTATTTAAAATAATATAGAATTATCTTTAAAATAATAATACGTAAAAGCTTTAAATAAAATTTAATTAATAAAAAAATTAATTAGGAAATTAATAAAAAGATTAAGGCTATATAAGTAATAAGGGGCATATTTAAAAGCTTTTGGTTAAAGCTGGTTTAAACAGTAAACTATATAATTATACGGATATTATATATACGGCTTAAAGGGATAATATTATATTAAGCTTAATATAATAAGAAACCGGACGTATTTTATATATAGACTTTAAGGTTAATTATATACGTAAAAACTATAGGTTATTAAGTTAAGCTTAATAATAAGTCGGAACCGTATATTTTAATAAATTTTAATAAAAAGATTAATAAATACTTTAAGGTAATTAATTTACGGGTAAAACGGTTTAACCTTATAATAAAAAACGTATATAATATATATATCGAAGAAAAACGGGTAATATTATTAGATAACTTAGATTATAAAAAACTTATTAACTAAATTTAAAAGCTTAAAAAGATAAAAAGGCTTTAATAAGATTTTAATTTAAAAAAGAAGTTCAGGAATTACGGTTTAATTAAGACGGATATTATTAATATAAACTTTACCTTTATTAAGCGACTTATATATTTAATTATAGTTTTTATTTAACGGATAGCTTTACCGGACCCTTTAAGCTTAATAGTTAAAGACTTAAAGATTAATTATAATTAAGGGTAAAAGTAGTAAATTGAAAATTTAATTAAAGATAACCTTAACCTTATATTTCCGGATAAACCATATAATATATTATTAGATCTATTCTTTTTCTCGGCTTTATTAATTTATAATAAGAATGAACCGTTATACCCTTTAATTTTAATATCCTTTAAAATAATTTCAGAACTTATTAAGCTTAAAACCTATAAAGAAGCTATAATAAATAAATATATCCGGATAAATTAAGAGTTAATAAAAGGTAATAAATACGGTTCCTTTAAAGAAAATAATACTTAAATTTTAATTATGCAGAATTAAATCCCCGCCGGCGTAACGATATTATAAGGATAATAAGTTTATACCCTTAAATATAAAGTTAATAATAATATAATTCATTATAAGGCCCGGTAAATAATATATAACTTTAAATAACGTAAAAATATTAATTATAATAAAACGTTTACCTTAATAATAAAACTTATAAGCTATAAGGTTTTCTTTATTTTTATAACGATTAATAATTAAGATTTAAAGTAAATAAACGTTAAAATAACGTTCCTTTACGGTCTTATTAAGGAAAAAGTATATATAAAATAATTAAAAGGATAAGAAAAGATTAATAAAAACGGTAAGAAGCTTTATTATAAGCTTAAGAAAGGCCTATATAGATTAAAGTAATTATTACGGTTATAATATAATCGTTTCTGGGAGTTTATAACTATATAGGGTTTTAAATTTATCCATATGGATTATTACGTATTCCTTTACCTTAAAACCAGTATAATTATAGCCGTATATATAAATAACGTCTTAATAATTAATCCGTTTAAGTAAAAGATTTAAGACTTAAAAATTATATTTAATTAAGAATTCCGTATATTTAATTTAAGTTTAATAAGTTATTATTTAAATATTATTATTATTTAAAATTAATAAAATTAAATAATCCGTTTTAATTAAAAAGCTTATATTAAGAAAGTAATATAAGATTACGGTTAATAAAAAGCTTACTTAACGTATATATTTATATAAATCGATTTTAAGCCGGAACCGTTATTTAAGGGTTATTAAGTAAAACCGGAGTTTAAATAATAATATTAATCGGCCGTAAGTTTATTAATATATATTATACTTAATATATAACCGGATATAATTTATACAGTAATAATTATTAACCGGTATTCTATAAATCCGTTTTATTAATATTAATTATATATAAAGTAAATTATACGTTATTTACGGATTATTATATATTTTTAATTAATATATAAGGGTAAGCTTAAAGCTTTTAATAAATATATTGATTTTAATTTTACGGCCGATTTTATCCATAGGTTAACTTTAAGTTATTTCTTTAACGTAAAAAATATACCGATTTATTAATCCTTAAAAAAGGCAACCAATTATAACGTTATTTACTTATAAAGTTAAATATATAAGATAAACGTAAGTTATTAAGGAAGCTATTTAATTAAAGGATTTATTAAAATAAATATAACCTAATAAATCTGGATATATATTTATTATTATAATCTATAGTAATAATTAAGGGGTTATTATACTGGTTAAAAACCCGGTATATTACGTAAGGATAAAGCATATAAGTATCCAACTATATTAACTACGGGAATAACTTAAGGTTAATACCGTTAATTTCAAGTATATTTATATTACGGAGCAGGTAGTTAACGGGTTAATAAAAGCCCTATTTACTAAGACCTTTATGCAGTTTAAACGGGCGTTAGGCCTTAAGGAGCCATTATATCGACAGTCCAAAGACCGTATACTTACCGACGGCGGACCTAATAATAAGCCGGGTAATAAATAATAGGTAAATAGTAATTATACAGGGGAGCTAACCACTCAATAACCAGGGGAGCTAGCCACATAATAACCAGGGGAGCTACTCAATAAACACGGTAACTAGACTCTTATACAAAAGGATATAACGTTAGGGCTATAAAGGAGCTGTTCAGTAAGTAAGATTTACGGGCTATATACGAAGTTCGAAGGGGAGTATTAAATATACAGGATCGCCACTTGGGAGATTACGTAACGCGGATCAGATTAAATAAGGCGGACGTGCTAAACCCGAGTGGGATAGCGGCATATGGCCTTGCACATAGTCTCACTTTGTACATAGTAATAATTAAGTAACTTACACCTCTCAACTTCAACAAACCGGAAGCCAATATTAGAGTTTTCGGTCTTTAAGTTAACGGGAAGCTTAATTAAAAGGATTGTATAAAAAAAATCTAAAGAAAGATAATTTCTTAAGAAAAGGGTTTTACGTATTTTACGGTATTAACGTAAAATATTACCCTATAGAAGGCTAGGATTATTTATTAAATAGTAATAAAGCCGGTTATAATATACGTAATAATTATTTAATATATTTTTAAAGGTACCTTTAAATATAGGAAAAAGGTTGTTTAATAGTTATAAAAGGTTTAAAACCGGTATTTAAGAGTAATTAACGGCATATATAAAGTAATACCTATCCCGGTATTAAAATCCAAGATCTTTTTACCGTTAATTAAACTGTCTTTCAATTAAGTAATCGTTTAAGTGAAATTTAAGAAGAGTATATACCCGGTTATAACAATAGGGAATAAATGGATCCGGTTAAACCTTAAAAAGTCCTAAATAAAAAAGGGTAAAAGCAAGGTATTTACCTTTTTACTATAATAAAGCTAGAATAAACTAGGGAAAAAATTAATTTAATTTATATCTAGGAAGTTAATATAAATTGATATAAATTTATATTTAATACGGAAAAGGCAGAAGTGAAAAAAATTATAAAAATAAAGATAAAGACGATCGCCCGGTAAACTATATCGTAATAAATAAAACGTTAACGTAAATATAAGGGATTAATCCCTTAAAGGCGACGGTACCGGCCTTAAATAATAAAGAGATTACCGATAAGTACCTCCGCCGTTACGGGATTATAAGGAAAAGTAATAACGTATTAACGATTTAACTCCGGACGGGTAAAAACGGACTAGGTTATTTCCTTTTTATTACGTACGCTGGTAACCGGATAAACGTTAACCATAAATACGGATAAAGGAAGTAAGACGTAACTTACGTATTTATCTTATATTTATTAATTACGGAGCTTAAAACGGAATTAATTAAGAACACCGGGATAAATAATTATTATAAAATATTCTTTACGAAACGAAATATCCGGGCGGCTATAAAATTTATAATATTTATAAGCTTATTACTTTAATTTAACCTTATCGGTAAAATAAACGAAATCATTAAAGACCTTATAAAAAAGGCCCGTTACCGGTTAAAAAGGAAAAAGAAGGGTAAATATTAGTTACGGCAATTATATAAAGCAGAGAATATCTTTTATAACTGAAAAGATATAATAATAAACGTTTATTAAAAGTCTTTAAAAGAAATAGCCGCGATAATAAAGTAGGAAAGTAATTATAATTAAAATAATAATAATATACGTACCGGTAAAAGCATTTAAAAATACTATTTAAAATAATAATATAAAACGGACCCGTAAAGAGTTAGAAAAGCTATAGGTTTAAAGGTAACCCTTAAAAGGACTTAATTATAATATTAAAGGTTTTCTTTAAAATAATATATATATAAATAGATTATTACTCTTTAAATAGCCGTAGATACTTTTTACCTTTCGGGACGGGAGCTGAGGTTAAATAAATACCGGTTTTTAATCCTAACGTTATAGATACCAGGTTTTTGCGGTTATTAATAAGGTTTAAAGGCCGACTATTAAAGAACGCCGGAATTAGCCTAACTAGATCCGTAGTATAAATCAATCAATCAATCAATCAATAATATTATAATAATATTATTTAATAATAAAGAAGCAATATTTATATTTAACCCCGGTAAAAGTATTATAAAGAATATCCCGGGTTACTTATAATAATATTAATAACTTATAAAATAATTATTTTTATTAAGTTAAAATTTTATTTTTATACTTTTTAACTAACGTTATTTAAATTAATAACTTAAATAAATAAAAAGATTAATATAAACTTATTATACGTTATATATTATTATAATTCGTTATTAATAGGGTCGTTAAATATATTATTTTTATGTAAGAATGAATTTAAATTCTTTATTATATAAGGTTATTTATTTAAGTTTTAATTAGTTAACAAGTTGAAATTAAAGGTTATTTAATACGTATTAAAAGTTTTTTAAAATACGTTTTAATAAATATTAACTTAAGGGGTTTTATTTTACTTAATATATTAATTGTTAAATTTAAAGATCTTATCGGTACTTAAAAAATATAAGAATATTATTTATTTATATAAGTTACCAATAGAACTTTACGTTTTATTATAATATTTAAATAATTTAATATACGTATTTTTTAAATTTTATATTAGTTTTTTCTTTTAATAAACTTACTTATAACGTAAATGATTTTTCTGTTTTAATATAATTAAAGAATTTACCGTAAACTTTAAAGATTAAATAAATTATTAACGTCTTCATAATATTTATTAATTTAATAACTTAATAGAATAATTAAGTAAGCTTTATTAGATATTTTATGTAGCTCTATCCTGGCTCGGTAAGCTTTAAAATTTAATTAATTCCTTTATCTTTTTAAAAAAATTAATCGATATTCTTATAGAATAATCATACGTAAGTTATTATATAGAAGGATCAGTCCCAATAAATATTTACGTTTTAAAAATGCTTTATTAATACCTTTTTACTTTTTTTACTTATAGTTATTATTAAAAATACTATAAATGCTTAAGTATCTAATCTTTTTACTGCATTTAAGTAAAAGCCTTTTTACGTTTACTATATATTTATATATATTACGGTTTTATAAATTTAAAATAATTTAAATTAATATAATAATTATTATAAATTAATTTTACCTTTATAAGTATTTTAAAAATATTTTTATTTTTATTTATTATTTTTTTAACTTTAAGTTAATAATTTTATTAATATTTAATATTATTATTCTAAGGATTAATTTTAAAGTAAGTTAGAAAAATTTTAAGTAAAACTAGATAGTGTATATTAAGCATAATAAATACTTTATTTTATTTTGCGTTAGAGTTTACATTAATATTAATATTTCCTTTTTAATAATATTTACAAGAGTTCTTTATTATAAATTAACCTTTTAATATAATATAGCTATTATAGTATTATTATTACTTATATTATTAATCGTAATAACTATAATACGATTTTTTAAGTTATACTTTATAATTATTTTACCTACGAGGGACGTAAGTTAATTATTATTATAAATATTTTTAACGTATTTAAAGCCGATTGAGGTATTATATATAATATTCTTAATTAATGTTAATTTAATAAGCTATAATTTTTATATATAATTCCTTATTATTAATAAGTTAACAATTTATTATTAATAAAAAGTTAATTTTATCGTCCGAAAGATCTTTTAGTAAATTAAGCTTAATCTTTTTAAACGTTTTATAATATTATTTTTTATAATTATTACGGATAATATTAATAAATTAAAGGGAAAAACAATAATATTTATTTAATTATATTAGTTTAAATTAAAAGTTACCTTATGTATTTTTTACTTTATTTATTTTCTTATAAGCTTTATTTATTATATAATATTTAATTTTTAACGTTTTATCCTTCTTAAGGTATTATAGCCCTTTAGTATATCTTTTATAAATTACGTATAATTTTCCTTTTAAAGCTTTTTAACGTAATAATATAAAATATAAATTACTTTATTATTCTTTATATATAGAAGTACGATTAAGTACTTTTAAATCCCGGCTACCCTAATCGGGTTTAACTTCGGATTTTATTTAATCTATCCGAATGCCGGGTAACTAATATGAGTACTTTCAACACAGTAATATTACGTTATGCGTTTAACTTAATAAAGGGTATTAAATAGCCGTTAAGAAGATCTTCCGTTACCTCCGCCGTATAACTTCCCTAAAGTTCGTTTTTCGAGGCCCTTTAAAGCCCCTTAATGGCTATACGGATTTAAATTACGCTGGCGACACGTAAATACGTCGGTCCACCTCCGGGTATATTTTTAATTTAGGAAATATAGCTATTAACTGGTCCTTAAAATGTTAACCGATTATAACCCTATTTACCTATAAGGTTAAATATATCGGATAGTATAACACTATTAAAAAAACGATTTAACTTAAATAGTTATTGTTTTAACTTATTAAAATTACCCTGAATCCAACGGTATTACCGGCCCTTAAGGATAAGGATATTATATAAGACTATATTCTTCTTACCTAGCTTAAATACGATATTGGGGCTTTTGCCTTTATTACGGTAATCTTTTATAATATTTAAGGAGCGATTATACTGGTTGAGGACCTTATAAGCCATTTAAAAACAAAGTATATATATATTAAGTATTACTTCTCAAGAAGTAAATAGTTAATAAATGTTGAAATTGAGAGGTATAAGTTACTTGATTATTACTATGTACAAAGTGAGACTATATATAAGGCCATATGCTGCTATCCCACTTGGGTTTAGCACGTCCGCTTTATTTAATCTGATCCGCATTACGTAATTTTTTAAGTGGCGATCCTATATATTTAATACTCCCCTTCGAACTTCATATATAATTTATAAATTATATTTATTAAATAACTCCTTTATAGCCTTAACGTTATGTCCCTTTATATAAGTGGCTTATTACCGTATTTATTGCGTAGCTCCCCTATATCTTAAGTCGGTAAGCTTTTTTATATCCTAAGTTAATAAGCTCCCCTATATAATTATTACTTATTACCCGGCTTATTATTAAGTCCGCCGTCGGTAAGTATACGGTCCTTGGATTATCGATATAATGGCTCCTTAAGGCTTAACGCCTATCTAAACTATATAAAAATCTTAATAAATAAGGCCTTTATTAACCCGTTAATTATTTATTCCGTAATATAAATATACTCGAGATTAACGGTATTAGCCTTAAGTTATTCCCGTAATTAATATAGTTAGATATTTATATACTTTGTCCTTACGTAATATACCGGGTTTTTAATTAATACGATAACCCCTTAATTATTACTATAGATCGTAATAGTAAATATATATCCAAATTTATCGGGTTATATTTACCTTAATAAGTCCTTTAATTAAATAGTTTCTTTAATAACTTATATTTATCCCGTATATTTAACTTTATAAATAAATAACGTTATAATTAATTATTTTTTTAAAGATTAATAAATCGGTATACTCTTTACGTTAAAGAAATAACTTAAAGTTAACTTACGGGTAAAGTCGGCCGTAAAATCGGAATTAATATACCTATTAAAAGCCTTAAACTTACCCTTATATATTAATTAGAAGTATATAATAATCCGTAAATAACGTATAATTTATTTTATATATAATTAATATTAATAAGACGGATTTACGGAATACCGGTTAATAACTATTATTATATAGGTTATATCCGGTTATATATTAAGTATAATATATATTAATAAATTTACGGCCGATTAATATTATTATTTAAACTTTAACTTCGCTTAATAGCCTTTAAATAATAATTCCGGCTTAAAATCGATTTATATAAATATATATATTAAATAAGCTTCTTATTAACCGTAATTTTATATTATTTTTTTAATATAGACTTCTTAATTAAAACGGATCGTTCGGTTTTATTAATTCTAAGTAATAATAATACTTAAATAATAACTTATTAAACCTAGGTTAAATATACGGAATTCTAATTAAGTATAACTTTTAAGTCTTAAATCCTTTATTTAAACGGATTAATTATTAAAACGTTATTTATATATATAATTACGATTATACCGGTTTTAGGATAAAAGAATACGTAATAATTTATATAAATAAATTTAAAGCTTTATATAATTATAAATTCTTAAAAACGATTATATTATAACCGTAATAATTACTTTAATCTATATAGGTTCTTCTTAAGTTTATAATAAAGCTTTTTATTATCCTTACTGGTTTTTTCTTATTCTTTTAATTATTTTACGTATATTTCTTCCTTAATAAGATTATAAAGGAATATTATTTTAATATTTATTTACTTTAAATCTTAATTATTAATTATTATAAAAATAAAAAGAACCTTATAGCTTATAAGTTTTATTATTAAAATAAACGTTTTATTATAGTTAATACCTTTACGTTATTTAAAGTTACGTATTATTTACCGGGTTTTATAATGAATTATACTATTATTAACTTTACGTTTAAAGATATAAATTTACCGTCCTTATAATATCGTTACGCCGGTAAGGATTTAACTCCGTATAATTAAGACTTAAATATTATTCTTTTTAAGGGAACCGTATTTATTACCTTCCGTTAATTCTTAATTTATCCGGATATACTTATTTATTATAGTTTCTTTATAAGTTTTAAGCTTAATAAGTTTTAAGGTTATTTTAAAGGATATTAAAATTAAAGGGTATAATAATTCATTTTTATCACGGGTTAATAAAGCCGAGAAAAAGAGTGGATTTAATAATATATTATACGGTTTATCCGGAAATATAAGGCCGGGGTTATCTTTAATTAAATTTTCGATTTATTATCTTTATCTTTAATTATAATTAATCTTTAGGTCTTTAACCGTTAAACTTAAAGGGTCCGGTAAAGCTATTTATTAAGTAAAGATTATAACCGGACGTATAGGTCGCTCGGTAAGGGTAAAGCTTATACTAATAATATCCGTTTTAATTAAACCGTAATTCCTAAACTTTTTCTTTAAATTAAGGTTTTATTAAGGCTTTTTTACCTTTTTAAGTTCCTAAATTTAATTAATAAACTCCTTATAATCCGAGTTATTTAATAATATTACCCGTCTTTCCTTGATATATACGTTATATATATTCTTTATTATAAGGTTGAACCGTTTTACTTATGGATTAATTACCTTAAAGTATTTATTAATCCCTTTATTAAAACTTATTAAGATATATGGTTTTAACTTATTATTAAGCTTAACTTAATAACTTATAATTCTTACGTATATAATTAATTTTAAGGTTTATATATAAAATACATTTAATTTTTTATTATATTAAGCTTAATATAATATTATTTTTTAAGTTATATATATAATATTTATATAATTATATAGTTTACCGTTTAAATTAATTCCGGTTAAAAACTTTTAAATATACCCCTTATTACCCGTATAGTTTTAGTCTTTTTATTAATTTCCCGGTTAATTTTCTTATTAATTAAATTTTATTTAAAACTTTTACGTATTATTATTTCAAAGATAATCTTATATTATTTTAAGTAATTTAAGAAAATTTTAAATATATATTTACCCCCACCGTTGGCCCGAAAACGTTTAATCTTTCGATCCGGGGGTCGTTTATACTTAACTTTAAACTTTTTAAACCATTAAATTACGTCCGATTTATATATTAATAAGTAAATTTTTAATATTATAATCTTATTATTACGGAAGGTTATATAATACGTTATTCCGTTATATTTTTAAGGATTAATTATCTTTAAAAAATCCATATAAATAAACTTTAATGGGTTTTTTATAAATTTAAAATATCCCTTATATAAATGAAAGTATAACCGTCCGGTAATATAATATATATAATAAGCATTTTTAGCGTTATTATTATTATAGCGTTTATATTTAAGATCCATTTTAATCGATATATTTATTAATTAAAATAATTTTTAAGCTTTAAGGTAGCTTGTATATATATATATTAAATAAATATAGCCGAAAATACGTTAAACGCCGTTATAATAAGGGTAAATTCCTATAAGTTAATTATAAATAAACTATTTTACTTATTATAAATAAGCTTTTTTTAATTATACGTTACCATCCGGACCGTTTATATCGTATTAAGTTAAACCTTATAGTTTAAAAGTTACGTCTTAAATATAAAATTAATTAAATTCACCGGGGAATATATTATATCCGTAAATTTTACTTTAACGGGCTTATTATCTATTTTATATATTATATAAATAATACTTATACCCTTTATATAATTTGTTTTTATTAACCCGGGCCTTAAAAATAAGGATTAATAAGGTCTTAACTCCTTTTAAAAGAATCTTTTTTTATAATTAAAATAACCGATATTATCATTGTTAATTATTATATATACGTTAATAAGTAAAAAAATATTATTAAAAGGTTTATAAATATAATAATCTTTTTAATGGTTTTAAGCTTCTTAATACGGAACTTTATAAATTTCTTTTCGGGGTAAAAATCTTAATATTTATCCTTAATATATTTATTATTACGTTTTTTTTAAGTATAATATTAATAAATAAGCTTTTCCCGGGTTTTATTAAAAATCCTTTTATTATAATCTTTTAACGTATCCTTATAGGTTTATATCGAGACGTTTAATTATTAGATAACCGTCTAAGCTTCCTTATTACGGGCTTTTTATATAATATCGTAAAATTTAAAGGTACCCGGGCCTTATTATACCGTTATTTAAGTAAGTATTAAATATTATGTTTATTATAATTTTTTTAATTTATTTAAGAATATTTAAATAATAAGGTAATCCGGGATAATTAAGGAGCTATTAATTGTTTTAATTTTAATATAGATTTTTTAATGGTAATTATTATATTTATTAATTATTATATTTAAAGTCTTTTATAAGCTTATAAGCTTTTATATAAGCTCCATATATAATCCGGACCCTTATAGCTTATATTAATCCTTAAGTTATTCTTAAATCGTATTTAAACTTTCTATAATATTAATTAAATATTTAATATTAATACCGTAATAATTCTTTAAGGCTATATATACCTTAAGGGTATTTCTTTTCTTTAACTTTTAAAGGTTATTAATCGTTATTTAATCCTTTATTTATTAACTTTATAATATCTATTACCATTAATCTATTAATAAAGGGATTAAGCTTAGAAGAAAACCCTTTATAATAGAGTTTTTCTTAATTATTATTATTAATAAAGTATATAGAAGATAGTATTAATGAAATATTAATTATATTATAATTATTAATAGTACTTAAGTTTAAATCTAATGACGTCCAGTATATTAAAGACTTATTATTTAAGGGTAATAAGTAACTTACGTTAAATAACGGTATTTAATTTTTAACGTTTATATTTAGCCTAAAGATAATAATATTTAATAAATCGTTTAAAGGTTTTTTAAACGCTTTTAAGCTGAAGTTATTATATAACTTTAGCGTTTACGGTAATGAATAATCCCTATTTTCGACTTAATCTTTATTAACTAGATTAAAACGGTTTTTTTCCTTAAGTCTTTAAATATAAAAGGAAAAAAAGTACTTTATATACGATAATACCACCGAATAATAAGGTTTAAGTATTATACTTTATACGGGATTATTATATGGTTTAAGGTAATAAATAATATAAGGTTTTATTAATTAAAGTATTCTTTATTCCGGTTAAGTTTAAAACGAAACTTTATAATATATTATAATATTATATATATACTTTTAAGATTACTACCTTTTTCTACTTAAAGGCCCTTAATCTTTATAATTAAAACGTTTAAACTTATTTTAATTACCTTATTTTAACTTAAAGGCTTTAATCTCCATAATCCGTAATAAGTAAGCTCGTTTTAAGTTTAATTATTTATTAAAGAATTCTATAACTGGTTCTTAACCCTTTTTTTCTTAAGGATTAATCCTTATTTTAAAAGGTTTAACCGTTAATTATTTATTCCGTTCCGTATTTATTCTTTAAAATTGTTGAAGTTGAGAGGTGTAAGTTGCTTAATTATTACTATGTACAAAGTGAGACTATGTATAAGGCCATATGCCGTTATCCCACTCGGGTTTAATACGTCCGCCTTATTTAATCTGATCTGCGTTACGTAATCTCTTAAGTGGCGATCCTATATATTTAATACTCCCCTTCGAACTTCGTATATAACCCGTAAATCTTACTTATTGAATAGTTCCTTTATAGCCCTAACGTTATATCCTTTTATATAAAAGTCCAGTTACCGTATTTACTAAGTAACTCCCCTGGTTATTATATGGCTAGCTCCCCTGGTTATTAAGTGGCTAACTCCCTAATTATTGAGTGGCTAGCTCCCTATATAATTACCACCTACTTATTATTCATTACCCGGCTTATTATCAGGTCCGTTATCGGTAAGTATACGGTCTTTAGACTGTCGATATAATGGCTCCTTAAGGCTTAACGCCCGTCTAAATTGTATAAAGGTCTTAATAAGTAAGGCCTTTATTAACCCGTTAATTACCTATTCCGTGGTATAAATATACTTAAGATTAATAATATTAACCTTAAGTTATTCCCGCAATTAGTATAATTGGATACCTATATACTTTGTCCTTACGTAATATACCGGGTTTTTAACCAGTATAATAGCCCCTTAATTATTACTATAGATTATAATAATAAGTATATATTTAGATTTATTAAGTTATATTTATTTTAATAAATCCTTTAATTAAATAGCTTCCTTAATAATTTACGTTTATCCCGTATATTCGGCTTTATAGGTAAATAACGTTATAATCGGTTACTTTTTTAAAGATTAATAAATCGGTATATTCTTTACGTTAAAAAGGTAGTTTAAAGTTAACCTACGGGTAAAATCGGCCGTAAAATCGGAGTCGGTATATTTATTAAAAGCCTTAAGTTTACCCTTATATATTAATTAAAAGTATATAATAATCCGTAAATAACGTATAATTTATTTTATATATAATTAATATTAATAAAACGGATTTACGGAATACCGGTTAATAACTATTATTATATAGGCTATATTAAGTTATATATTAAGTATAATATATATTAATAAATTTATAGTTAATTAATATTATTATTTAAACTCCGGTTTTACTTAATAGCCCTTAAATAACGGTTCCGGCCTAAAATCGACTTATATAAATATATATATCGGGTAAGCTTTTTATTGGCCGTAATTTTATATTACCCTTTTAATATAAGCTTTTTAATTAAAATAAATTATTTAATTTTATTGATTTTAAGTAATAATAATACTTAAATAATAACTTATTAAACTTAAGTTAAATATACGGAATTCTTAATTAAGTATAGTTTTTAAGTCTTAAATCCTTTACTTAAACGGATTAGTTATTAAGACGTTATTTATATATACGGTTATAATCGTACCGGTTTTAAGGTAAAGAAATACGTAATAATCCGTATAGATAAATTTAAAACCTTATATAACTATAAACTCCTAGAAACGATTATATTATAACCGTAATAATTACTTTAATTTATATAGGCCCTTCTTAAGCTTATAATAAAGCTTCTTATCGTTTTTACCGGTCTTTTTTATCCTTTTAATTATTTTACGTATATTTCTTTTTTAATAAGACCGTAAAAGAACGTTATTTTAATATTTATTTACTTTAAATCTTAATTATTAACCGCTATAAAAATAAAGAAAACTTTATAATTTATAAGTTTTATTATTGAGGTAAACGTCTTATTATAATTAATATTTTTACGTTATTTAAAGTTATATATTACTTACCGGGTTTTATAATAAATTATATTATTATTAACTTTACGTTTAAAGGTATAAACTTACCGTCCTTATAGTATTATTATACCGGCGGGGATTTAACTCCGTATAATTAAAACTTAAGTATTATTCTTTTTAAAAGAATTATATTTATTACCTTTTATTAATTCTTAATTTATCCGGGTATACTTATTTATTATAGTTTTTTTATAAGTTTTAAGCTTAATAAGTTCCGGGGTTATTTTAAAGGATATTAAAGTTAAAAAGTATAATAGTTTATCCTTATTATAAGTTAATAAAACCGAGAAAAAGAATAAATTTAATAATATATTATATAGTTTATCCGGAAATATAAGGCCGGGGTTATCTTTAATTAAGTTCTTAATTTATTACCTTTATCCTTAATTATAATTAATCTTTAGGTCTTTAATCGTTAAACTTAAAGGGTTTAATAAAGCTATCCGTTAAGTAAGGACTATAATCGGATATATAAGTTATTTAGTAAAAATAAAGCTTATATTAATAATATCCGTCTTAATTAAACCGTAATTCCTAAATTTCTTTTTTAAATTAAAGTTTTATTAAAATTTTTTTATTTTCTTAAGCTCTTAAATTTAATTAATAAGCTTTTTATAATCTAAATTATTTAATAATATTACCTATCTTTCCTCGATATATACGTTATATATGTTCTTTACTATAAGGTTAAACCGTTTTACCCGTAGATTAATTACCTTAAAGTATTTATTAATCCCTTTATTAAAACCTATTAAGATATATAGTTTTAACTTATTATTAAACTTAACCCAATAACCTATAGTTCTTATATATATAATTAACCTTAAAGTCCATATATAAGATACGTCCGGTTTCTTATTATATTAAGTTTAATATAATATTATTTTTTTAAGCCGTATATATAATATCTATATAATTATATAATTTACCGTTTAAATTAATTCCGATTAAAAGTTTTTAAATATACTTCCCGCTATCCGTATAACTTTAATCTTTTTATTAATTTCCCGGTTAATTTTTTTATTAATTAAATTTTATTTAAGGCTTTTACGTATTATTATCTTAAAGATAATTTTATATTATTTTAAATAATTTAAAAAGGCCTTAAACGTATATTTACCCTTATTATCGGCCTAAAAACGTTTAATTTTTTAATTTAGGGGTTATTTATATTTAACTTTAAACTTTTTAAACCGTTAAATTACGTCCGATTTATATATTAACGGATAAACCTTTAATATTATAGTCTTATTATTACGGAAGGTTATATAATACGTTATTCCGTTATATTTTTAAGGATTAATTATCCTTAAAAAGTCCGTATAAATAAGCTTTAATAAGTTTTTTATAAATTTAAAATATCCCTTATATAATTAAGAATATAACCGTCTAATAATATAATATATATAATAAGCGTTTTTAACTTTATTATTATTATAATATTTACGTTTAAGATCTATCTTAATTAATACGTTTATTAATTAAAATAATTTTTAAACTTTAAAATAACTTATATATATATATTAAATAAATATAGCTGAAAATACGTTAAACGCCGTTATAATAAGGGTAAATTCTTATAGGTTAATTATAAATAAGCCGTTTTATTTATTATAAATAAGCTTTTTTTAATTATACGTTATTATTTAAACCGTTTATATTATATTAAGTTAAGCTTTATAATTTAAAAGTTATATCTTAAATATAAAATTAATTAAATTTATTAAAAAGTATATTATATCCGTAAATTTTACCTTAACGGGCTTATTATTTACCCTATATATTATATAAATAATATTTATACCCCTTATATAATTTATTTTTATTAGCTTAAGCCTTAAAGATAAAGATTAATAAGGTTTTAATTCATTTTAAAAGAATCTTTTTTTATAAAAAATATATTAATTATAATTATTATTAAGGATTATTAACTTCTATAAATTTATTAAGGTAATCAATATTATTATCGTTAATTATTATATATACGTTAATAAGTAAAAGTTTATTATTAAGAAATTTATAAATATAATAATTTTTTTAATAATTTTAAGCTTCTTAATATAGAACTTTATAAGCTTCTTTTTAAAATAAAAATCTTTATATTTATTTTTAATATATTTATTATTATATTCTTTTTAAATATAATATTAATAAATAAGTTTTTCTTAAGTTTTATTAAAAGTCTTTTTATTATAACCTTTTAACGTATCCTTATAAGCTTATATTAAAACGTTTAATTATTAAATAACCGTTTAAGCTTTTTTTATTATAAGTTTTTATATAATATCGTAAAATTTAAGGGTACTTAAGCCTTATTATACTGCCGTTTAAGTAAGTATTAAGTATTACGTTTATTACGATTCCTTTAATTTATTTAAGAATATTTAAATAATAAGGTAATCCGGGATAATTAAAAAGTTATTAATCGCCTTAATCTCAGTATAGACTTTTTAATGGCGGCTATTATATTTATCGATTATTATATTTAAGGTCTTTTATAAATTTATAAGTTCTTAAGTAAACTTTATATATAAATTAGACCCTTAAGGTTTATATTAATCCTTAAGTCTTTTTTAAATTATATCCGGGTTTTCTATAATATTAATTAAATATTTAATATTAATATCGTAACGATTCTTTAAGGTTATATATACCTTAAGGATATTTTTCTCCTTTAGTTTTTAAAGGTTATTAATTATTATTTAATCCTTTATTTATTAACTTTACGATATTTATTACTATTAATTTATTAATAAAGGAATTAAGCTTAAAGGAAACCCCTTTATAATAAAGTCTTTTTAATTATTATCCTTAATAAAGTATACGGAAGATAATATTAATAAAATATTAATTATATTATAATTATTAAAAGTATTTAAGTTTAATAATATTTAATATATTAAAAATTTATTATTTAAGGGTAAAAAATGGCTTACGTTAAATAACGGTATTTAATTCTTAATATTTATATTTAACTTAAAGATAATAATATTTAATAAATCGATTAAAGGTTCTTTAAACGTTTTTAAGTTAAAGTTATTATATAACTTTAACGTTTATAGTAATAAATAATCCCGATCTTTAACTTAATCTTTATTAATTAAATTAAGACGGTTTTCCTTTCTTAAATTTTTAAGTATAAAAGGAAAAAAGGTATTTTATATATAACGATATTACCAAATAATAAAATTTAAATATTATATTTTATACGGGACTATTATATAATTTAAGGTAATAAATAATATAAGGTTTTATTAATTAAAGTATTCTTTATTTTAATTAAGATTAAAATGAAACTTTATAATATATTATAACGTTATATATATATCCTTAAAATTATTATCTTTTTTTACTTAAAGGCTTTTAATCTTTATAATTAAAGTGTTTAAGTTTATTTTAATTATTTTATTTTAGCTTAAAGACTTTAATTTTTATAATCCGTAATAAATAAGTTCGTTTTAAGTTTAATTATTTATTAAAGAATTCTATAGTTAATTCTTAACCCCCCTTTTTTAAGGATTAATATTTACTTTAAAAGGTTTAGCCGTTAGTTATTTATTCCGTCCTATATTTGCTTTTTAAAATTAAGTTAAAGCGAATAATTTCAGGTTATAATACGCTTAAATCCGAGTAATCTATCTTTAATTAATTTTAAAAAACTCGATTTTAATACGGTTTTTAAGGCTTTAAATTCGGTAAAGTTTTATAGTATATTTAATATTTATTTAACGTTTTAAATTTCCTATTTAAACTTTAATTAAGGCTTTACATATATATATTAACCTTAAGGACCTTATGTCTCGGCTTTATTAATTTAACGTTAACTTAGCTTTCCGGCGTATAAACGTTTATAGCCCTTAATAGGGCTGGGAAATAACGGTCTATATATTCTCGTTAATAAAATGTCCTTCCCTCTTAATTCAGGAATATAGGTAATTAAATAGGCTTCTCTATTTATAACCGTAGTATTATACGCCTGGTTAAGTCGATTTTTAGTAATATAGCCTGTATATAAGTATTATTTACGGGTATATTTTATACTATAAGTTTATTACCGTTTATAAGTTAAATTAAATATTAAGAAAACGTTATTTAAGCACTTAGACGCGTAATCCGGGCTTATAACCTATTAAAGTTAAGAGGTATAAGTTGCTTAATTATTACTATGTATAAAGTAAGACTATATATAAGGCTATATGCCGCTATCCTACTCGGGTCTAGCACGTCCGCCTTATCTAATCTGATCCGCGTCACGTAATCTCCCAAGTGGCGATCCTGCACATTCAACAAAAATCAGGTTAAAGCGAGTAATTTTAGGTTATAATACGCTTAAATTTAAGTAATTTATCTTTAATTAATCTTAAAAAAATTCAATTTTAATATAATCTTTAAGGCTTTAAACTCGGTAAAGTTCTATAATATATTTAATATTTATTTAACGTCTCGAATTTCTTACTTAAACCCCGGTTAAGGCTTTACGTATATATATTAACCTTAAGGGCCCTATATCTTAACTCTATTAACTTAATACCGGCTTAATTTCTCCGGCGTATAAACGTTTACGGCCTTTAATAGGGTTAGGAAATAACGGTTTATATATTTTCGTTAATAAAACGTCCTCCTTTCTCGATTTAGGAATATAGGTAATTAAATAGGCTTTTCTATTTATAACCGTAATATTATACGCCTGGTTAAGTTGATTTTTAATAATATAGCTTACGTATAGGTATCGTTTACGGGTATATCTTGTACTATAAGTTTACCATTGTTTATAAGCCAATTTAAATATTAAGAAGACGTTATTTAAATACCTAGACGCATAGTCCGGGCTTATAACCTGTTAAAATTAAAAGGTGTAAGTTACTTAATTATTACTATATACAAAGTGAGACTATATATAAGGCCATATGCCGCTATCCCACTTGGGTTTAGCACGTCCGCCTTATCTAATCTGATCCGCGTCACGTGATCTCCCAAGTGGCGATCCTGCATATTCAACAATAAATAGGTGGAACTCATATACTATCCTACCGATAATATGGTAGCGGATGGTTTTATAAAGCCATTATTAAGGGACGCTTTTCAAAAATTCAGAAATCATATGGGACTGGAATAACTACACCTTAGGATAAATATACCCCTTACTAGTAAAGTTAAGATAACTATACCCGTTACTACGGTAATACGGTTTAGTGGGAGCTTTTATACCTTGCTTGGTGGATGGTACGGTGTTATAGTATTATAAAGCTATTAATCGAATAGGAGTGTTAGAAGTGTAGAAGGTAGAGATTTCGGCTATTATTAAAGGAGGCTAGCCTAGTACCTGGACTGCTCATAGATAGATCGCTCAGCACCTTATATAGTATTTACTCAACTAAGCAAGTTATACCCTACCATTTCAACATAGTTACTAAGCGCAGTAATAAGTCAATAAGCCGGGCTTATAACCTCTTGAAATAATAAAATATAACTTGCTTAGTTAAATACTAAGGTATATAAGGTGCTAAGCGATCTATCTATAAGAAGTCCAGGTAGTAGGCTAGTCCCCTTTTGGTAATAGCCGAGGTCTCTGCCTTCTGCACTTCTGAAATTAAGGCCAAGTGCCTTACGGAACCCTTTAAAGGACTGGTATAATAAGGGCTTTATTAGGCTGTCGGCGACTTACTTATACGTCGGGATATACTCTAGATTTACCCGGTCATTATTTATATTTTCTTAAAGCTAGTATTATTAAATATGAATATGCTTAATCCGGGTATAAAATACCGGGTTCTTAATAAAAGCTATAGCGCTTTATTTGTTTCCGTAAATAATAATAAGGTAATAAAAAAGGTTCCCGGCTTAATATAATTTAATTTTACTTAGAAGTTATTTTAAGTTATAGGGCTTTTTTAATTATTTATATTTATCTTATATATTCCGTTTTATGAATAAAAAGGGTACCCGTAATTTAATGCTTAAATTATTAGTTAATCGCAATATTTTTAATATTAAATACGTAACCTATAATAAACCTCCGGGTTAAATTCATATTAAATTCGGAATCAATACAATTATTAAGAGCTTTTAATTTACCCTAATATATTAACTAGAAAATAACGGTAACATAAAAATAATATAAAATTCTTTTTATTAACTTTCAATAATATATAATAAAATTTAAGGTATATTAATTAAATATTAAAACGGAATAAATGATATTTAAGTGAATCTAAAATAGAATATATATTAAAAACCCTATAATTAATTAATATTTCTTCCTAAAAATTGAATTAATCTTATAACCTTTAACCGGCGACCTATAAATACGTCGGTCCACCTTCGGGTATATTTTTAATTTAGGAGATATAGTTATTAATTAATCTTTAAAACGTTAATTAATAATAGTTTTATTTACTTATACGTTATTAAAGAAGCGATCTGGCTTAAATGGTTATTAACTTGGTTTACTAAAGTTACCCAGAATCCAACGGTATTATGAACCCTTAAGGATAAGGATATTATATTGAATTACGTTTTTTTTAGCTAGCCTGAACTTAATATTAAGGCTTTTACCTTTAATACGGTAATCTTCTATAATAATTAAAAAACGATTATATTAATAAAGGACCTTATAAACCACTTAAAGACGAAGTATATATATATATTAAGTATTACTTCCTTCGGGAGTATATAGCCAACAAATAGGTAAAGCTGATATATTATTTTACCGGTAATATAGTAGTTAATAACTTAATAAAGCGTTATTAAGGGACGCTATTTAAAAATTCAGAAATTATTTAAAACTAAAATAATTATACCTCTAGAGTTTCAGATATACCCCTTGCTATTAAAGTTGGGATAGATATACCCGTTATTACGGTGATACGGTTTAATAAAAGCTTTTACTCCTTACTAATAGATGGTACGGTATTATAATATTATAAAGCTACTGATTAAGTGGGAGTATCAGAAGTATAGAAGGCAGAGACCGTCATTATTACCAAAAGGGGGCTAGCCAACTTCCTGGACTTCTTATAGATAGATATCGCTCAGCACCTTACATAGTACTTACTTAACTAAGCAAGTTACATCCTACCATTTCAACAATATTAATTATATGTTTAATTATTATATCTAATAAAAAACCGATGATTGTTAATATTCGGAGTTATTAAATTAAATACTAAAGTAATATTGATATAAGCAATATAATTTGTTATTAATGTTTCTTAACGTAACTTTATTAAAATTAAAAGAATTTAATTTTAAGTTAAATTAATATTTCGATAATGTATTTACGGAATTTATAAGTGAATCAATTAACCGTTTTATTTAAGTTTTTTATTACTTATTGAAACTCCCTGGTTAACTTAATATATAAGTTTAAGTTCTAAAGTTTAAAATATATAATAAGGATAATTTAAATTTCTTAAGTTATATTTAATTTATTTATAAAATAACGTATATTTTCTTTATAATAAGGTTTAATAACGGTTATAACTTTAAGTTTAGCTTTAATAATTATAAACTTATAAATGGTTTTAAGGATTAATTAATTTTTAACTTACCGGTTTCATAATACTTATTAACGTTATTTAACTAATAGAGGAATTATTCAAAAGAAAAATTCCCGGAGGTAAGATTTTTTAATTTTAAGGGTCATCTTCAATTAAAAAAAAAAATAGGAGTTTAAGGTCTTTAAATTTATATTTACTTATAGAGAAATATTAATTCTTTAATTAAACTTAAATTTAAAATTAAGGTTAAATAAAAATTTAAATAAGTTTTTTAACTTTAAAGATTTTAATTTTAATTAATATTTAATTAATAAATTATTAAGAATAAAAGGTATTATTAATACGTAAAAGGCAATCTTTTACTTTTTAATATTTAACGTAAAGAATCATTAAATAAGTATTAAGGTTATTAATCAGATATTTACTTCGTTACTTAAGGTTTAAACTCAAGATATAATTATCCGGATACTTAAACTTAAACATTATTTGCGATACGTATTTCATAATACGGGTTATTTAATATTATAGATTTTTTATATACAGTTTACCCTGGGCCCTTAACTTTTTCTCGTTTTTTACCTTAATATTTTCCTTCGTTATTAATAATTAATTAATACCCTTTTTTCATTAAAGATTTTACACTTTAATAATAAACATTTAGAAAATTCAATAATAAATTTAACAATAAAGCAGTCTTTTATTCAACGTATAGATCAAAGACCCCACGAAATAATATCTGAAATCTTAAGAAATTATAAGAACATTCGATTAAACGGTAAGCAATCTTCCACCCCACTACTATACAGCTATTGAAGACAAGTAAAAGTAGCAATTAACAAAGCTTTTATAATTGCGTACGTTTATCTCCGGCTAACGTAATTTATAGATATTTATTAAGATTAATATAAGTTTACTTGATAAATCTTTAATTACCGAGTTATTATATTATATTTATATTAATATTTTTCTTTCAGAATTGAATCCTTAATTATTCGGTTTTAATACTTTATTTCGTTTCCTTATACTTATTATAACTCCTTTAAATCCTTTTATTAAGCTACGTTATAATATAAGCAATATAGCCCCTATTAAATGAAATTAAAGTTCTATAATAATGGTTACTTAATATTAATAGGTTCATAGGAATCAATATTACGGAGTTAAAGATTAATTAATTTATTTAAGAGTTCTTCTTAAGTTAATATATCTAATTATTGAAAAGCACGCCTTATAGTAACGCTTTCTTCTTAAAAGATTATTTCGGTCCTTAAGACTTAATCCTAAAAAACATTAATATTTCACAAATAACGTTTAACCGGTATATTACGTAATTATCGAGATTAAATACATTTTACTTAAGGAATATAAAAAATAAACAGGAAATATAACGTAAGTAATTACTTTTACCAGGTTTACCGATCCGTATAGTTTAATCATTATTATTTTATTATTAAAATTCAACTAAGTAACGCTTTATTTAACCTGAATATTATTATAATAGTTATCTTTATATACCGTAAATAAGAAAAACTTAACCTTATATTTTAACGGTAAAGCTTAATTAACCCGTTTTTACGTATTAATATTCCTTCTAAATATTTAATTTTACGTAATACCTTTATTATTTCTATAAAAAGCGCTTTAAAATATTATAAGTTATATAAATAATAAAAGAAATATCTAATACATAAAACCGTATTTAAAAATAATAAATAAACGTTAATAAGAAAAAGGTAAATGAATTTAATAATTAAGATTGGATTTATTAATTAAAAGGCTTAAATCAAATAACGTCGTTTTCTTAAGGCGTAATAATTTATTAAAGGTATTAATCCGTACTCTTTATAATTAATTTAACCGTTATAATTTCCGACTTTAAATTCATATAAATATACTTACTTTTATATTAAATAACTTTTATTTTCTTAAAAAGGAAGATAATTAACGGGTTTTCATTAAAATTAAATTAAAGTTTTTATATATCTTTAAATATAAAGTAACGCAAATTATTTAAACGAAAAATAGTCTTAAATTTATTTAGTGGCATATAAGAGACTTCCTCTTTTTATTCTTTAAGGAGAATAACGAACTTTTCGCGCTTTTTATACCTTAAAATAAACTATTCTTAACCTGGATAAATAACTCTTAAATACTTAAGCGAATTTTTAAGAAATCAATATAAGAATATCTCCTTTTTTAAATAAACGATGAAAAAGGATTTTATTTTATTTTAAAGGTGTAATTAAACACCTAGCTTAAAGAGTCTTAAAAAAACAATAATGATAATTATTTTCACAAGCTTTTAATCGCTTATATTAATTAAACTATTAAGGACGATTAACCTTAAAGACAATAAACCAGTATAGACCGCCCCTTTTATAATATATAAACCCGGATATATAACTTAATATAGCTAAAAAATGGCGACGAACAACGGGACCCCAGAGGTCAGAAACGATACACGCGTGCATAGCTCAAGTAATAGTAAGGACAGTACCTTAAATGCGATAAGCGGAAGCGGAATAATAGGGGTAGAAGGGGAGGAAGGGCAAGCGGCCTAGGTTAATAGGAACGGTAATAAGTCGTACGAACGACGTAATAAATACGAGATAAAAAGGCCTTAAATCAAATAAAGAGCTTATAATTAATAAAATACGTATAAAGGGACGCGTATAACGCGTAAAAATATTATTATAAAAGGTAATAAACAAAGGGTAAAGGGGATAAGGACAGTACGCGGGGACGGATAAAGGGTAAACGGAGGCGTAAAAGGCCCTATTAAGTATATACGAACTGGAAGAGAACTAGGTAAAGATAAGGAGATACTAGGTAGATAAAAACAGGCTATAAAAAGAAATAACTACCGGACATATAAGGGAAAAGTAAAAGGGGAGGAAGCGGTAAGGGCGTTAAAAGGCCTCCTTATAACTATATAGAAGGATATTACGTTAAAGACCTAGCCGATACTATAAATCGGGCTGTAAGGAATAAAAGACTTTTATATAAAAGCGGGGAGAAATTTAAAAGAATTAAAGAAATTACGCAGAACTTAAAAAGCAACAGTAAAAACGCCGGCAGACGGAAATAAAAGGAAATAAAAAAAATATATACGAAGTAAGAAAGCAACGGAGGAAGCTTTAAGGAAAGGAGCAAGGATAAGTTAAGTAATAAAAGCCGTAAGGACAACGCCGGCATTAACGGTAAAAAAAATAAAAGTAAAGGAAAAGGTAATAACGTTAAGGAAAATGAAAATAATAATTATATAATTATTGGGCGAGGAAGAAAAAAGCATAACGGCAAAGGCAAATCCGTTATAATTAATAAAGGCGTTTAAGGTAACGGGAAAGTTATTAATAAAGCAGATTATTATAGTACGTAAATTATAAAGTAAAAATATCCTCCTCGATATAACCTTATTAAAGGCGAAAAAAAGGTTAAAGAAATCAAAAAGATAAGCTGGTAAAAAGGGGTATAAAACGGCAAAGGTACTAAGGTAATCCTTCGCTATCGCAGTAAACGGGATATACCTAATAAAATTTACGGGGGAGGAAGGGGAAGCCACCTTAAGGCAGATAAAAAAGGAGAATACGGTCCTTTACCCTGGGCTAAAAATCGTCGATTATAGCCTCCTTATTATAGTAAAGAGGCCAGACGTTTTCAGTTATATAAAGAAATACTTTACGGTTATCCTAAGTATAACGTTAATAAGGATATACGACGATATCCTTAATAAAGGGGTAATAAAGGATAAGTCCCTTAAGTTAATAAAACCTTAAGATTAAGCAGCGGATATTTATTAATACTTTAAATATTAAGGGTACAGGCATATTATTACGAGGTACCTTAATAGTATAAAGTATACGGTATATATTGAAAAGCATAATACGTATGAATACGTTAACTTAATAATAAAGGGCTTAACGAAGAACGCGCCAAAATACGCGGCGTATAATAATAGTAACCACTCGGCATAAAACTTATAGTATACGGTAAAAGCGAAGGAGACTTAGCGTAAGGAAATTAAGATAACGGTTAAGGTTTAACGTTATAATTTATATAAACTTAAACCGGCAAAATAATTAAAAACGGTTTTAAGACGTAAATAAAGTTTATTAAACGGGGAAGAATAAAACGCAATAACCAATAACGTAAAGAAGAAAAAGCTTATAGCGATATTAACCTTTAAAGCCGGCCGTTTAATTAAGATTATTATCGTAATGAAAAAATTAAGATAAATAACGCTTAACCTTAAAAAAAGACCGTTTATATAAATAAAAGTTAACGAGGAAAGCCCGACGGACGTCGATATCTAATATATTTATACTTTTAAGGGTAATATAGTATAACGTATATAAGGAAGTAACTAAAGCCGTAATACCGATATTCAGATTTAAAAAGTAGAAAATATCGACATTATAGCGATACAAAAGCCATTATATAATCCGTATACTTATTCTTCGATTAACCCGGGAGATAATTTCTATTTAACCTTTAAAAGTAATAAAATAACGCAGATATATTTCTTTATTAATAAGAGGTTAAATATAAATAATTAAGACGTTACTTATTACGGAAAGAACCTATATATACTCCGGATTATATAAAAGAAAAATATTAAGGGTACTTTAAATATTTATAATACGTATAATCCGTTACCGGTTAATAAGAAGGAACCCTTTATGATCCCATTACTTAAGGATATTATAGCCGTACCCAATAAATATTTCTTAATAAGGGATTTTAATCTTTATTACGTTTAATGGAACGAGGACGGTTATATAATTAGCTATACTGAATCTGAAAAGCTATTAATAGTTACTATATAATCCAATTTTATATTATTAATATTAAAAAGGGCTATTATATAAGAAAGCCGTAAACTTAGGATTACGATCGACTTAATATTCGGCTTAAAAGGTATTATTAACTTAATTATAATATACGGACCTTAAGAGGACTTAAAATATAATTTAAACTACGTCCCGATACAAATAACCTTAAATTAGTCTATTAACGTAACTCCGCCCTTACCGTTTAAACGAACATAAAAAACGGTTAAGGAAGCCGAGATATTAATGAAGGCGGTAAAGGTAATATCTTAATTAACGGAGCGTCCCCGGCTCGATAATAAAGAATAAATCGACCGTTTTATAAAACGGGTAATAAAAGCTTTAAACGAAATAGTTAACGTTATAATCTTAATAATAAAGCCGTCTTAAAGAACTAAAACTTATTAAAATAAAGAGTATATAAAAGTAACTATAAAAGTAAAAACGCTTATAAAGTAAGTTATTAAGTATAGGAACCGGGAAACGCTTTAGCGGCTAAAGGAAGCTTAAGAAAAAAAGGAAAAAATTATCTAAAAAACTAAGTAAATATACTTCCGGGCTACAATATATAATTTAGCGGTTTCCCTTCGTAATATCTAGAAGCTAGTAAAATACGGTAAAGAACAAAATAAAAAACTTAAATTTATCTTTAAGTTTTTACCCTTAAAAAGATTAAATAATACGGTAATAAATACCTTTAACGGTAAAATTAAGGCTCTTAAAAAGGCGTTCTTTCCCCTATTACCGGAAACTAACTTAATAGATATTGATGGTACGGTATATCCTAAACCAGTAATAGTAAATAAAGTAATAACTTAAAAAATAATAATTAAAACGATTAATAAATTAAAGAAGGATAAGGCCCCGGACCCAACGGCATATTAAATAAGTTCCTATCTATAGTAACGTTATTATTTAGAGAAATCTTTATTTATTTATTTTAAGCTTACTTTAATATAGGATATTACCCCTATAGATTTAAGGAGACTAAAACGATTATCTTTAAGAAGCCGGTTAAGTTAGATTACTCAGAAGTAAAATCGTATAGACCTATAATACTCCTTTATACGTTAAGGAAGGCTTTAAAAACGGTAATTATAAAGATCTTAAATAACTATACAGAAGGGTATAAGCTACTCCTTAATTAATAAATAAAGGCAAGAAAAAGACAATTAATGGAAATAGTTCTTAAAGGCTTAATTAATAACGTATATACGGTATAAGGCCATAAAAAGAAGTATATCGTAAATCTTTTTTCCCTAAATATTATAAAGGCGTTCAATAAGGTAAACCATTAAAGGTTACTATATAATTTACGGAAAAAGGGGGTCCTATTTTTCTTTATAAATTAAATAGAGAGTTTCTTAAGTAATTAAGTAACGTTAATTAATTTAAGACAGAAGATAAGTACAATAAAGCCCGCAATAATAGGGATTCCTTAAAGGTTATTTATTTCCTTAATCTTATTCTTATTCTTTAATAGCCCGCTTATTAAAAACTTAATAAAATTAAAATAAAAAATTTAAGTAAAGGGCTTTATTAACGATATTTATTTCTTAATTTATAATACGTTTATTTATATGAATTATTTAAAGTTAAAATAAACTTATAAAGTTTACTTACGATAAATAAAAATATATAAGGCTTAATTCGCCCCGTATAAATATAAACTCGTTTATATAATAAAGAGCCCGAAGTTATACGATATAATAGTTATAATAAACTTAGGTAATATAACGGTAAAACCGGAAGTTAACATTAAAATACTCGGCCTATAAATCGATAAGAAACTGGACTAAAAAGACTATATAAAAAAGGTTTAAAAGAAAATAATTTTATAAAAGAAAAGTTTTATTTATTTTATAACGTTAACGTAAAAAGCTATTTTATAAAAGGCTAAAATTATTTATTAAACGGTTATAAAGTCTACGATAACGTATATAATAGCCATTTAATACGTACCCAAAGGTACGCTTAAATACAGGAAAAAGCCCGTCCGGTAATTATAAAAGGTTTAAAACCGATACTTAAGAGTAATAAATAAAGTATATAAAACGACTTCCGTCCCGGTATTAAAATCCGAGGTCTTTATATTATTAATAAAGCTAACCTTAAATTAAATAATTACTTAAGCGAGGCTTAAAAGGGGTATAAACTTAACCACGTTAATAGGAAATAAACGTATTCGCTAAAATTATAAAAAGCCTTAAATAAGAAAACGTAAAAAAACGGCACCTACCCCCCCCACGGAAGTTAAATTAAAATAAGTTAAAAAAGAAATCGACTTAATTTACGTTTAAGAAGTTAACGTAAGAGTATACGAACTTTTACTTAAAGTGAAAACGGCAGAAAAAAAGAAAACCGTAAAAGCGAAGTTAATAGTAATTACCCTATAGATTATAAAGAGGTAAATAAAGCATTAACGTAAATATAAAGAATCGATCCTTTAAGGGTAACGGTACTTAACGCTAAATAATAACGAGGTTATTAATAAGTATCTCCGGCGTTACAGGATTATAAAGAAAGGCGATAACGCGTTAATAATCCAACTCCGGATAAATAAGAACGGCTTAACTTATTTTTTCTTTATTATATACGCTGGTAACCGGATTAACGCTAACTACAAATATAAATAACGAAAGTAAAACGCTATATACGTATTAATCTCTTATTTACTATTTAAAAAGCTTAAACCGGGATTAATTAAAAAAGTAAAAATTAACGATTATCGTTAAATACTTATTAATAAAAAGGGTATTAAGGCGGCCGTTAAATTCATAATAATTACGGGCTTATTATTATAATTTAACTTAACTAAGGAAATAAAGGAAGTAATTAAAAACTTAACTAAGAAACCTCGCCGTTAACCCGGGGATAAAAAGCAATAATAGGAAAACTACACTTAATAGGGGGTTAAAAGGACTATAAATACCGGGGTAGCGTAGGAGGCGATACTATATCGGTTAACAGAATTATATGAATAAGGTAATAATAATATACGTATCGGTAAGGATATTTAATAGTATAATCGGAATTCTGAAATTTTAACATTAAATAAACCCGTAAAGTAACGGAAAAGTAATAAGTTTAAAGGCAACCCTTAAGTAGATTCGGTCGTAATATTATAAGTTTTCTTAAAAAAGGCGTACGAATAGATTCTTATTCTTTAAACGGCCATAAATACTCTTAGCCCTTAAGACGTAAGTAAAGGCTGGGTGGATACCGGTTTTTATTCCTAACGCTATAGATGTCGGGTTTTTTACGGTTATTAATAAGGCCAAATAGCCGAGTATTAGGGAACGCCGGAATTAGCTTAGCTAGATCCGTAGTATAAATCAATCAATCAATCAATATAAACCCGGATTAATTTTACTTATAAGGCGGCCTTAACTTTACGTAAACTTATAATTAAAAGGTATTTAGGTTAAATTACCGTTTATCTCCGTTTATTAATCTTTAATAATAATAAATTGATATTCCATGAAGCAAGATTCTTAACGCGGGAATTAAATATAGATTCTCCCGGTATTTTACTTATTAATAGTATTTGTTTCCGTTTAACGCGTTAAACGAGAGTAATATTTCGCCGGATATTAATTATATATAAAACTAAACACCTTTATTATTATTAATAATCCTCCGCCTTAAACGGATTAATAACGTAAGGAAATATAACGTTATAATATATAATTTAAAGGACTTTAATTTAGATTTATTAATTTTTAAGTTTGAAAATCTTAACGATTTAAAAGTCTTATATAAGCGATAAATAATTAACTCTCAAAATTTTTTATCGTTTATTAAAAAAACCGTTATATTTTGATTAAATTTATTATAAATTTAAATAGATTATAAAATATTTAAATGAAACGATAATAAAAGAAATATAACATAATAGATTTTATAAGAATTTTATTTAAATAAGTAATGAAAATCGCTCTTAATCCGGATAAAGACGGTATTTTATAAAATATATAAAGCCTTTTTATTTATATAATATTTAAAATAACTTTAATTAAATTCTTAAGTAAGCGAAAAGCGGGAACTTTAAACTTTTTATTCTATATAAGTAAAAATAATAAGCAATATTGAGGTAATTACCAGTACTTAAAGCTCTTTTTATTACGTAATATTTAGTTTTTTTACTTAAATTATTATTTATTTATAATTACTTTTCATTATATATATATATAGTATTTTATAATAGATAATAATAACGGTTTAATAATTTAAATATTCCTATAGTTAATATAATTTTAAAGTCTTGATTTTTATAATGTTTTTATCATTAATTAATATATTTAAAATTGATATCGTTTCCTTAATATTACGACCTTAATACCGTACCGTATAAATTTATATATATATTAATAAATTTATAAACTTTTTAATTTATTTTATCGATTTTTTAAGGAATTATTAATTTAAAGTTATTATATAACTTATAAATAATAAATAAGGTATTACTTATTTATTTAGTTATATTTAATTTACTTAAAGCTTAAGCTTTTTTTTAATAAGCCTTAAATTATTTTTAAAAATATATTTATTTATACTATAACGGAAGTGTTTTTTTATAAAGTAATCGTATTTATTTACTTTAATCCTATAGCTTAAAAAAGTTAATTTCACCCTTAAATTATACCTGGAGCTCGTGATAATTACGTTTTATCCAAGCTTAAGTATGTTAAAGGTAAGTTTAATAAAATTAAAGTCCGCTAAATACGGTGGTAAATAGCGGACCTTAAGGCCCGCTATTTAAATCGGCTCTTTTATTATTGGATTTATATATATATCAACGTTATTTAAGCAGATTATATTACGGAAACCTGGGAATTAATTATAATAAACTAAAAGTTTATTATTAAGTTACTTTATCAAAGCCTTAATATTATAATAGCCTTTACGGATACCGGTACAAAATAAATATTTATCTATAATATATATAAGAAGAATAAACTAAATATTATCGTAATCTATATCGTCGTAATATCGAACTGGATTAGCGATAGGGTTATAGGTTATAAATGGTTAATAACTTATTATCTTAAATAACGATTTATTGACTCCGTATAGATTAAAGTATTTCCGTTTATTACCCGTCTCTTAAAGCTTAACTTTAAGGGCCTAATCTTTACCGTTACTTATAGCTGATACCCGTAACTTGGAGAGTCCGGTTTACTATTTAATATAATACTTCTATACCTTATTTTTCGTTAAGTAATTTAGCTAGTTTATCTTAATATTCTCATAAGAAGGCCCGCGAATACTATATTAAAGCTTTTTTAACTACTATAAAGATACCGGGTATACGGCCAGCCATTAAAAGATAAGGTTGATAAATATATCCAAAGACCTATAAAGTCTACTCTTATTTTTAAGCCGTTTAAATAGAATAACCGAAATGTTTAATAACGGCCCCAAGTTTCCAGTAATTCCGACGGAGCTTATCAATAAAAGATTAAGCGTTTAATTGAGGGGGAAAATTATAATAAAAGGGAGTTAAAGGCCGAAACAACCTATAATCCGTATCTTAATTAAAGTATTATATTTGCCACTAATATAACATATGAAAGCTACTTTAATAATAATTTATTGATAACCGGATTATAAAAGATATGGATTTATTAATTTATATATAAATTTATGAGGTATAGTATTAAAATCGCAATATTAAGGAAACCATAACGGTTGATTGATTGATTGATTTATACTACGGGTCTAGCTAAGCTAATTCCGGCGTTCCTTAATACGCGGCCTTTTAACCTTACTGATAACCGCAAAAACCTAATACTTATAACGTTAAGGCAAAAACCGGCGTCCATTAAGCCTCCACCCTTTATCCTTTAAAATAAAGGATATTAACGGCCGTTTAAAAAGTAATAATTTATTTATATATTTCTTATATTCTAGTTCCTTTAAGAAAATCCGTAATATTATAATTATATCCTTATAAAGGCTATCCTTAAACTCGTTACTCTTTTATTCCTTTATATATTTATATTACTTTAATCTTATATAATACCTTTAAATATCCTTATTAATATTTACGTACTTAATATATACCCCTTTTATATTATTATCGCCGTTAATTCTTTTAAAGACTTTTAATAAACGTTTATTATTATATTTTTACGGTTATAAAAGATACTTTCCGGTTTATATAATTAACGTAACCGGTTTCCGCTCTTTTTTTTCTTCTTTAACCGGTAATAGGCCTTCTCTATAAGGTTTTTAATAACCTCGCTTATCTTTATAACGAAGTTAAATTATAATAATAATCCGGTAAATATTATAAATTTAACGGCTACTTAAATACCCCGCTTTATAAATAATATTTAATGGTAATTATAAGTATTAATTTTTATAATAAGTTTTAATTTAATTTCCGTAAATAAAAAATAAAAAATAAAAACGTATATAACGTCTTACTTCCTTTATCCGTATTTATATTTAGCGTTTATCCGACCCTTAATATATATAATAAATAAGAAGTAAGTTAAACCGTTTTTATCCGTCCGGAGTTAAATCGTTAATACGCTATTATCCTTCCTTATAATACTATAATAACGGAGATACTTATTAATAATCTTTTTATTATTAAAAGCTAAATAATAATAACTTTAAGGTATAAAGTCTTTATATTTCCGTTAACGCTTAATTTACTTTATTATAGTTTATAAGGTAATTATTATAGTTTTTACTCTTTAAATCCCCTTAATCTTAATTTCTTTTATATTTAATGGAAGTTTATATCTGCTTAAGTTAACCTTTAAGATACTAATAAAATTAACCTTTTTCTTTATTTATTTTTGCTTTATTTTAATAAAAAAGGAGATAAGTATTTTTAATTTACTCTTTTTAACTTTAAGTTTATTAAGATTCTAACGGATCCGCCTGTTTTTTATTATTATAATTAAATATATATATTTCTTTAACCTTATTTAAGTAACTATTTAATTTAACGAGATTTCGATTGGCAGTATAAAGACCTTAAACTTTAATACCGGGATAAGGGTTATTTTATAAATACCGTTAATTACTCTTAAATATTGATTTTAGACTTTTTATAATATTTAAATAAATTCTTTCTTATATCCCGGAATACCCTTAAGTATATATTAGATAACCGTAACGTATATTATAATTGGCTTTATTATAGCCTGGTAAATAGTCCGGGTTTTCTATAACGTAATTCCCTATATTAATACGGCGAGATAAATAAAGCCTTTTTCTTATAAAATTATCTTTTTTAAACCTTTCTTATATAATTTTTTTAATTAAGTTTTTATTTACTTAAAGGCTAAAGACTTTAATATTAGTATCCGGCTTTATTATAACTTTACTTAAGTTTATTATAATTATTATATTATATAACCTTAGGCTTTTAATTATATAAATAAGTTTATATTTATACGGTATGAATTAAGTTCCGTAAGTTTTTACTTATTAAAGATAAACTTTATAAGTTTATTTTAATTCTAGATAATTTATACGTATAAAGGTATTATAAATTAAAAGGTAAATATTATTAATAAAGTCTTTAACTTAAATTTTCTATTTTAATTTAATAAGCTCCTTAATTAATAAACCGTTAAAAAATAAAAATAGTATAAAAGAAATAAGCAATTTTTAAGGAATCCCTATTATAATAGGTTTTATTAAGCTTATCTTTTATCTTAAATTAATCGATATAATTTAATTACTTAAGAAACTCTTCGTTTACTTAATTAAGAAAAGTAATATCCCCTTTTTCTTTAAGTTATATAGTAACCTTTAATAATTTATTTTATCGAAGGTACTTATAATATTAAAAGAAAGAAGACTTATAATATATTTCTTCCCGTAACTTTATATTATATATATACTATTAATTAATCCTTTAAAGGCTATTTCTATTAATTAACTTCTTTTTACTTTTATTTATTAATCGGGAAGAAGTCCGTAATTCTCTATATAATTATTAAGGATCCTTATTATTACCGTCTTTAAAACCTTCTTTAACGTATATAAGAATATAATAAGTCTATAAGACTTTACCTTAAAGTAATCCGGCTTAATAAGCTTTTTAAGGATAATTATCTTTACCTCTTTAAACTTACGTAAGTAATAACTGACGTTAAAATATATTTAAAAAGGTAAATAAAAACCTTTTTAAAAAATAAGGTTATTATTACCAGGAATCTATTGGGAATCTTATTTAATCCCGGGGCTTTATTTTTCTTTAATTTATTAATCGCTTTAATTATTATATCTTATATTATTACCTTATTTATTAATATAAGGTTAAAGTATAAAACGCCGTTAATATTATTTAGGTTAACTTTTAACGGAAAAAGGAAAAATGCTCCTTTAAGGACCTTAATCTTACCGTTAAAGGTATTAATTAATATATTATCGGGTTTTTTAAGGGGCGGGAATTTAAGGATAAACTTTAATTTCCTATTTTATTCTTTATTATACTTTATTAAATTTTAAATATTATGAAATAAAACCGTTAAATTATATACCGTAAACCGAAAGTATATTTACTTAATCTTTTTAATAATCCTTTCCTTTTTTTCTTGGGTAACCCTTAATTAATTAAGTATCTCTTAATTCCTATATTTAAAGGCCTATTTAATTAGCCTTTTTATTTTTATAATCGTAGTTATATATCCTTTATTTTAGTAAATTTTAGTTCTTTAAAAGGGTTTTATTATTAGAATAATTTTATCGATTATTTCGTTTAATACTTTTATTATTTACTTTATAAAAAAATCGATCCGGTCTTTATTATTTAATTGAGGGAGGTCCGTAAACTATACTATTATCTCCCCCGCTTTTATATAAACCTTTACTTCCTTAACCGTTTTTTACGCTTTCCTTACCGGTGGTAATATAAACGTATTAACGGTTTAATTTAAGGTTATTTATATCGGTATATAATTTAAGTTATATTTTAAGTCCTTTTATAATTTATATATTATAACCGCGCTGATAACCCCTTTTATATTAAAGGTTAAATTAATTATCGTTTTAAACTTATAACTCTTTTATATAATAGTCTTTTATAATATTAATAATAAAAAATTAACTTAAATAATAATTAATAATAAGTTATCCGATTTAACGTAATTTATCGTATGCCCTTCTTTATTCTATATATAATAATATAAATTAAAGTTTTTAAGTAATATATACTTATTTAAAGTAATTAAAACCTTTTTAAGTAACGGTATTATAAAAGGTCTTTCCTTATTAACCGGCGGTAGGTTATATACGTTATAAATATTAAGATTACCCTTTAAGTCCCTTTTTTTTTATAATATAGAATATATAAAGGTTTCTATTATAATAAATAATATCCTAGTTATTTACGTTAAGCCGCTTATTTATAAAGAAATATATTTTAATCGTTTTATTTTCCTTAAAAGTTAAATAAAATCCCTTCCCCGGATTAATAAATAAATATATATATAAGTTATACGGTAATTCCTATATTATTATAATATTAATATCCTTAATTTCTTTAAACTTAAATATTAATATTATAACTTTAATTCCTTCGTTACGGACGTTATATTATATTATTCTTAAAAACGTTAATATATTATATATTAATCTTTATAAAAACTTTTTTTTTATATTTATTTAAGTTACGGATTTCTTATTAAAGTTAAGCGTTTTCTAACCTGGTACCTTCCCGATTATCATTAAAAATGTAAGATAATTAGCCCTTAAGGTTAAGATCGTAAAAAGCTTTTTTTTTCTTTATTGCCGTTTACCCTTTATTATTTAATTAATTAAGCTTACGTTTTAAAGTTATTTTTAATTAATTTATTAAATTAATTTTATACGTATTATACCGTTGGATTTTCATGGTTATTTAAGTTTCTTTACGTTTAATCTCCCTGGCTTTTATTATATATTTAGAATCTTATGTTAAATATCTTTCCTTATTATACGCGGCGTATTTAAACGTACCCTTTATAAGTCCCTTAATTACTAGCTTTATATACTTATAGGTATTATAGCCCTTAATATAAATTATATATTTTATAATATTAAAATATTTTATAATAATATATTTATAACTTTAATACTTAAAATATTAATAAATATTAACCGTTTTATTTTATAACCGAATTATTTTAAGAAATCCCTTTTTAATAATCCTTTTATTTAAAACGTTATTATATATTTTTATTAATATTATATTTAATATAATAATAAAGTACCTTTTTATACGTTTTAAGGAATTAAATCTTTTTATTATTAATAGAAGTTTATAGTTAATAATTTTAAGCCTTAAGTAAAAAACCGTATTTTTTTTTTTTCTATATTTTTTAATGTAACCTTTTTCTTGGCTTCCTTAAAACGTAATAGGTATATTTTATTTATTATAATGGTAAATAATTACCTTAAAATTTTAATTGATTTATATTCTCTTTTATTAATTTAAGCCTTAAATTTCTTTAAGTTTTTTTTCGCCTTTAAAAACGCTATATTAAGAAAGATATCCTTACTTTATAATTTACGTATTATAATAATTTATTTTATTAATAGTTCCGTTATTATTTTAAAAGTTTTTATTAATTATAACGGGTTTATTTTTACCGTTATATTCCTTTCCTTATTACTAAATAGGCGGACCGTTATTATTTTCGCCTTTTTTAATATAGCTGCTTTTTCTTCTATTATCCTTTTATTCTTTACCGCGGATACCCTTTTTATTATTTTTATTGCTTAACTTTCTCTTATTTAAGGGGCCGTTACCTTCGCACTTTCACCTTATATACTTAATTTTAAACCGCCGTTTTTACCCTTTATTAACGCCCTCGCTTTTATCCCTTAAAAGCCCCGTAAACGCTTTACTTCCCTTAATCTTATTTTTACCTTCGTATAAAAGTCTTTTACGCCTTTTAATCTAATTTATAATATCGGTTAGGTTTTTAACGTAATATCCTTTTATTTTACTATAAGGAGTTTTTCCAGGGCCTTTATTGTTTCCCTTACCGCCCTCTCGCCCTCCCTTACCGGATAACGTATTATCTCTATTTTTTACCTTTAATCTTTTAAGGTCCCGTTTTCTTTATTAACTTTATTTCCCTTTTATATACTTTTAATAGCACTTTTACCGCGGTTTTCCCATTTTTTCCCTCCGTTCGTACTCTTCATTATTAATGCCGTACCGGCCTTTTTACTTTTTTATTTACTTATTACCTCCGTACTATTATTACGCGTTTTACGCGTTTTAATACGCGTATTCTATTAATTTTAATTCCCTTGTTTATTTTAAGCGTTATCCGGCTTATTATTATTATATTGCCCGTACGCGTCGCTACCGTTTCTATTAATATAGGTTACTTGCCCGTTTACCACCTTATTCTCAACCATTATATTACTTCCACTTATCGCACTTAATGCATTCCCCTCACTGTCGCTAGAGCTATGCATATACGCATCGTTTTGGATCTCTGGGGTCCCTTTGTTCGTCGCTATCTTATCAAACTTCTTCAATTCTGCCTTCTATCAAACCATAACGGTTGTAAGCACGTTACGGAATATAGTACTAAAAGTCCTAAATAACGTTAAAGTCTAGATATTCTATTATCTTCTTAACTTTATACTTAATTAAGTTTATAGTATTTTATTCAGCTCCTAAGGGGGTACTCCTTATGGACGTCTTTACAGCCGCTGGAATATAGTAGCCTTATCGGGGCTTCGAGGTTGATCCGCTCGGGGAGGGCGTCCGGAAATTAATATAATTTACTCGATACTTTAAGCTTATAACGTAGGATTAATAATAATAAATAATAAACTCTAACGTCATCCAGGACTTTTAATACTATATTCCGTAAAAACGGAGTCTTTCACTAAATTACCTCTTATATTGCGACGCCTTAATTTATTTTATATTGCTTACATTAAATAATACTTAAATCCTTTTCTCACTTATCCTTTATATTGCGATCCAGTTTTAATACTTCTTATAACTTATTATTAAGCCTCTTTTCACCTAAATCCTACCTTATTGTACATAATATTTATATGCGTTATACGCCTTTTAAATCTTTCACTTAAAAACGGCTAACTTAAAGACCTTTACCTTGAATTTTTACCCAATAAGTAGTCGTTAAAGCAAGTACCTCCGTAAGAAGAAATTACCAAAAATACTACTATTCCTCCTTTACGGCCGCCGTTATAAATAGTACAACTAGCTGCTCCGTAAGTATCTGCTTTATTACTACCTTAAGCTCCAGTATCCATAGTAAATAAGTCAGGAAAAGATATTATAATTCATAAAAGCAAATAATAGCAAATACGTATCGGGCGTATATAAGGGTAGATCACTCGGGCCCACTAAGTAACCGTAATCCATACCCAGCTCCCAGTAAACAGGCCTTGCCCGTTTTGCGGGTAACAAAATGAGACACCCTTACCGGATGTCTGCCCGGTTTATACCAAATCACCACTTTTAAATCAGCTCCCAAAATGATTCAAAACTCGTATAATACGCCTTAAGAAGGAATTATCGCAAGGAAAGGAAAGCTGTGCCTATTAAAGGGGACGGAATATTGTGAATACCAGTCTATATGCCTATGCCGTAACAATTATTTAATTTACTTTAAGTACCAGATTAAACGCTATAATGTTGAAGTTAAGAGGTATAAGTTGCTTGATTATTACTATGTACAGAAGTAAAACTATATACAAAGTATATACCGCTATCCCACTTAGGTTTAGTACGTCCGCCTTATTTAATCTGATCCGCGTTACGTAATTTCTTAAGTAGCAATCCTATATATTTAATATTCCCCTTCGAACTTCGTATATAGCCTATATATCTTACTTACTAAATTAATTTTTTATAGCCTTAACGTTATATCCTTTTATATAAGAGTCCCGTTACCGGATTTACTACGTAGCTCCCTAATTATTAAGTGGCTGGTTTTTTTGTTATTAAGTGGTTAACTCTTTTATATAATTATTACTTATTACCCGGCTTATTATTAGGTCTATTATCAGTAAGCATACGGTCCTTAAACTATCGATATAGTGGCTCCTTAAGGCTTAAAGCCGGTTTAAACTATATAAAGGTTTTAATAAGTAAGGCCTTTATTAACCCGTTAACTACCTACTTTATAACATAGATATACTCGAAATTAACGGTATTAACCTTAAGTTAATTATAGAATGATGGCGACGAACAAAGGGACCCCAGAGGTCCAAAACGATGCGTATATGCATAGCTCTAGTAACAGTAAGAGAAGTACATTAAGTGCGATAAGTGGAAATAACGTAATAATTAAGAATAAGGTGATAAACGGGTAAATAACCTATATTAATAGAAATGGCAATAACGCGTATAAATAATATAATAATAATAAGCCGGATAATACTTAAAATAAATAAGGAAATTAAAATTAATAAAATACGTATATTAAAGCGTATAAAACGTATAATAATAATATAGAAATAATAAATAAATAAAGGGGTAAAAAGGCCGATACGGTATTAACAATAAGGGATACGGACGGAAGGAAGAGGTAAAAAGACCGAAATAAAAGTATTATTAAGGATATATAAAGGGGAAATAAAATTAATAAAGAAGATAGAACCTTAAGGAATTAAAAATAAAAACGGAAACGGTATATTGTTTAATAAATAAAGGCGAGAAAGCAATAAAGGAAATAATAAAAACCTTAAAAGGACTCCTTATAATAAAGTAAAAAGATATTACGTTAAAGATTTAATCGATATTATAAATTAAATTAAAAAACGTAAAAAACTTCTATATAAAAATAAAGATAAAATTAAAGGAAACGGAGCGGTTATAAAACTTTTAAAAGGCGGTAATAAAGGTATTAATAAAAAATAAAGATAACGGCTTAAAATTAAATATATAAAGCGAAAATATAAAAATAGTAATTTTTTAAATAAAAAAGAATTAAACGATAAGGATAATAAAAAGGATACCCGCGGTAAAAAATAAAAAAATAACGGAAAAGAAAATAACCGTATTAAAGAAAATAAAGATAATAATAATCTGCTTATTTAATAATAAAGAAAAGAATATAACGGTAAAAATAAACCCATTATAATTAATAAAGGCTTTTAAAATAATAACGGAACTATTAATAAAATAAATTATTATAATACGTAAACTATAAAATAAAAATATTTTCCTTAATATAATATTTTTAAAAGCGAAAGAAAACTTAAAAAAGTTTAAAATTTAAATTAATAAAAAAGAATATTAGTCGGTTAAAGTCTTAAAATAATTATTTATTATTATAATAAATAAAATATATTTATTACGTTTTAAGGAAGCTAAGAAAAAGGTTACGTTAAAGAATATAAAAAAAAAAAATATAATTTTTTACTTAAAACTTAAAATCGTTAATTATAAATTTCCGTCGGTAATAAGGAGATTTAACTCCTTAAAATATATAAAAAAATATTCTATTATTATATTAAATATAACGTTAATAAAGATATATAATAACGTTTTAAATAAAAGGATTATTAAAAAAGATTTTTTAAAATAATTCGGTTATAAAATAAAGCGGTTAATATTTATTAATATTTTAAATATTAAAGTTATAAATATATTATTATAAGGTATTTTAATATTATAAAATATATAATTTACGTTAAAAGTTATAATACCTATAAGTATATAAAATTAATAATTAAGGGGCTTATAAAGGATATACTTAAATAAGCCGCGTATAATAAAGAAAGATATTTAATATAGGATTCTAAGTATATAATAAAAGTTAAAGAAATTAAACATAAAGAAACCCGGATAACCGTAAAAATCTAACGGTATAATATATATAAAACTGGTTTAATAAATTAATTAAAAATAGCCTTAAAATACGAACTTAATTAATTAAATAATAAAGGGTAAATAACGGTAAAAAAGAAAAAACTCCTTATAATCCCGATTTTAAAGGCCGGCCGTTTTATATCTTTAATAATAGCCAAGAAAATACTTAGTTAAAAAACATTTAATTTTAATAAAAAATTTATAACTTAAACGGATATAAAAAAAGAGCCTTTATAAAAATTAATATATAATATATTAATGTTTTTAAGAATAATATAATATAACGTTTATAATAAGGGAATTAAAGTAATAATATTAATATTTAAGTTTAAAGAAATTAAAAACGTTAACGTTATAATAATATAAGAATTATTATATAATTTATATATATATTCGTTTATTAACCCGGGGGAAAAGTTTTACTTAACTTTTAAGGGGGATAAAATAATTAAAATATACTTCTTTATAAATAAACGGTTTAACGTAAATAATTAAGATATTACTTATTATAATAAAAACCTTTATATATTCTGTATTATAAAGGAAAAGGACTTAAAAAGCGACCTTAATATTTATAATATATATAATCCGTTATTAATTAATAAAAAAGGACCTTTTATAATATTATTACTTAAAAAATCTTAATTACTTTAAATAAATATATATTATTTAAAGATTTTAACTTATATTACTATATATAAAACGAGGAAGGACATATAATAAATTATATTAAATCGGATAACTTATTAATAGTTATTATTTAAATTAATTTTTTATTATTAATATTATAAAAAATTATTACGTAAAAAAGTTATAAATTAAAAACGATAATTAATTTAATTTTTAATACGGAAAAAATTACCGGCACGGTTATAATATATAAACTATAAAAGGACTTAAAATACGGCTCGGATTATATACCGATATAAATAACTTTAAATTAAACTATTAATATAACCTTATTATTATTAATAAAGAAAACGTAAAAAACGGTTAAAAAAATAAAGGTTTATATAAAAGCGGAAGAAATAATAATATAATTTATAAACCTCCTTTAATTAAATAATAAAAACCAGATTAACCTTTTTATAAAGTAAATAATAAAAATATTAAATAAAGTAATCGATAAAATTATCTTAATAATAAAACTTTTTTAAAAAGTTAAAACCTATTAAAATAAAGGATATATAACCGTAATTATAAAGGTAAAAAGATTAATTAAGTAAGCTTTTAAGTATAAAAATTAAAAGATATTTAATTAATTAAAGGTTACTTTAAAAAAAAAAAAAAAAAGATTATTAAGAAAATTAAGTAAATATATTTTTAATTTATAATATATAAGTTAATAATTTTATTTTATAATATTTAAAAGTTAATAAAGTATAATAAAGAATAAAATAAGAAATTAAAATTTATTTTTAAATTCTTACCCCTTAAAAGACCCGATAATATATTAATTAATACCTTTAACGGTAAAATTAAGGCCCTTAAAAAGCATTTTTCCCCTTTTTATTAAAAATTAACCTAAATAATATTAATAACGTTATATACTTTAACCTTATATTAATAAATAAAATAATAATATAAAATATAATAATTAAGGCAATTAATAAATTAAAGAAGAATAAAGTCCCGGGATTAAATAAGATTCCCAATAGATTCTTAATAATAATAATTTTACCGTTTAAAAAGGTCTTTATTTACCTTTTTTAAGTATATTTTAACGATAATTATTATTTATATAAGTTTAAGGAAATAAAAACGATTATCTTTAAGAAGTTTATTAAGCCGGATTACTTTAAAATAAAGTCTTATAAACTTATTATACTTTTATATACGTTAAAGAAAACCTTAAAAATAATAATAATAAGGATCTTTAACGATTATATAAAGAATTATAGACTTCTCCCCGATTAATAAATAAGAATAAAGAAAAATTAATTAATAAAAATAGCCCTTAAAGGATTAATTAACGGTATATATATAATATAAAGTTATAAAAAGAAATATATTATAAGTTTTCTTTCTTTCAATATTATAAGTACTTTTAATAAGGTAAATTATTAAAGGTTATTATATAACTTAAGGAAGAAAAGGATATTACTTTTCTTAATTAAATAAATAAAGAGTTTTTTAAGTAATTAAGTTATATTAATTAATTTAAAATAAAAAATAAGCTTAATAAAGCTTATTATAATAAAGATTCCTTAAGGATCGTTTATTTTTTTTATATTATTCTTATTCTTTAATAATTTATTAATCGAAAAGCTTATTAAATTAAAATAAAAAATTTAAGTTAAAAGCTTTATTAATAATATTCATTTTTTAGTTTATAATACCTTTATATATATAAACTATTTAAAATTAAAATAAACCTATAAAGTTTATCTTTAATAAACGAGAACTTATAAAACTTAATTTACATTATATAAGTATAAATTTATTTATATAATTAAGAGCTTAAAGTTATATAATATAATAATTATAATAGACTTAAGTAAAGTTACGGTAAAGCCGGATATTAATATTAAAGTTTTTAACCTTTAAATAAATAGGAAGTTTAATTAAAAAGACTATATAAAAAAGGTTTAAAAGAAGATAACTTTATAAGAAAAAAACCTTACTTATTTTACCGTATTAATATAAAAAGTTACGTTATAAAAAACCCGGACTATTTATTAAGTTATAATAAAGTTAATTATAAATAACATTATAGTTATTTAATATATACTTAAAAGTACTCCGGGATATAAGAAAGAGTTTATTTAAATATTATAGAAAGTCTAGAATTAATATTTAAGAATAATTAACGGTATTTATAAAATAATTTTTATCCCGGTATTAAAGTTTAAGGTTTTTATACCGTTAATTAAGGTCGTGTTAAATTAAATAATTGCTTAAATAAAATTAAAGAAATATATATATTTAACTATAATAATAAAAAATAAGTGGATCCGTTAAAATCTTAATAAGCTTAAAGTTAAAAAAAGTAAATTAAAAATATTTATTTCTTTTTTTATTAAGATAAAATAAGAATAAATTAAAAAGGAAATTAATTTTACCGGTATCCCGGAGGTTAATTTAAACGGATATAAATCCCCGCTAAGTATAAAAAAGATTAAAATTAAAGGGATTTAAAGAGTAAAAACTATAATAATTATTTTATAAGTTATAATAAAGTAAACCGAATATTAACGGAGATATAAAAATTTTATACCTTAAGGTTATCGTTATTTAATTTTTAACGATAAAAAGATTATTAATAAGTATTTTTATCGTTATAATATTATAAGGAAGGGTAATAATATATTAATAATTTAACTCCGGACGGATAAAAACGGTTTAACTTATTTTTTATTTATTATATATATTAAAGGTCAAATAAACGCCGGATATAAATACGGATAAAGGAAATAAGACGTTATATACGTCTTTATTTCTTATTTTTTATTTATAGAAGTTAAGTTAAAACTTATTATAAAAGTTAATATTTATAATTATTATTAAATATTATTTATAAAACGAAATATCCGGATAATTATTAAGTTTATAATATTTACCGGACTATTATTATAGTTTAATTTTATTATAAAGATAAATAAGGTTATTAAAAACCTTATAAAGAAGGTTCGTTATTAATTAAGGAATAAAAAAAGGAATAAAAACCGGTTACGTTAATTATATAAATCGGAAAGTATTTTCTATAATTATAAAAATATAATAATAAACGCTTATTAAAAGTTTTTAAAAAGTTAACGGCAATAATAATATAAAAAAAATATATATTAAACGTATAAGTATTAATAAGAATATTTAAAGGTATTATATAAGGTTAAAATAATATAAATATATAAAGGAATAAAAGAGTTATAAGCTTAAGGATAATCCTTATAAGGATATAGTCGTAATATTACGGATTCTCTTAAGGGAGTTAGAATATAAAAAGTATATAAATAGATTACTATTCTTTAAACGGCCGTTAATATTTTTTACCTTAAGGGATAAAGGGTAGAAACCTGGTAAACGCTGATTTTTGCTTTAACGTTATAAATATCAGGTTTTTACGGTTATTAATAAGGTTAAAAGGCCGCGTATTAAGGAACGCCGGAATTAACTTAGCTAGACCCGTAGTATAAATCAATCAATTAATTAATCAACCTTAAGTTAATCTCGTAGCTAATATAGTTAAATATTTATATATTTTATCTTTACATAATATACCGGGTTTTTAATTAATACTAAAGCCCCTTAATTATTATTATAAATCATAATAATAAATATATATCCAGATTTATCGGGCTATATTTATCTTAATAAGTCCTTTAATTAAATAGCTTCCTTAATAGCCTACGTTTATCCTATATACTCGGCTTTATAAGTAAATAACGTTATAATTAATTACTTTTTTAAAGATTAATAAACCGGTATATTCCTTACGTTAAAAGGTAGTCTAAAGTTAACTTACGGGTAAAGTTAACCGTAAAATCGGAGTCGGTATACTTATTAAAAGCTTTAAGCTTGCCCTTATATATCAATTAAAAGTATATAATAATCCGTAAATAACGTATAATTTACCTTATATATAATTAATATTAATAAAACGGATTTATAAAATATCGGTTAATAATTATTACGTATAAGCTATGTCCGGTTGTATATTAAGCATAATATATATTAATAAACTTATAATGAATTAATATTATTATTCAAACTCCGGCTTTACTTAATAGCCCTTAAATAACGGTTCCGGCCTAAATTTAACTTATATAAGTATATATATTCAATAAGCTTTTTATTAACCGTAATTTCGTATTACTTTCTTAATATAAATTTCCCAGTTAAAATGGATCGTACGGTTTTATCGGTTTAAAGTAATAATAATATTTAAATAATAGCTTATTAAACTTAAGTTAAATATACGGAATTCCTTATTAAGTATAGCCTTTAAGTCCTAAATTTTTTACTTAAACGGATTAATTATTAAAACGTTATCTATATATATAATTATAATCGTACCGGTTTTAAAGTAAAAGAATACGTAATAATCCGTATAAATAAATTTAAAACTTTATATAGTTATAAACTCTTATAAACGATTATATTTATAACCGTAATAATTACTTTAATCTATATAAACCTTTCTTAAACTTATAATAAAGCTTCTTACCGTTTTTATTAATCTTTTTTTATCCTTTTAATTATTTTACGTATACTTTTTCTTCAATTAAATTACAAAGGAATATTATTTTAAGGTCTATTTACTCTAAATCTTAATTATTACTCACTATAAAAACAAATAAAAACTTATACCTAATATGTTAATTTAATATGTAAAAATATACTATTTTAGCCCTTAATTTATCATTAAGTTAATTACGGTATTAATAAGAAGATCCCTTAAACTCAAATAAAAGGAATAAAAAGGTTTTTAAAAGAAATAATATATATATATTATTTCTTTAATAAAATAACTTCTTAACTTTATAATCGATATTTTAAACCAAGAATTATTTTATTAAAGTTTATTTACTTAAGTATTATAAACCAGATTAAGCCGGTAAATTTTAATATAATTATACATTTTATTCTTTTCTAGGATAACTTTATTTAAATATTAAAAGTTTACTTAATAATTCATGAGTAAGACATAATCCGTAAACCTAAATAATTTTAAGTTAAATATAAAATTATTAACCGGAAGTTAAGTACTTGCGGGTAAATAACGGGGGTAAATACGTATTAAAAGACTTTTAAGATTACCTTAAAAACTATATTATATATATAAATTAACGGTATAAAGTAGTCCTACATCTGAAATTCTTAACCTGCTCGGATCGAGTAGTTAAAAAAAAGTGATTTATTCACTTAGACCGCTCGAGAGTTATTTACGAGCAAGTTAGAAACTTTACGGGCGCTCTAAGCAGTCCTAAGTAAAAAAAGAAAGTCAAAAGTAAAAAAGGTTTAAAACGGTAAAATAATAGGTTAAAATTTTTATGAATTTTTTTGCCAAGGTTTTTAGCGTATAGATAGCTACGGGTATTACCGTTACCCCCCTATAAGCCGTAATATTCAACGTTTTTTTAGAACTAATCATAGTTTCCTTTTTTAAAATAAAGTTTACCCTAGGAACTAGTAGTATTATTAGGTAGGGGGGGGAGGTAGGTAGTTAATGGAGGTAAATTAAAAAAACCGTTGAGTTAAAAAACTTATAAGCAAATGGAAAACTTATAAGTAACCCAGGATACCCATAAGCGTTCAGAGGTTAAGCGAGGATGGACATAGGAATTTTCTGCTTAATGATCGACTCGCGTTGCCTTAGAGCGCTTATATCCGGGTTTAAGAGTTTATAGATATTAATAGAACTTTATAAATAAAAAATTTAATTAGGATATTAAGGAACGGACTTATATAACGATTTATAACATAAGTTTATTTAAGAACTTTTATCTGGAAATTATAATAACTAATAGTTATTCTATTATAAAAGAATTCTACGTTTAATTTAAAAAAAGGAAATTATCTTATATTAAATACAATATAATTAAGGACCGGACTTATTATATTAATAAGTAATTAAGTTATTAATATAGGGTAAGATTATAGAATATTAAACCTCCTTAAATTAAAAAACCGGTTTATTTATATTATTAAGTTATAACAATAAGACTATAAAACTATATTTGGTCTTTAACGCTTAAATACGGACTTTTAATAGAAGACTTAAGACGATTCTTTAGTCATGTTTTATATTAAAAAGCGGAAATTAATTTATTAAATAACTTTAGTAAAAAGATCTTGTCGAAAAGATTTAACGTTTAAAAAAGGATATATAGCCTTAATAATTTTTTATTTTGAAAAAGAATTATACTAGATTAACTTTATAATAACGTTTTTTATTAATAATACTTTAAACGATATACTTATAGGTAATTCAATGTTAAATAAAGAATTGAAAATAACGTTTAAGTCTAATAGCTTTTAAATTAAGATAAGTATTATAATAAATTGCGGGAAAAAATCAAAATTAATTTTGAAAATAATCCTAAGCTTAAAATTCTTAAGTATTTAAAGCTTTAGGATATATCCTTAAACTTAATATTTACTTCTATTAATACAATTGTTTCGGACGAAGAAAAGGATATTTATTATTTAATTTTAATATTGTTTAAGAACGAGTTAAAACTATCTATATTAAAAACCTATTATGAAGCTAAATGATATTTATTAAAAAAATAGATTAATAATCAATCAAAAAATCTTTTTTTAGTTGTTATATTAATAACTGGTATTCGGTTCTTACATTTAAATATACAATATTCTTTAATATAATCACTTTAAAGGGATAATAAGTTTATATTTTTAAGAGAAACGTTAACGATTTAATTACTTAAATAAGGCTCGTTAAGTAATCTACGGTAATAAATAACGGGAAATTATTAGTTATAATAAAAACTTCGCTTTAATAAGAAAACCTCCAAGTTACAAGGTATTAATTATATTTTTAACGGTTAACAATTAAGACTTAGAATAGAACTTTATAATTACAAAAAGGGCACCGATATATAACTATAAACTTATTAAGGCCCTTTATAAATCAAAGAAATTCTTCTAATTGTTAAAAGCTATTAAAAATATAATAACCGTTAACTCATTATTATAAACGAAGTTAATATGCTTCTATTAAACGTAATTAAAGCCAAATATCAGGTTATAAAGAATTAAAAAATCAAACAATATATAAAATTATGAAAACACTTAACGAATATTTAAAGAATTAATATTTATAATCTAAAACGTAAAATTTAATTCATCTTCATCGGAAAATAACGTAATAAGGATCCTTAATCATTATAATTAATGTTGTTAAAAAGCGAATAATTATTTTTATAAAATAAATTATTTAAAAACTAAAATTATATATTTAAATAAAACATATCGTTCCTATAAGCTATTAAATAACTTCAAACTTTATATTTAATATAGGATATTACTTTATATTAAAAGGTTTAAATTATAATAGGATCGTTATTATAAGTTTAAAGAATTATAATTATTATTATAATAATATTAAAAGAATAAAGTTAAAAAATCATTTATTACTTAAATTTTAAAACATTTCATCAGGGTTCAGATAATAGCCCAGGTATAAGCCCTACCGGGCCTACCCCGGGCTAACCCCGGGGTTACTCCGGCATGAGGAGTGTCACCGACTAAGTATATTAAAAACTCCGGTTCCTTTACTTTTATACCTCTATACTTTAACATCTTTAATTATATATAATATACCCTTCACCTTTTAATTACCTTAAAGGGGCTTATACTTTAATATTATATTGAAGTTAACTTATTTACGCCCTTATAAGGAGTAATAAGGTAAAATAGAGGCTTTTATTAATAGTACTTATTAATAATAAACGGTAAGCCGATAGTTAATAACGGTATTAAACGGATAATAATTATAATTAAAATGTACGGCGATTAATATTTTTAACGGGCTATAAAAAAACGTCGATAATTAAGACGGGAGGTTACGATAACTTTAAATAAGTAAATATTAATTTTTTTAAATTATATAAAGAATCGATTTAAAGGTTAAGCTTTAATAAAACGATTTAAAGGTTATAAATAAAGTAAACCTTAAAAAAACAATTATAAATCCAGTTAAAAATAGGCTTATAAAAGCTTATAGAGTTTTCATTTATTATTTACCTTTTTATTTATTAAAACCTTTAATTAAAATATTTAATTTCTTACTTATTCTTTAGTATAGGGTAGGGACAAGGGCGGCGAAATGGCATTTTTGCGTATAGAAGACAAACTATAGAATGGTCGAATATTTCAAGGGTGGAGGATAACTTCGTTAAGAGCCCCTAAACCTTATCCGGTAAGTTACGTAGTTATTTTCAATAAAATAATAATAAATATCTGACGATTTATTAAAACTTATAATTAACCTTAAATAAGCCTAATTACTAAATAGGGCTGGTAAAAAGGGGTTAATAGGATTCAACGTTAAAAGGTTAAAGTGAGGATTAAATAAGGTTAATCCGAAAAATTATATAACGAAATACTTAAAGTAAAGTCCGGCGTTAAGAATAATAAAATTATATAATTAGGGCCGCTTCCCCCCGATTGGGCTTAATAAGGTTATTAAGTCCTTACCGTGGACTATAATAATGATAATAAATTCCCGGCAAAGATAATAAATTAAGGATTTAAGGTATTTATTAATCCTAATTAGGTTAACGTAAGGATTTAATCGTAATATTATGGTAAATAACTGCGGGGGAAAGGTTTTTATTTAAATGAGGTTGATATTTAGGGTAAGCTAAGGTTAAGTTAATTAATTATAGTTTCCTTTTCCCTTTTAAAATTAAAACGAGAAGTTTAAAAATAAATATAAATATTAAGAATTATTACCTAGCCACCAGCATTATAAAACGCCGAAATTAGCTTAATAGCTAGACTCGTATATAAAATAAAAATAAAAATATAGGGTACTTAATACCCGGAAAGAAAACACTTTAAAAAGTACTTTATAATATAGGGGAGTAATATTAACCCTATTATAATATAAATTTCATTATTCTACTTTATAATATTACCTTTATAATACGGAAACCGCTTAATAAAAGGGTTAAGGGACCCGTTTTTCCCCTTCTTTTTTAACTTTTTCTTTTATTTACCTTTATTCTTTTCTTATTTTAACTTTTTTTAATCTATATTTTACTTATTAAAACTATAAAACATAAATCCTAATAACTTTCTTAATTAAAAACCTTTACGGGTTTTAAATATAACTTATAAAGCGGTTCTTAAGGTGACCCCGATTAATTAATATAATTTATTAAGGATAAGGCCATTTTTTATTAAGTAAAAAAGATAAAGACTTAATAAATTATTTAATAATCGGGCATCCGGTTTTTAATAATTATTACGGAAAACGTAAAGAATATTTTACTTATTAACCTCGCTATAAATTAAAGGGTATTACCTTAAAGGACTTAATTAAATATATTCTTTACTTGAGATAATATTTATTAAGACCGGCTGAATTAGGGAGATGGCGACGAACAACGGGACCCCAGAGGTCAGAAACGATATACGCGTATATAACTTAAGTAATAGTAAGGACAATACCTTAAATACGATAAGCGGAAGCGGAATAATAATAATAGAGAAGAAGGGTAAACGGCCTAAGTTAATAAAAACGATAATAAATTATATAAATAACGTAATAAATACGAGATAAAAAGGCCTTAAATTAAATAGGAGCTTATAATTAATAAAATATATATAAAAGAATACGTATAACGCGTAAAAATATTATTATTAAAGGTAATAAATAAAAGGTAAAAAGGATAAAGACGGTACGTAGGGATAAATAAAAGGTAAATAAAGGCGTAAAAAACTTTATTAAGTATATATAAATTAAAAGAAACTAAAGGAAAATAAAGAAATACCAGGTAAATAAGAATAAATTATAAAAAGAAATAATTATTAAATATATAAGGGAAAAGCAATAAAAAAGGAAACGGTAAGGGTATTAAAAGGCCTTTTTATAATTGTATAAAAGGATATTACGTTAAAGATTTAACCGATACTATAAATCGGGTTACGGAAAATAAAAGACTTTTACGTAAATACGGAAAGAAATTTAAGGGAATTAAAAAGGTTACGTAAAGCTTAAAAAACGGTAATAAAAGTATTAACGGATAAAGGCAAAAGGAGATAAAAAGGATATATATAAAGTAAAAAAGTAACGGGGAGGCTTTAAAGAAGGGAACGGGGATAAATTAAATAATAAAAACCATAAGGATAACGTTAGCGTTAATAATAAAGGAAATAAAAACGAAAAAGAAAACGGCGGCGTTAAAGAAAATAAAGATAATAACCGTATAATTATTAAATAAAGAAGAAAGGAATAAAATAATAAAAATAAACCCATTATAATTAATAAAAGCGTTTAAAATAATAAAAAAGCCGTTAATAAAATAAATTATTACGGTACGTAAATTATAAAGTAAAAATATTTTCCTTAATATAACCTTATTAAAGGCAAAGGAGGGATTAAAGAAGTTAAAGGGATAAGCCGGTAAAAAAAGATATAAAACGGTAAAAATATTAAAATAATTTTTTATTATTACGGTAAACGGGATATACTTAATAAGATTTACGGAAAAGGAAAAGGAAATTATTTTAAAGCGGATAAAGAAAAAAATATAGTTTTTTACTTTAAATTAAAAATCATTAATTATAGTCTCCCTTTATAATAAAAAGGTTAAACGTTTTTAATTATATAAAGAGATATTTTATGGTTATTTTAAGCGTAATATTAATAAAAATATATAATAATATTTTTAATAAAAAAATAATAAAAAGTAAATCCCTTAAATTAATAAGACCTAAAATTAAGTAGCAGATATTTATTAATACTTTAAATATTAAGGGTACGGGTATATTATTATAAGGTACCTTAATAGTACGAAATATACAATATATATTAAAAGATATAATACGTATAAATACGTTAATTTAATAATAAAAAGCTTAACGAAAAATATATTAAAATACACGGTATATAATAATAATAATTACTTGGCGTAAGATTTACGGTATATAATAAAAATGAAAGAAACTTAATATAAAAAAATTAAGATAACGGTTAAAATTTAATACTATAACTTATATAAATTTAAATTAATAAAATAATTAAAGATAATCTTAAAATATAAACGGAGTTTATTAAATAAGGAAGGATAAAATACGGTAATTAATAACGTAAAAAAGAAAAAGCTTATAATAATATTAACCTTTAAGGTTAATTACCCGACCAGGATTATTATTATAATAAAAAGATTAAAATAAATAATACTTAACCTTAAGGAAAAACTATTTATATAAATAAAAGTTAATAAAAAGAGCTTAACGGACGTTAATATTTAATATACTTACGCTTTTAAGGGTAATATAATATAACGTATATAAAGAAGTAATTAAAACTATAATATTAATATTTAAATCTAAAAAAATAAAAAATATTAATATTATAGCGATATAAAAACCGTTATATAGTCTATATATTTACTTTTTAATTAACCTGAAAGATAATTTTTATTTAACCTTTAAAGGTAATAAAACGATATAAATATATTTCTTTATTAATAAAAGGTTAAATATAAATAATTAAAATGTTATTTTTTACGGAAAGAATTTATATATGCTCCGGATTATATAAGAAAAGGATATTAAGGGTAACTTAAATATTTATAATACGTATAATCCGTTACCGATTAATAAGAAAAAACCTTTTATAATCCCGTTACTTAAGGATATTATAGTTATATTTAATAAATATTTTTTAATAAAAGACTTTAATCTTTATTATACTTAATAAAACGAAAAAGGTTATATAATTAATTATATTAAATTTAAGGAACTATTAATAATTATTATACGGTTTAATTTTATACTATTAACGCCGAAAAAAAGTTATTATATAAAAAAGTTATAAACTTAAAATTACAATTAACTTAATATTTAACTCAGAAAATATTATTAATTTAATTATAATATATAGACCTTAAAAGGACTTAAAATACGGTTCAGATTACGTCCCGATATAGATAACTTTAAATTAATCCGTTAATACAATTCCGTTTTTACCATTTAAATAAACGTAAAAAATAATTAAGGAAGTTAAGGTATTTATAAAAATAATAAAAATAATATCTTAATTAATAAAGTTCTTCCGGCTTAATAATAAGGAATAAATTAACCGTTTTATAAAGCGGGTAATAAAAACTTTAAATAAAATAATTAACGTAATAATCTTAATAATAAAGCTATTTAAAAAAGTTAAAATTTATTAAAATAAAAAATATATAAAAGCGATTATAAAAGTAAAAACGCTTATAAAGTAAATTATTAAATATAAAAATTAAAAAACGCTTTAACGGTTAAAAAAAGCTTAAAAGGAAAAGGAAAGAATTATTTAAAAAATTAAATAAAAATACTTTTAAATTATAATATATAATTCGGCGGTTTCCCCTTATAATATTTAAAAGTTAATAAAATACAGTAAAGAATAAAATAAGAAATTTAAATTTATTTTTAAGTTTTTATCTTTAAAAAGATTAAACGGTATAGTAACGGATATTTTTAATAATAAAATTAAAACTCTTAGAAAAACGTTCTTTCCCCGTTACCGGAAGTTAATTTAATAGATATTAACGGTACTATATATTTTAAATTAATAATAATAAGTAAAATAATAACCTAAAAAATAATAATTAAAACGATTAATAAATTAAAGAAAAATAAGGCCCTTAAACTTAACGGTATATTAAATAAATTCTTATTTATAATAATATTATTATTTAAAGAAATCTTTATTTATTTATTTTAAACTTACTTTAATATAAGATATTATCCCCGTAAATTTAAGGAAGTTAAGATAATTATCCTTAAGAAACTGGTTAAGTTAAATTACTTAAAAGTAAAGTCGTATAAATTTATAATATTCCTTTATACGTTAAGGAAGGCTTTAAAGACGGTAATCGTAAAAAGCCTAAATAATTACGTAAAAAAGTATAAACTGCTTTTTAATTAATAAATAAGGGTAAAAAAAAGGATAATTAATAAAGACGGCTTTTAAAGGCTTAATCGATAATATATATATAAAATAAAACTATAAAAAGAAGTACGTTATAAGTCTTTTTTTTAAATATTATAAAGATATTTAATAAAATAAACCATTAAAGGTTATTATATAATTTACGGAAAAAAAGGGTTTTATTTTTTTTTATAAATTAAATAGAAAGTTTTTTAAATAATTAAATAACGTTAATTAATTTAAAATAGAAAATAAATATAATAAAGCTTATAATAATAAGGATTCCTTAAAAGTTATTTATCTCCTTAATTTTATTTTTATTTTTTAACGGCTTATTTATTAAAAACTTAATAAAATTAAAATAAAAGGTTTAAATAAAAAGCTTTATTAACGATATTTACCTTTTAATTTATAATACGTTTACTTATATAAATTATTTAAAGCTAAAATAAACTTATAAAGTCTATTTATAATAAATAAAAATATATAAGATTTAATTCGCCTTATATAAGTATAAACTTATTTATATAATAAAAAGCTTAAAGTTATATAATATAATAATTATAATAAACTTAAATAATATAATAATAAAACCAAAAGTTAATATTAAGGTATTTAATTTATAAATTAATAAGAAATTGGATTAAAAGGATTATATAAAAAAGGTTTAAAAGAAAATAATTTTATAAGAAAGGGGCCTTATTTACTTTATAACGTTAACGTAAAAAGTTATTTTATAGAAAGTTAAAACCGTTTATTAAACGGTTATAAAGCTTATAATAACGTATATAATAGTTATTTAATATATATTTAAAGGTATACTTAAATATAAAAAAAAGCCCGTCCGGTAATTATAAAAGGTGTTAAACCAATATTTAAAAGTAATAAATAAAATATATAAAATAACTCTTATCCCGGTATTAAAATCCGAGGTTTTTATATTATTAATAAAGTTAACCTTTAATTGAATAATTGCTTAAACGAAGCTTAAAAAAGATATAAACTTAATTATATTAATAAAAAACGAACGTATTTACTAGAATTATAAAAAATTACGGATAAAAAGGTATAGAGAAACAGTACCTATTTTTTTTTATAAAAGTTAAATTAAAGTAAGTTAAAAAAGAAATCGATTTAACTTACGTTTAAAAAGTTAACATAAGAATATATAGATTCTTATTTAAAGTAAGAACGGCGGAGGAAAAGAAAATCATAAAGATAAAGTTAACGGTGATTACTTTATAAACTATAAAAAGGTAAATAAAGTATTAATATAAATATAAAGAATTAATCCCTTAAAAGTAACAATACCCGGCTTTAAATAACGATAAAATTATTAATAAATATCTCCGGTATTACGGAATTATAAAAAAAATAATAACGCGTTAATAATTTAACTCCGGATAAATAAAAATAACTTAACTTACTTCCTTTTTATTATATACGCCGGTAACCGGATTAATATTAATTATAAATATAAATAATGGAAGTAAAACGTTATATATATATTAATTTTTTATTTATTATTTAAGGAGTTTAAATTAAAATTAATTAAAAAAATAAAGATTAATAATTATCGTTAAATACTTATTAATAAAAAAAATATTAAAGCGGCTATTAAATTTATAATAATTACGGGCTTATTATTATAATTTAATTTAATGAAAAAAATAAATAAAATAATTAAAGATTTAATTAAAAAATTTCGCCGTTAATTTAAGGGTAAAAAGCAGCGGCAGGAAAACTATATTTAATAAGGGATTAAAAGGACTATAAATACCGGAACGGTATAAAAAACGATACTATATCGGTCGGTAAAGTTATATAAATAAGGTAATAATAATATATATATTAATAAGGATATTTAATAATATAATCAGAATTTTAAAATTTTAATATTAAATAGACCCGTAAAGTAACGGAAGAATAATAAGTTTAAAGGTAACTTTTAAGTGGATTCAGTTATAGTATTATAAGTTTTCTTAAAAAAACGTATAAATAAATTCTTACTCGAATTAAGGGAATATCGAGGGATGGCGACGAACAAAGGGACCCCAGAGGTCCAAAACGATACGTATACGCATAGTTTTAATAACAGTAAGAGAAGTATATTAAGTATAATAAGTAGAAGTAATATAATAGTTAAGAATAAAATAATAAACGGGTAAGTAACCTATATTAACGGAAACGACGATAACGCGTACGGGTAATATAATAATAATAAGCCGGATAACGCTTAAAATAAGTAAGGGAATTAAGGTTAATAAAATATACGTATTAAAATATATAAAACGCGTAATAATAATACGGAAATAATAGGTAAATAAAGGGGTAAGAAGGCCGGTATAATATTAACGATAAGGGGTATAAGCGGAAGGAAAAAATAAAAAGACTATAACGAAAGTATTATTAAAAATATATAAAGGGGAAATAAAGTTAATAAAAAGGATAAAACTTTAAGGGATTAAAGGTAAAAAGCGGAAACGGTATATCGCCTAATAAATAAAGGCGAAAAAACGGTAAAGGAAACGGTAAAGGTTTTAAAAGGACTTTTTACGGTAAAATAAAAGGATATTACGTTAAAGATTTAACCGATATTACGGATTAAGCTATAAAGCGTAAGAGACTTTTACGTAAAAATAGGGGTAAAATTAAAAGAAGCGGAACGGCTATGGGGCTTTTAAGGGGCGGTAGTAAGGGCGTTAATAAAGGATAAAGACGGCGGTTTAAGGTTAAATATATAAAGTAAAGGTATGAAAATAGCGGCCTTTTAAATAAGAAAGAGCTAGGTAATAAAAATAATAAAAAAAGTACCCGTAATAAAGAATAAGGGGATAACGGAAAAAAAGGCGGTTACATTAAGGAAAATAAGGATAATAACGGTTTATTTATTTAATAATAAGGAAAGGAATATAATAATAAAAGTAAACCTATTATAATTAATAAAGGCTTTTAAAATAACGACGGAATTATTAATAAAATAAATTATTACGGTATATAAGTTATAAAGTAAAAATATCTTCCTTAATATAACGTCTTTAAAAACGAAGGAAAACTTAAAGAAATTTAAAACTTAAGTTAATAAAAGAAAATATAAATCGGTTAAGGTTTTAAGGCAATCGTTTACCGTTATAATAAATAAAATATATTTATTACGTTTTAAAAAAGCCGAGAAAAAGGTTATATTAAAAAATATAAAAAGGAGAATACGGTTCTTTACTTAAAACTTAAAATTATTAATTATAGGCTTCCGTTAATAATAAAAAGACTTAACTCCTTAAAACGTATAAAGAAATACTTTATTATTATATTAAGCGTAACGTTAATAAAAAATATATAATAACGTTTTAAATAAAAAGATTATTAAAGGAGGATCTTTTAAGATAACTTAATTATAAGATAAGGCGGTTAATATTTATTAATATTTTAAGTATTAAGATTATAAATATATTATTATAAAGTATTTTAATATTATAAAATATATAGTTTATATTAAAGGTTACGATACCTATAAGTATATAAAGTTAATAATTAAAAGGCTTATAAAGGGTACGCTTAAATATATTGCGTATAATAAAGAAGAATATTTAATATAAGATTTTAAATATATAATAAAAGTTAAAGAAATTAAATATAAAAAGACTTAGATAACCGTGAAAATTTAACGGTATAACGCGTATAAAACTAGTTTAATAAGTTAATTAAAAATAGCCTTAAGACGTAAGCTTAATTAGTTAAATAATAAAAAATAAATAATAATAAAAAAAGAAAGCTCTTTATAATCTTAACCTTAAAGGCCGGCCGTTTTACGTCTTTAATAGTAATTAAGAAAATATTAAAATAAAAAACGCTTAATTTTAATAGGAAGTTTATAATTTAAATAAATATAAAAGAAGGAGCCTTTATAAAGGTTAATATATAATATATTAACGTTTTTAAGAATAATATAATATAATATCCGTAATAAAAGAATTAAAGCCGTAATATTAATATTTAAATTTAAAAAAAGTTAAAAATATTAATATTATAGCAATATAAAAATTACCGTATAACCTATATATATATTTATTTATTAACCCGGAAGAAAAGTTTTACTTAACCTTTAAAGGAAATAAGATAATTAAAATATACTTTTTATAAATAAATGGTTTAACGTAAATAGTTAAAATATTACTTATTATAATAAAAACCTTTATATACTCCGTATTATAAAAAAGGGGACTTAAAGGGCGACCTTAATATTTATAATACGTATAACCCGCTATTAATTAATAAAGAAGGACTTTCTATAATACCGTTACTTAAAAAGGTCTTAATTACTTTAAATAAATATATATTATTTAAAAACTTTAACCTATATTACTATATATAAAATGAAAAAAGGCGTATAATAATAAACTACGTTAAATTAGATAATTTATTAATAATTACCGTTTAAATTAACCTTTTATTATTAATATTATAAGGGATTATTACGTAAGAAAGTTATAGGTTTAAAATAACGATTAATTTAACTTTTAATACGGAAAAAATTACCGGCGCGGTCGTAATATATAAGTTATAAAAGGACTTAAAATATAACTTAAATTATATTGATTGATTGATTGATTTATATTACGGGTTTAGTTAAGCTAATTCCGGCGTTCCTTAATACGCAGCCTTTTAGCTTTATTGGTAACCGTAAAAACCTGATACTTATAACGTTAGGGTAAAACCGGCGTTTATTAGGCCTCTACCTTTTATCCTTTAAGGTAAAGGATATTAACGGCCGTTTAAAAAGTAATAATTTATTTATATACTTTTTATATTTTAACTCCCTTAAGAAAATCTATAATATTACGATTATATTCTTATAAAGGTTATTTTTAAGCTTATTACTCTTCCGCTCCTTTATATATTTATATTATTTTAACCTTATATAATATTTTTAAATATTTTTATTAATACTTATATACTTAATATATACCCTTCTTATATTATTATTACCGTTAACTTTTTTAAAGACTTTTAATAAGCGTTTATTATTATATTTTTACGGCTATAGAAGATGTTTTCCGGTTTATATAATTAACGTAATTAATTTCCGCTCCTTTTTTTCATCTTTAATTAATAACGGGCCTTTTTTATAAAGTTTTTAATAATTTTATTTATCTTTATAGTAAGGTTAAATTATAATAATAATCCAATAAATATTATAAACTTAATAGTTACTTAAATGTTTTACTTTATAAATAATATTTAACGGTAATTATAAGTATTAATTTTTACGATAAATTTTAATTTAATTTCCGTAAATAAGGGATAAAAAATAAGAACGTATATAACGTTTTATTTCCTTTATTTATACTTATATCCAGCGTTTATCCGACCTTCAATATATATAATAAATAGGAAGTAAATTAAACCGTTTTTACTTATCCGGAGTTAAATCGTTAATATATTATTACTTTTTTTATAATATTATAACGGTAAAGATACTTATTAATAATCTTTTTATTATTAAGAGTTAAATAATAATAACCTTAAGGTATAAAATCCTTATATTTCCGTTAATATTTAATTTACTTTATCGTAACTTATAAGGTAATCGTTATAGTTTTTATTTTTTAAATCCTTTTAATCTCGGTTTTTCTTATGCTTAACGGGAATTTATACCCGTTTAAGTTAACCTCCGGAATACCGGTGAAATTAACCTTCTTCTTAACTTATTTTTATTTTATCTTAATAAGAGGGGAGATAGGTATCTTTAATTTATTTTTTTTAACTTTAAGCTTATTAAGATTCTGGCGGATCCGCCTATTTTTTATTATTATAATTAGGTATATATATTTCTTTAATTTTATTTAAGTAATTATTTAATTTAACGAAATTTCAATTAACGGTATAAAAACCTTAAACTTTAATACCGGGATAAAAGTTATTTTATAAGTACCGTTAATTATTTTTAAATACCGATTTTAAACTTTCTATAATATTTAAATAAACTTTTTCTTATATCTTAAAGTATCCTTAAGTATATATTAAATAATTATAACGTATATTATAGCTAGCTTTATTATAGCTTAATAAATAGTCCGGGCCTTTTATAATATAACTCTTTATATTAATACGGCGAGATAAATAAGGCCCTTTTCCTATGAAATTATTTTCTTTTAAATTTTTTTATATAATCCTTTTAATTAAGCTTTTTATTTACTTAAAGGTTAAGGACTTTAATATTAATATTTAACTTTACCGTAACTTTATTTAAATTTACTATAATTATTATATTATATAACCTCGGGCTTTTAATTATATAAATAAGCTTATACTTATATAGCGTAAATTAAGCCCTATAAGTTCTTATTTACTAAAGATAAACTTTATAAGCTTATTTTAATTCCAGATAGTTTATTTATATAAAGGTATTATAAATTAAAAAGTAAACGTCGTTAATAAAGTTTTTAACTTAAACCTTCTATTTTAACTTAATAAGCTCTTCGATTAAAGGACTATTAAAGAATAAAAATAATATAAAAAAAATAAACGATCCTTAAGGAATCCCCGTTATAATAGGCTTTATTAAACTTATTTTTTATTTTAAGTTAATCAATATAGCTTAATTATTTAAGAAACTCTTTATTTACTTAATTAAGAAGGGTAATATCCTTTTTTTCTTTAAGTTATATAATAACCTTTAATAATTTATTTTATTAAAGGTATTTATAATATTAAGAGAAAGAAGACTTATAATATACTTCTTCCCGTAACTTTATACCGTATATATATCGTCGATTAATCCTTTAAGGGTTATTTCTATTAATTTACTTTTCTTTATTCCCATTTATTAATTAAGGAAAAGTCCGTAATTTTCTATATAATCGCTAAGGATCTTTATTATTACCGTTTTTAAGGCTTTCCCCAGCGTATATAAGAATATAATAAATTAATAAGACTTTACCTTAAAGTAATCCGGCTTAATAAGCTTTTTAAGGATAATTGTTTTTACCTCTTTAAACTTACGTAAGTAATAGTTAACGTTAAAGCATATTTAAAAAAGGTAAGTAAAGATTTTTTTAAACGGTAAAATTGTTATTATTAAAAATTTATTAAGAATCTTATTTAATTTTAAGGCTTTATCCTTTTTCAGTTTATTAATTACCTTAATTATTATATCTTATATTATTATTTTATTTATTAATACGGGATCGGGGTACGTAACGCTATCGATATCGTTTAAGTTAATTTTTAATAAAAAAAGGAAAAATATTCCTTTAAGGGCTTCGATTTTACCGTTAAAGGTATTAATTAATATGTTATCGGGTCTCTTAAGGGGCGGGAATTTAAAAATAAACTTTAATTTCCTATTTTATTCTTTATTATATTTTATTAACTTTTAAATATTATGAAATAAGACCGTTAAGTTATATATTATAGACTAAAAGTATATTTATTTAACTTTCTTAATAATCCTCTCCTTTTCTTCTTAAATAACCTTTAATTAATTAAGTATTTCTTAATTTTTATACTTAAAAGCTTATTTAATTAGTTTTTTCATTTTTATAGTTACGGTTATATACTTTTTATTTTAATAGGTTTTAACTTTTTAAGAAAATTTTATTATTAAAATAATTTTATTAATTATTTTATTTAATACCTTTATTATTCGCTTTATAAAGAGGTTAATCCGGTCTTTATTATTTAATTAAGGGAGGTCCGTAAATAATATTATTATCTCTTTTACTTTTATATGAACCTTTATTTCCTTAACCGTTTTTTATGCCTTTTTTATTGGTAATAATAAGGTTATATTAATAATTTAATTTAAAGTTATTTATATCGGTATATAATCTGAGTTATATTTTAAGTCTTTTTATAACTTATATATTATAATTACGCCGGTAATCTTTTCCGTATTAAAGATTAAATTAATTATTATTTTAAATTTATAACTCTTTTACGTAATAATTTTTTATAATATTAATAATAAAAAATTAATTTAAGCAATAATTATTAATAGGTTATCCGATTTAACGTAATTTATTATATACCCTTTTTTATTTTATATATAATAATATAAGTTAAAGTCTTTAAATAATATATATTTACTTAAAGTAATTAAAACCTTTTTAAGTAACGGTATTATAAAAGGTTTTTCTTTATTAACCGGTAACGGGTTATATACGTTATAAATATTAAGGTTGCTTTTTAAGTTCCTTTTTTTTATAATATAGAATATATAAAGGTTTTTATTATAATAAGTAATATCCTAATTATTTACGTTAAATTACTTATTTATAAAGAAATATATTTTAATTATCTTATCTTCCTTAAAGGTTAAATAAAACTCCTTTTCCGGGTTAATAAATAAATATATATATGGGTTATACGGTAATTTTTATATTATTATAATATTAACGTTTTTAACTTTTTAAATTTAAATATTAATATTATTATTTTAATTCTTTTATTACGGACGTTATATTATATTACTTTTAAAAACGTTAATATATTATATATTAACCTTTATAAAACCTCTTTCTTTTATATTTATTTAAGTTACGGACTTTTTATTAAAGTTAAACGTTTTTTAATTTAATACCTTCTTAATTATTATTAAAAACATAGGACGGTTAACCCTTAAGGTTAAGATCGTAAAAAACTTTCTCTTTTTTACCGTTATTTACCTTTTATTATTTAATTAATTAAACTTACGTTTTAAGGTTATTTTTAATTAATTTATTAAATTAATTTTATACGTATTATATTATTGGATTTTCGCGGTTATCCGGATTTCCTTACGTTTAGTTTCTTTAATTTTTACTATATATTTAGAATCTTATATTAAATATTTTTCCTTATTATATACGGCGTATTTAAACGTACCCTTTATAAGCCCCTTAATTATTAACTTTATATATTTATAAGTATCGTAATTTTTAATATAAATTATATATTTTATAATATTAAAGTATTTTATAATAATATATTTATAATTTTAATACTTAAAATATTAATAAATATTAACCGTTTTATCTTATAACCGAGTTATTTTAAGAAATCCCTTTTTAATAATCTTTTTATTTAAAATATTATTATATATCTTTATTAACGTTACGTTTAATATAATAATAAAGTACCTCTTTATACGTTTTAAGGAGTTAAGTCTTTTTATTACCGGCGGAAGCTTATAGTTAATAATTTTAAGCCTTAAATAAAAAATTATATTTTTTTTTTTATACTTTTTAACGTAATTTCTTTTTTAGTTTCTTTAAAACGTAATAAATATATTTTATCCATTATAACGGTAAATAATTACCTTAAAACCTTAATTAATTTATACTTTCCCTTATTAATTTAAGCCTTAAATCTTTTTAGGTTTTCTTTCATTTTTAAAGATATTATATTAAAAAGGATATCCTTACTTTATAATTTACGTATTATAATAATTTATTTTATTAATAATTCTATTATTATTTTAAAAGCCTTTATTAACTATAACGGGTTTACTTTTACCGTTATATTCCTTTCTTTATTATTAAATAAATAGATTATTATTATTCTCTTTTTTTTTTAATATAATTATCCTTTCTTCCGTTATTCTTTTATTCTTTATTATAGGTACCCCTTTATTACCCTTATCGCTTAACTTTTTTTTTTATTTAAGGGGCCGTTACTTTTATACTTTTATTTTATATACTTAACTTTAAACCGCCGTTTTTATTTTTTATTAATATTTTTATTACCGCCTTTTAAAAGCCTTATAACCGCTTTATTTCCTTTAATTTTACCCTTATTTTTATATAAAAGTCTTTTATGCCTTTTAATTTAATTTATAGTATCGGTTAAGTCTTTAACGTAATATCCTTTTACTTTATTATAAGGAGTTTTTTTAAAGCCTTTATTATTTCCTTTATTATCCTTTTACCCTTATTTACCGGGCAACGTACCGTCTCCGTTTTTTATTTTTAATTCCTTAAGGTTTTATCCTCCTTATTAACCTTATTTCCCCTTTATATACCCTTAATAATACTTTTATCGCGGTCTTCTTGCCCCTTCTTTCCGCCCGTATCCTTCACCGTTAATACCGTACCGGCCTTTTTACCCCCTTATTTACTTATTATCTCCGTATTATTATTATACGTTTTATACGCTTTAATACGCGTATTTTATTAATTTTAATTCCCTTATTTATTTTAAGTATTATCCGGCTTATTATTATTATATTATTTATATACGTTATTACCATTTCTATTAATATAGGCCGCTTATCCGTTTATTATTTTATTCTTAATTATTACGTTACTTTTACTTATCGTACTTAATATACTTCTTTTACTATTATTAAAGCTATATATATACGCATCGTTTTGGACCTCTAGGGCCCCTTTGTTCGTCGCCATCAAGTTCTATACTTAAATTATATATTAATATAAATAACCTTAAACTAAATCGTTAATATAACCCTATTATTACCGGTAAGGAAAGCGTAAAAAACGGTTAAAGAAATAAAGGTTTATATAAAAGTAAAAAAAATAATAATATAATTTATAGATTTTTTTAAATTAAATAATAAAGACTAAATCGATCTTTTCGTAAAGCGAATAATAAAGGTATTAAACGAAATAATTAATAAAACTATCTTAATAATAAAACTTTCTTAAAAAGTTAAAATTTATTAAAATAAAAAATATATAACCGCGATTATAAAAATAAAAAAATTAATTAAGTAAACTTTTAAATATAAAAACTAAGAGATATTTAATTAATTAAAAGTTATTTAAAAAGAAAAAGAAAAAACTATTAAGAAAGTTAAATAAATATACTTTTAATTTATAATATATAACTTAACGGTTTTACCTTATAATATTTAAAAGTTAACGAAATATAATAAAGAATAAAATAAAAAATTAAAGCTTATTTTTAAATTCCCGTTTTTTAAGAAACCCGATAATATATTAATTAATACCTTTAACAATAAAATTAAGGCCCTTAAAAAAGTATTTTTCCCCCTTCCGTTAAAAGTTAACTTAAACGATATTAACGGCGTTATATATTTTAACCTTATATTAATAAATAAAGTAATAATATAAGATATAATAATTAAAGCGATTAATAAACCGAAGAAGGATAAAGCCCCGGAATTAAATAAGATTCTTAATAAATTTTTAATAATAATAGTTTTACCGTTTAAAAAGGTTTTTACTTACTTTTTTAAGTATACCTTAATATTAATTACTATTTATATAAATTTAAGGAAATAAAGACGATTATCCTTAAAAACTTTATTAAGCCGGATTATTTTAAAATAAAGTCTTATAAACTTATTATATTCTTATATAGGTTAAGGAAAGTTTTAAAAATAATAATAATAAAAATCCTTAATAATTATATAAAGAATTACGGACTTCTCCCCGATTAATAAATAAAAATAAAAAAAAATAAATTAATAAAAATAACTTTTAAAAAATTAATTAATAACGTATATATAATATAAGGTTACGGGAAAAAGCATATTATAAATCTTTTTTCTTTTAATATTATAAATATTTTTAATAAAATAAATTATTAAAGGTTATTATATAACTTAAGGAAAAAAAGGATATTACCCTTTTTAATTAAATAAATAAAGAGTTTCTTAAGTAATTAAATTATATTAATTAACCTAAGATAAAAAATAAACTTAATAAAGCCCGTTATTATAAGGATTCTTTAAAGATCGTTTATTTCTTTTATATTATTCTTATTCTTTAATGATTTATTAATTAAAGAACTTATTAAATTAAGATAAAAAGTTTAAGTTAAAAACTTTATTAATAATATTTATTTCTTAACCTATAATACCTTTATACGTATAAATTATTTAGAATTAAAATAAGCTTATAAAGTTTATCTTTAATAAGTAAAAACTTACGGGGCTTAATTTATACTATATAAATATAAACTTATTTATATAATTAAAAGCTTAAGGTTATACGATATAATAATTATAATAAACTTAAATAAAATTATAATAAAGCCGGATATTAATATTAAAGTCTTTAACCTTTAAGTAAATAAGAAATTTAATTAAAAGGACTATATAAGAAAAATTTAAAAGAAAATAATTTTATAAGAAAAAAGCCTTATTTATTTCGCCGTATTAATATAAAGAGTTATATTATAAAAGGCCCGGATTATTTATTAAGTTATAATAAAGTTAACTATAATATACGCTATAGTTATTTAATATATACTTAAAGGTACTTTAGGATATAGGAAAAAGCTTATTTAAATATTATAGAAAGTCTAGAATTAATATTTAAAAATAATTAATAATACTTATAAAATAACCTTTATCCCGGTATTAAAGTCTGAGGTTTTTATATCGTTAATTAAAGTTTTATTAAATTAAATAATTGGCGAATCGGGAAGATGGCGACGAACAACGGGACCCCAGAGGTCAGAAATAATACACGTATATATAGCTTAAGTAATAATGAGGATAGTATTTTAAATGCGATAAGCGGAAGTAAAGTAATAATAAAAGTAAAAAAGGAAGAAGGGCAAGCGGCCCAGGTTAATAAGAACGGTAATAAGTCGTATAAACAACGTAATAAATACGAGATAAAAAGGTTTTAAATTAAATAGAGAGCCTATAATTAATAAGATACGCGTAAAAGGACGCGTATAAAGCGTAAAGGTATTATTATTAAGGGTAATAAATAAAGGGCGGAGGGGATGAAGATAATACGCGGGGACGGATAAAGGGTAAATAAAGGCATAAAAAACCTTATTAAATATATATAAACTAAGAAAAATTAAAGGAAAATAAAGAAATATTAAATAAATAAGAATAAATTATAAAAAGAAATAATTATTAAATATATAGAAGAAAAATAATAAGGAAGGAAATAATAAGGACGTTAAAAAACCTCCTTATAATTATATAAAAGGATATTACGTTAAAAACCTAGCCGATATTATAAATCGGGCTACGGGGAGTAAAAGACTTTTATATAAATATAAAGAAAAATTTAAAGAAGTTAAAAAGGCTACGCAGAGCTTAAAAGGCGGTAATAAAAATATTAATAAATAGAGGCAAAAAAAAATAAAAAGGATATATGCGAAATAAAGGAATAATAAGGGAGGCTTTAAAAAAGGGAGCGGGGATAAATTAAATAACGAGAATTATAAGGGCGGCGCCGGCGTTAACGGTAAATGAAATAAGGGTAAAGGAGAAAATAATAATATTAAAGAAAACGAAAATAATAACCATACGATTATTAAATAAAAAAGAAAAAAACATAATAATAAAAATAAACCCGCTATAATTAATAAAGGCGTTTAAGGTAACGGGAAAGCCGTTAATAGAATAAATTATTACAGTATATAAATTATAAAATAAAGATATTTTTCTTAATATAACCTTATTAAAAACGAAAAAAAAAAAGCTAAAGAAATTAAAGGGATAAGTTAATAAAAAGGGGTATAAAATAATAAAGGTATTAAGGTAATTTTTGCTATCGCGGTAAACGGGATATACTTAATAAAATTTACGGGGAAGGAAAAGGAAATTACTTTAAAACGGATAAAAAAAAGAATATGGTCCTTTACCCTGGGTTAAAGATTATCGATTATAGTTTTTTCTTTATAATAAAAAGGTTAAACGCCTTTAATTATATAAAGAAATACTTTATAATTATCTTAAGTATAACGTTAATAAGGATATATAATGATATTTTTAATAAAAAGGTAATAAAAGGTAAATCTTTTAAATTAATAAAACCTTAAAACCGGGCGGCGGATATTTATTAATACTTTAAATATTAAGGGTATAAATATATTATTACGAAATATTTTAATAATATAAAGTATATAATATATATTAAAGTATATAATACGTATAAATATATTAATTTAATAATAAAGGGCTTAATAAAAAATACGTTAAAATACGTAATATATAATAATAATAATTATTTAACGTAAAACTTATAATATATAATAAGAATAAAAAAGACTTAATATAAGGAAATTAAGATAATAATTAAGGTTTAACGTTATAACTTATATAAACTTAAACCGGTAAAATAATTAAAAACGATCCTAAAACGTAAACGGAGCTTATTAAACGGGGAAAGGTAAAATGCGGTAACCGATAACATAAAAAGAAAAAGCTTATAATAATATTAACCCTTAAGGCTGACCGCTTAACCGGGATTATTATTATAATAAGAAGATTAAAATAAATAATATTCGGCTTTAAGGAAAAACCGTTTATATAAATAAAAATCAATAAAGAGAACCCGATAAATATCAATATTTAATATACTTACGTTTCTAAGGGTAATATAGTATAACGTACGTAAGGAAATAGTTAAAGCCGTAATATTAATATTCAGATTTAAAAAAAATAAAGGATATTAATATTATAATAATATAAGAACCGTTATATAATTTATATATTTACTTTTTAATTAACCCGGGAAATAATTTTTATTTAATTTTTAAAAATAATAAAATAACGTAAACGTACTTCTTTATTAATAAAAGGCTAAATATAAATAGTTAAAACGTTATTTATTACGGAAAGAACTTATATACGCTCCGGATTATATAAAAAAAGGATATTAAGGGTAATTTAAATATTTATAATACGTATAATCCGTTATTAATTAATAAAAAAGGATTCTTTATAATCCCGTTACTTAAGGATATTATAATTATACTTAATAAGTACCTTTTAATAAGGGACTTTAATCTTTATTATGTTTAATATAAGGAAAACGGTTATATAATTAATTATATTAAATTTAAAAAGTTATTAATAATTATTATACGGTTTAATTTCACATTATTAACATTAAAAAAGGCTATTATATAAGAAAGCCGTAAACTTAAAATTATAATTGATTTAATATTTAACTCGGAAAATATTATTAATTTAATTATAATATATAAACCTTAAAAAAACCTAAAATATAATTCAAATTATATCCTAATATAGACGACCTTAAATTAATCCGTTAATATGATTCCGTTTTTACTATTTAAATAAACGTAAAAGACGGTTAAGGAAACTAAGGTATTTATAAAAGCAATAAAAATAATATCTTAATTAATAAAGCTCCCTTAACTTAATAATAAGGAATAGATCGACCGTTTTATAATACGGGTAATAAAAACTCTAAATAAAATAGTTAATATAATAGTTTTAATAATAAAGTTATTTAAGAAAGTTAAAATTTATTAAAATAAAAAATATATAAAGGTAATTATAAAAATAAAAACGCTTATAAAGTAAATTATTAAATATAGGAACCGGGAAACATTTTAATAATTAAAGGAAGCTTAAAAGAAAAAGGAAAGAATTATTTAAAAAATTAAGTAAATATATTTCCGGGCTATAATATATAACTTAACGATTTCCTTTTATAATATTTAAAAGTTAATAAAATACGGTAAAGAATAAAGTAAGAAACTTAAACTTATTTTTAAGTTTTTACCCTTAAAAAGATTAAATAATATAATAATAAACATTTTTAACGGCAAGATTAAAACCCTTAAAAAAACGTTCTTTCTTTTATTACCGGAAGTTAACTTAATAAATATTAACGGTACTATATATCTTAAATTAATAACAATAAGTAAAATAATAACCCAAAAAATAATAATTAAAGCAATTAATAAACCGAAAAAGGATAAGGCCTTTAAACTTAACGGTATATTAAATAGGTTCTTATTTATAATAATATTGTTATTTAAAAAGGTTTTTATTTATTTATTTTAAGCTTATTTTAATATAAATTATTACTTTTATAAATTTAAAAAAGTTAAAATAATTATCCTTAAGAAGCCGGTTAAGTTAAATTATTTAAAGGTAAAGTTATATAAACCTATAATATTTTTTTATACGTTAAGGAAAACTTTAAAGACGGTAATTATAAAGATCTTAAGTAATTACGTAAAAGAATATAAATTGCTTTTTAACCAATAGATAAAAGTAAAAAAGGACGGTTAACGGAAACGGCTTTTAAAGGCTTAATTAATAACGTATATACGGTATAAAGTTATAAGAAGAAATACGTTATAAGTCTTTTTTTTTTTTTAAATATTATAAAAGCGTTTAATAAAGTAAATTATTAAAAATTATTATATAATTTACAGAAAAAAAAAGTCTTATTTTTTTTTATAAATTAAATAGAAAGTTTCTTAAATAACTAAGTAATATTAATTAACCTAGGATAAAAAAATAAGTACAATAAAGCCCGTAATAATAGGGATTCCTTAAAAATTATTTATCTCCCCGGTTTTATTTTTATTCTTTAACGGCCCGCTTATTAAAAACTTAATAAAACTAAAATAAAAGGTTTAAGTATAAGGCTTTATTAACGATATTTACCTTTTAATTTATAATACGTTTATTTATATGAATTATTTAAAGTTAAAATAAGCTTATAAAGTTTATTTATAATAAATAAAAATATATAAAGTTTAGTTTGCCTTATATAAATATAAACTTATTTATATAATAAGGAGCTTAAAGTTATATAATATAATAGTTATAGTAAACTTAAATAATATAATAATAAAACCGGAGGTTAATATTAAAGTATTTAATTTATAAATTAATAAAAAACTAAATTAAAAAAACTATATAAAAAGGTTTAAAAGAAAATAATTTCATAGGAAAAAGGCCTTATTTACCTTATAGCGTTAACGTAAGGAGTTACCTTATAAAAAGTTAAAACTATTTATTAAGCGGTTATAAAGTTTATAATAATATATATAATAACTATTTAATACGTATTTAAGGGTACGTTTAAATATAGGAAAAAGCCCGTCCGGCAATTATAAAAAATCTAAAATTAATACTTAAGAATAATAAGTAAAATATATAAAGTAATTTCCGTCTTAATATTAAAATCCGAAGTTTTTATATTATTAATAAAGTTAACCCTTAATTAAATAATCGCTTAAATAAGGCTTAAAAAAGGGTATAAACTTATTTATATTAATAGGAAACGAACGTATTTATTAAAACTATAAAAGGCCGCGGATAAAAAAACGTAAAAAAACGGTATTTACTTTTTTTACGGAAATTAAATTAAAGTAAATTAAAAAAAAGGTCGATTTAATCTACGTTTAAAAAATTAATATAAGAGTATATAGACTTTTATTTAAAGTAAAAGTGGCGGAAAAAAAGAAGGTTATAAGGATAAAGTTAATAGCGATTACTTTATAAATTAAAAAGAAATAAATAGAGCGTTAACGTAAATATAAAGAATTAATCTTTTAAAAGCAATAATACTTAACTTTAAATAATAATAAGGTTATTAATAAGTATTTCCGGCGTTATAAAATTATAAAAAATAATAATAACGCGTTAATAATTTAATTCCGGATAAATAAAAATAACTTAATTTATTTCCTTTTTATTATATACGCCGATAACCGGATTAACGCTAATTATAAGTATAAATAACGGAAGTAAAACGTTATATATATATTAATCTCTTATTTATTATTTAAGGAACTTAAACTAAGGTTAATTAAAAGAATAAGGATTAACGATTATTATTAAATACTTATTAATAAAAAAGGTATTAAGGCGGTTATTAAATTTATAATAATTACGGGCTTATTATTATAATTTAACTTAGTTAAAAAAATAAATAAGATAATTAAAAACTTAATTAAGAAATTTTGCCGCCGATTTAAGGGTAAAAAGCAGCGGCGGGAAAACTATACTTAATAAAAGGTTAAAAGGGCTATAAATATTAGAACGGTATAAAAAGCAATATTATATTAATTAATAAAGTTATATAAATAAAGTAATAATAATATATATATTAATAAGGATATTTAATAATATAATCGGAATTTTAAAATTTTAATATTAAATAAACCCGTAAAGTAACGGAAAAGCAATAGGTTTAAAGGTAACCTTTAAGTAGATTCAGTCATAATATTATAGGTTTTCTTGGAAAAAGCGTATAAATAAATTCCTATTTTCTGGACGGCCGTAAATACTTTTAACCCTTAAAACGAGAATAGAAATTAAGTAAATACCGGTTTTTATTCTTAATATAATAAATATCGGGTTTTTACGGTTATTAATAAAGCTAAATAGCCGAATATTAGGGAATGCCGGAATTAGCCTAGCTAAATCCGTAGTATAAATCAATCAATCAATCAAATTAAATAATTATTTAAGTAAAATTAAAGAAATATATATACTTAATTACGATAATAGGAAATAAGCGGATTTATTAAAATCTTAATAAGTTTAAAATTAAAAAGAATAAATTAAAGATTTTTTTTTATTAAGATAAAATAAGAATAAGTTAAAAAAAAGGTTAACTTTATTAGTATCCCGGAGGCTAACTTAAGCGGATATAAATTCTTATTAAACGTAAAAAAAACCGAGATTAAAAGGATTTAAAAAATAAAAATTATAATAATTATTTTATAAACTACGATAAAGTAAACTAAATATTAACGGAGGTATAAAGACTTTATACCTTAAAGTTATCGTTACTTAATTTTTAATAATAAAAAAATTATTAATAAATATTTCCGTTATTATAGTATTATAAAGAAAAGTAATAATATATTAATAATTTAATTCCGGACGGGTAAAAACGGTTTAATTTACTTCCTATTTATTATATATATTAAGAGTCGGATAAACGCCAGATATAAATATAAATAGAAAAAGCAGGACGTTATATATGTTTCTATTTCTTATCCCCGGTTTACGGAGGTTAAATTAAGACTTATTATAAAAGTTAATACTTATAATTATTATTAAATATTATTTATAAAGCGAAATATCCGGGTAGCCGTTAAATTTATAATATTTACTAAACTATTATTATAATTTAACCTTATTATAAAGATAAATAAGATTATTAAAGACTTTACGGAGAAAACTTATTACCGGTTAAAAAAAAAAAAGGAACGGAAACCAATTATATTAATTATATAAACCGGAAAGCATCTTTTATAGCCGTAAGGATATAATAATAAACGCTTATTAAAAGTTTTTAAAGGAGTTAATAACGATAATAATATAAGAAAGGTATATATTAAATACGTAAATATTAATAAGGATATTTAAAGGTATTATATAAGGTTAAAGTAATATAAATATATAAAAGAACGTGTGAGAGCCCTAGTAAAATGTATGGATAATATAATGTATGAATGATGATTTACCTGAGTGTGGTGGTGATAAGCTATGTACAGTGCGAGTGCGGGTGCCAAGCAATACGGAACCCGTTCCGCGCCAAGTTAAGGATCAGCTCTGCTGATTCCCTAACAGTTTGCCACTCACAAAAAAGGCTTATACCCCATGAGCAACAATAATAACAAAAAGTGTACATATTAAGGGTTCCGGAGCCTTATATGGGCCTATCTTAGCGCCGAGTATACGCAGGGGTGATTGTGTAAAGGGGTTGTTGCTGGGAAGCGTATGGTAAAGGGTGAAAGTTGAAAAAAAAAGGCGACCCGGGTAATTGTCGCGATTGTACCCGGGAAATAGTCGCGGTTTTAAGTATTGCGATTAAGCTGAATCGCTTAAATCCGTGATCTCCGGGGTATAGCCGAGTTGAGTGCCGCAAGGTAAGCGAGAATTGAAAAATCAAAGGCTGCGGGGTAACGGCCGAGCAAGGTAAATATACTGAGGCCGTTATAGTTACTTAAATTCGTGGTAGGTACGTAGGTGGCTATAAAGCTTATTATTGAGTTAAAGTCCGCTTTATAAATGCGGCAGCGCTTTAAAGCTGGTAAGGGTAATTTTAATAAGAGATCACTAAAGATCTACTCTTGGTTTTTGCTAAAATGGCGAGTCCGTAAATGCGTATACAGCTGGTTCCCAGACGCAAAGGGTTTTTGATAGACGTTATACTACTTTAAGGCTTTTGCGTGTAATTTGGGTATAGGTTGGTTGGAGAGTTGCTCCCCGAGCTGGTTCTGGTTTTGGTAAAGAATAGCTCTTCGTACTGGTGGTGGATTTGCTCCCCAGGCTGGTGGTGGTTTTGAAGAGTGGCTCTTTTTGCTGGTGATATTACTGCTGTAGTGATAAGAGGTTTTAAGGTGATTATAAAGCTTATTGCTAAACGGAAATTCCTCTTTGTAAATGCGGTACGACTTTAGTGATGCTGGTGGTAGTTTTAATGTGTTATGCTTAAGGATACGCTTATCGTTATAATGGATTTATCGTTAATGGATTTATCGTTGGATAAAGGCCTTCCTAGCTATCTCTTTAAATCGCTTCTTAAGCTTTTGTATCCATAGCTCTTTATTTGTGTTAATATTAACTTTTATTGCGTCTGTAAGATTTAAGGTATATTATTTGTTGGCTTCGCCTTAAAGGTATGAATGAATTATTTTTAAATCGATATTATCGGTATTAATAGCTCTTAGGATTACTGTAAACGTAAAGACGTTATTGCGGGCGGGGTCAAAGCTGATTTAAAGCGGCTTTAACGTTTCCTTCTTAATTATTAATATAGATTTTAATGTAAGTTAATTAAGGACTTACTTAAATTACGCGTCGCTTATTTATATAGGTATTATAATTAATAATGGTATTGTTATCATGCCTATTTAAAAGGGACTGACTTTAATGTACTTCTAGTAAGTAACTATACTAAATATATAGCTAATATTGGTATTACAGATTAAATAATTAATAAAGTAATTAATAACTGGTAACTAAAGTATTAGTTTATTAATAAGTGCGATCCGGGTGGTCGCTCGTCTTACTAATGATCTAAATCGCTAATAAGATATATATACAGCGTCTATATCTTAATAGTGCGATAAGGATTGTGATCTTTAACTATTACTACCAAATTGTAAGAGCCCTAGTAAAATATATGGATAATATAATGTATGAATGATGATCTACCTGAGTGTGGTAGTGATAAGCTATGTACAATGCGAGTGCGGGTGCCAAGCAATGCGGAACCCGTTCCGCGCCAAGCCAAGGATCAGCTCTGCTGATTCCCTAACAGAACGGAAGAGTAATAAATTTAAGGATAGCCTTTATAAGAATACGGTTATAATATTACGGATTTTCTTAAGGGAGTTAGAATATAAGAAGTATATAAATAAATTATTACTTTCTGGACGGCCGTTAATATCCTTTATTTTAAGGGATAAAGGGTAAAGGCTTAATAAACGCCGGTTTTTACCTTAACGCTATAAGTATCAAGTTTTTACGGTTATTAATAAGGTTAAAAAGCCGCGTATTAAGGAACGCCGGAATTAACTTAGCTAGACCCGTAGTATAAATCAATCAATCAATCAATTAAATTCTTACTCTTTAAACGGCCGTAAATACTCTTAACCCTTAAAACAAAAGTAGAGGCTGGGTAGATACCGGTTTTTATTCCTGACATAATAAATATTAAGTTTTTATGATTATTAGTAAGGTTAAATAGCCGAATATTAAAGAACGCCGGAATTAGCCTAGCTAGATCCGTAATATAAATCAATCAATCAATCAATATTCTTTACTTTATAAAGACTTATACCTATTTTATTTTTTAATCCATATTATTTAAAAGATTTAAGGAATTTTTATTTTTTACGTTAAGAATATAACGTTAATATATAATATTATAAGGACGTAAACGATGGAATATAAGTTTTTTAAATAAAATTAGATAATTTTAAGATAGATTTATAATTAAAGATTAATTAAACTACTTATTTATAGTAATAAAGTTTTAAAGGTTTCTTTCCCCTGGAAAATATAAATTATCTTAAGGCGTTAAAACCTTTTAACCGTAAATTAAAAGGTTAAAACGTAAACTTTATTATTAAGCTTAAAAATCTTTAACAGAATAATTTAACCCTTTTATTTTATTAATTTACGGCATTTTTAACCCTTTATAAAAAGCTTAAGTTTATTAAAATTAAGGACCCGGAACCCTTTATAAAGGAAAAACGTAATTAATATCGTTTCTTTAAATTTTACGTTATTATAAAACTTTATATTAATAAGGATTAATACCCAATTATGAAAGCTTAAGTTAATTATATTTTAGTATTACTAAGCCTAAAAGTCCTTAAATAATTAAAGACGCAATATAATAAAGATATTTTATTAAGTTTTTAAATTTTCAAGGAATTTTAAACCTTTTTAAATAAAATTTTTAAGAATATTAATTAAAAAAAGATTAAATCAATAACTTTTAAGCCTTAAGAATATTTAATAAGAATAAATTTATAATATTTTACCTTAACTTTATCCGCTTAATTAAGAATTTTAGATACGTAAATCTTAAAAGGAATTTAAAAATCATAGTTTATAAATACATTATTTAAAACTTTTTAATTAACTTTATAAAACTCTTTTTAAGGAAACTATGATTTAAATAGCCTAAAAGAAACCCGAGTATACTTAAAGAGGATAAACGGTTTTTAATATTTAAAATATTACCATTAATAAAAATTTTAAGCTTAATAAAGCCTTTATCAAGGAAATTATGGAGATTATAAGAATTTATATTACTTCCTTTAAACCTACCGGTAAAATAGGAGGTTTCAGAGGGTCCGGTTTCCGATAAATTGTTCCCGCCGTTATGAAGTTAACCCTTTTATTAAACGTTAAATATTTTACTTATTAAAAGAACTATTTTTAAATTAATTACATTTAACGTTAATATAACTATAATGATATCCGGGAGCGTTTAAATTAACTTTATTATATTATTTAAGGTCATCTGCACCCATCAACGGCCTCATCTGCACCCATCAACGGCCTCATCTGTACCCATTAATGGCCTCATCTGCACCCATTAACGGCCTCATCTGCACCCATTAACGGCCTTATTTATACCCATTAACGGCCTTATCTGCACCCATTAACGGCCTTATTTATACCTATTAATGGCCTTATTTATACCTATTAACGGCCTTACCTTTATCGAGCCCGAAATGGTTTTATTGGGGGACGGACGTATTAAATAAGATAATAATTATTATTTAAGGGGTTTAAGTATATATAAACTTATCGTTAATACGTTTTCTAAGAATAGTAATTTACTTATTTAAATAATATTACTGAAAAATGCGTTTTTTAACGTATCTCGACCGGCGATACTAAGGGTTTAAGTTTTTCTTTATATTTATCGGGTAATAATTAACTATAAACGTATTTAACGTATCCTTAAGTATAGGATAAAATAAATAAAAATTAAGGCTATATTATTAATATTAATATTTAACCTTATAAAGGTTTAAGTTCTTCTTTATATTTATTAAGTATAAATTTGGGAATATTAATATAAGTTCCCCTTTAATTATAAGAATTAAGGTTATATTATTAATATTAATGTTTAACCTTATAAAAATTTAAGTTTTCCTTTATATTTATTAAATATAAGCTTTAAAGCATTAATATAGATACCCTTTAAGCTAAAAAAGCTATTAAAGGTATATCGTTAATACCGGTCCGCTTTAACGTAACTCCGATATAAGTATCCTTTAATAAGAAAAAGTAACGGGTTAAGCTTAATATTAAGTTAATTAAATAATATTTAATTAAATATAAAGGAAATCGCTTATAAAAATTACCCGATTAAAAGGCTATTATATATCGTCTTTATAAACCGAAGCTGGTTTTATTTAACTAAAACGTAAAGACTATTAATTATTAAATAGGGTACCTTTAAGGTATAAACGGAACTTATATTCTTTTACCCGTTAATATAGGGACCCCAGGTATATCTTAAAACTTATATTTTTCGACGGGATAAATATAAAGACCCCGGATATACTTTAATTAATAAAATAGAAACGCTATAATATTACTATTAATAAGAGTAATAATATAATAATCCTTATAAAATACGGACGGCTTATAAGTAATAAGTTTAAACCTTAAGCTACTTTAATATATAAAGGTTTTAAAGGAAACCTTAATAAATAACGCGAAGTAAATAAACTTTATAAAGCGTAATAATTAATAACGGCTATTATTAAAACCGTTTAATTAACTTAAAAAGATAATATACGTATATTAATATATATAAATAAAAGTAATTACTTAAATAAAACTTAAAATAAAGTAAAAAGTAAATTAAAACGGTATAAAAGCGTTTAATCCTATTTAATTATGGTACGCTTAAAGAATAAATAATAGTTAATATAAACGTTAATAAAGTTATTTTTACCGGCGGTATAAAACCTTAAGTTATAGAAGTTAAACCTTTTTATATATAAATAAATATTAGGCTAAGGCTAAAATTAAGTAACGGTTACCAGAAAAAGTCATAAAGCGTATAGTTAAATCGTAATCCGGTAGTTATATAAAGGGGTGGAAACTGTAATAAAGCTTAATAAGCAGGATATCGATTTACTGAATCGGGCTATTAACGCTAACAGAGGTATAGGGATTCCATACCTTAAAGTCGTTATTACCCAGCTTTCAACGATAAAAAGATTACGGATAAGTATCTCCGCCGCCATAATATTATAAGGAAGGGTAATAGCGTATTAGTGATTTAACTCCGGACGGATAAAAACGGTTTAACTTATTTCCTATTTATTATATATATTAAAGGTCGGATAAACGTTAAATATAAATACGGATAAAGGAAGTAAAACGCCGTATATATCCTTATTTCTTATCCTTTATTTATGGAGGTTAAATTAAAACTTATTATAAAAGCTAATACTTATAATTACCGTTAAATATTATTTATAAAATAAAATATTTAAGTAGCTATTAAGTTTATAATATTTACCGGATTATTATTATAATTTAACCTTATTATAAAGATAAATAAGGTTATTAAAAACCTTACGGAAAAGGCCCGTTATTAACTAAAAAGAAAAAGAAAAGCGGAAATTAATTACGTTAATTATATAAACCGGAAAGTATCTTTTATAGCCGTAAGGATATAATAGTAAACGCTTATTAAAAGTTTTTAAAAAAATTAACGGCGATAATAATATAAAAAAGGTATATATTAAATACGTAAATATTAATAAGGATATTTAAAGGTATTATATAAAGTTAAAATAATATAAATATATAAAGGAATAAAAGAATAATAAGTTTAAGGATAGCCTTTATAAGGATATAATTATAATATTATAAATTTTCTTAAAGGAATTAAAATATAGGAAGTATATAAATAAATTATTACTCTTTAAACGGCCGTTAATATCCTTTACCTTAAAGGATAAAGGGTGGAAACCTGGTAAACGCCGGTTTTTACTTTAACATTATAAGTATCAGGTTTTTACGGTTATTAATAAAGCTAAAAGGCCGCGTATTAAGGAACGCCGGAATTAGCTTAACTAGACCCGTAGTATAAATCAATCAATCAATCAATATTATTTAAGATTTAAACGAAGAACATATTTAAGACCCCGGCGGCCAGATTTCTTATACTTTAAAAAATATTTTATCGGAGGACTTAAACGGATTAATAAAAAATTAGTCTTTATAGAAATCGCTATAAAGGATAAATACGTATATTATTTTTAAATTTCTATAATTAAGTATACCGATAATATTAAAGACCTTTTTAATGTTTAAGATAATAAACCGTAAACTATTAATCAATTTATAAGCTATGGAAATTAATACGTTTTTTTATCCTTTTTAATTATTTTAAATATTACCGATTACTATTTTATTAATAAATGAATTATCCTTAAAGTTTACGTAATATTTTAAATTTCTCTATTAGCCTTTTTCCAACCTAAGTTTTTTCAAGATTATAAGGGAAAATATTTACGATTTATTATTCATATAATTTATCCCCGGTTAACTATAAAGGGTTACTTAGAAAGTTAATCCCTTATATTTATTGCCCGGCTTAAAATATATAATATAATCCTTAAAAAACCCTAAATAAAATTATATTACGTATTTACTTACCCTGTAGTTAATAAGATCTTCTGTATATTAAGTTAGTATAATTATAATAAGGCTAATTATTAAAACGTGAAATTCATTCCGGAATTCGTTCGGACTATAACCTTAACTTATTAAGCCTTAAATATACTCCCAAAAAGCAAAAGATTAAAGCTACTAAAGCCCCACGGAAAAAAACTATAAAACGACCTTCCTTTCCCGGAGCCTATTAAAGAAGAAAGGCCTTTCTTAATTAAAGTTATTAATACGGTAGCCTTCTATATTATTATAAGGACTTAAAAGGAATAGAGGATTAAGACCTTTTATACTTTAATAACGGATTTAAATAATTACCTGGATTTCCTTAACAATGCCTTAATTAATATCTTAATTATAATAACTTATAAGGATAACTTTATAAAGGAAACGGCTAAAATAAATAAGATTACGGTTAACCTTTTAACGGAATATTACGATTTTAAGGATATCTTTAATCGCATAACAGCAGATAAGTTACCTTTATATAGGGATTATAATTATAAGATTAACTTTACCTTTAAAGGGATTACCCCCTAGAGTTATATATTATTAAGGAACGCCGAGATTAACTGAATAGGTAAACTTATATATAAGTAAATTAATTAAGAAATTAATATTTTTAATTATAGATACGGTTTTAATAAGAGTTTTTACTGCTTATTTACTTATAATACGGTAATATAATATTATAAACTTGTTAATTAAGTGGGATTACTGGAAATATAGAGAGTAATAAACCTAGTTAAATATTTAATTACGGGTATAATATTAATAGTATAGAGTAAAAACGTTATACCTCGGTAATCGCTTAAACGGGTTAAATCTTTCTGAGCACTTCTTATACGTAGCTATTACTTAATATTACTTAGCACCTTATATAGTACTCAATAAGGCAAGTTATACCTTATTATTTTAACATTTATTAAGCCCTTTACTATGAAGCGACGCCCGATGCCCGTATACCCTTACCGTAATAGGCCCTTAAACACCGTGATTTAAATGGAGAACCTGAGAGGTAAATAAACTGTAACATGCTAATGGTAATTGTCATGGTTCCAGCAGGCCTTGCTCCCAGCCTCGGCCTACTTACCCCATGAGGACTAGCTCCTTGGCACCCACACTCATATGATGGGTGCATCCTGTACCATAGACACCACCATAGCTATTATTCCGTTTATAGCTAGACCTCATACATTAGTTCCCTGACAGTAATAATGGTATTTAGGTAGTAAAGTATATAATTATTGAATCACTGAGTTTGCCTTAGTCCCTCAGACGCTTCGGGTTAGTAGTGGCTGACAAATCGCCCCTTCTTTTACGCGTTTAAGCTTAGAACTCTGAATTTCTGCTAGATCTATACTTTTTCCCAATTTTTATATATAAAATTTTTACGTTAAAACTTAAGGAATAATAATAAAAAGCAAGAATTTATAATACAAAAAGTTCCGGGGTAAATAATTTATTGAATTTCACTTTAAAGACGATTTTAATAAAAAATTTTAATATATTTATAATTGAAATACGCTTTAATTAAAAAAACGAAAGTTTCCATTTTTATTAAAATAAGATAATAGGAATTATATATAAAATCTTAAACTTCTTAAATTAATTTATAATTAAATAATAAGAAATTCAGGGTATTATCTATATAAAACTTATTTAGTTTTACTTAAATATTATGCTTAAAATTTAAAATCGGACGGGGCGAAATATTTAAATAAAATACTCATAATTAATGTAAACCTGATAAAAATACGGGGTTCTGAGCTCAGACGTAAGGGAGCCTCCCCAGCCCGCTGTGGCTAAGGCGTGGCAAAGCCACACCCACGTCTGAGGGACTGAGGCAACACTGAGTCGGGAGACTGCTCCCAATTACCTAAGATAATCCGGGTGATCCCCGGGTCTATTACTACTAGTATATTACATAAGCATTCCGTCCCTTTCTAGAGGGACGGAATGTTGTGAATATAAATCCATATGCCTATGCCGTAATATAACCGCTCTATGCACATAAAGCTATACTAACACCCACATGCTCCTATTTCCATTGCACTCGCAACGGCCTTAGAAACCATCTTCTATTAGCTCACGCAACAGCCCAAGCTATTTAATCAATGACCTCGAGCGCTTCCGAGCTTGATGGGTGTGCAGTCAGCACAGCGGCAACATCTGATCATGGAGACAAAGATGGACGTAGATGTCAGCAGGTCGTGATGGCGGTCTTCAGCAATAGAGTAAATGGCTGTGGTACCAGTATGGCTAGGTCGTGACATGTGACCTCTACAGCCTACAGAGCCGTTGCTGGTCCTTGCCCATATGCCGCAAGAGGATAGTCAGGAGGCAACCCGTGGGTGGTGGTAGACATTGCGCCCTCGGACGAGGCTGTCTCCGGTTTCTCTTTCTCGCAGACTTCTTCTGGAGCGTCTCGAGCACCTGTCACGTCTATTCCGTAGGGAAAGCATATCTCGGCTTCAAGATATCGAGGGCTACGAGGGAATCAACGTGCACGACCCGACTGGTTCAGAGGGTGGCAGTTCCTTTCCCAGAGCAGAGAGCACGAGCGTTGGGTGCTTCGGACGACATGGGCTTTTTCCGGCGCGCATACGGAGATCCGACTCGCGATCGCGTTCCCATTCGCATTTCTGCAATCGTGCACGGTCTCTCAGCTTGGATGTGAAATTGTGAAATTCTGGTACGGAGTACTGTGTTATCTGCCATTTCTTCTGCATCATGAATTGTTTCCTAAAGAGCGTGTCGCACGCATGGACGCATGAGTGTGATGGGGTAGTATGAATTGAGTGAGTATGATCTATGAAGATGGATCTATCAAAGAAGACAAAATGATGCCTGCAGGAGACACCCAGCTAGTCTGGGATGTACGGCAAGGTGATGAAATATACACGTGTCATGAAAGTGTTTTGGCACCGCTTGCATCAATGATGGCTCAGTGACACTCCATGCCCGCAAGACTACCACCATGTATGCACTTAGGCTGACAGAGCGGTAGTTCGGCTTCTTCGCTTATAGAAGATACAATTAGAGACCTCTGCTATGACCAATTGACCACAGCTGCGTTGTCAACATATCGACCCCGCGGGGCGCTGTTGGATTATATATTTATGTAAGGTACGGAATAAGGCGCCAAGGGATCCGTAGGGCTAGGGCCAGTAGCGGGGAGGCGGGGTTAGCTCTCGCTACCGAAATATTGACGTACCTTCCAGCCTCCTTTGCGTACGTCCGTAGACCGTATTCCGTACCGTCCTTTTTGTCATTTTTCAATTTTCATTTTTTCATTTTTTCTTTCTTTCTTTGTTTCATTCGCGATGCATCGACATCGACAGCTCCACGAATCCACCCTCACCCGGAAATCTTCGCTTTTGCGCTTTTGCGTGTAAAAGCGGCGGGTTGAGCAAGCAAACAATTGCTCAATTGCTCAATTGCTCACTTAATTGCTCCATTTGAAGTGATTCTTCACATTGCACCACTCCCTGTCTCTCTTCTCTCTTCTCTCTTCTCTCTTCTCTCTGCCGTACCGACGTCAGTCATTCCTAATCCCTACATGCCGTCTCCTCCATGCCGGCAAAGGCATCAACAGCCGACATAAGAAAATCCAATCACATCAAACGTATCGAAGCATTTGGGGTCTCCTTCACGCGCGCTTTCCCTCGCTGGAAGCAACCTCCCGCGGACTTGGGCGTTAATACACTGTCTGCAATCGAAGCAGTCATCAAGGAGCTTCAGAAGAGATCCTTGACCACCTCGGCCATTGAACAGAGTTTGCGAAAAGCCGCTCAGGTGTGGGAAGGGAGGGGAAATCGAAGAGCAAACAGACCTTCAGCCGCACAGTTTCACCGGCTCCTCGACTTCCTCAGAACACCTTCAGCAGTATCAGACCCTGATCGACCTGTGTTAGCACCTCGCACCGACGTCCAGAGCGGGACAAGGAAGAAGAATAATAGGAAAACGAAGCAAAGCAAACGCGTAGGGGAAGAAGGGAACGAAGAAGGCGGGGATCAGGAGAACGCGGACGAAGAGGACAGCGAAGAAGAAGAGGAAGACAGCGGAGAAGAAGACAGCGAGGAAGAAGATACCGAAGAAGAAGAGGATAGCGAAGAAGAGAGGGATAGCGAGGACGAGGAAGATCAAGAGGAAGGCGAGAGTGAAAATCAAGAGAAGCTGAACAAGGAAGACAGCGAGGACAAGGAAAGTAGTGAGACAGGCGGAGAAAGCGGTAAGGAGGGCGAGGAAGAGGAGGAGGAAGAGGAAGAGGATAGGGAAGACCAGGACAGAAACGAGCCTGACACTTTCAACCATCAGAGCCAAATCCAGGCCGACAACGACGATACCCTCAACCTTTATAACGACGACGAAGAGGATCAACCACTACCAAATCACGACGATATCAACGAGCAACGACTAGGACTACTTCGAGACAATAGCCGAGCCAAGGCAGTGCACCGACGACGACAGAGAGTCTTGGTCGTTGTGCCTCCTCCTCCTCCAAGCGAAGAGGAGGAGAACGAGCGATCGATCGAACGTGGTCGGGGAGCACAACTTCATCTTTCCCCTTCCCATGATTTCACCAGCGCCTCCAACAGCCTTCTGACCTTGTCGTCGCACCCGACTGAGACTCCACCCCAACACCAACACCAACACCAGCACCAGCCTGACTTGCCAGCCGATTCCTCACCACCATTCCAAATCCCATTCCCTCTCCCTCTCGAATCCTCCGGAAGCAGTCCACTTACTGCCCTGATGGCTCGTCAGCGTAGTACCACCCCGAGCCAGCGTGCCACCAACTTCCGCAGCCAGAAAAACAGCCATGCGAGCAACCATGCAAGCAACCATGCAAAGGCGAGCCGTCCTTCCCTTCAACAGAATCAACTCATCAGCGATCAAGACGCCGCCAAGCAAGCGGTGACCCGAGCTCAGAATGCTTACATCGAGACGGAAAAGCGTCTTGAAAGCATCATCCGGTCCTGCACCTACGAGCCCCCCACCTACGACATCACATGTAAGGAGGGTACTCTTCCAACGGTCCACTCACGGCAGCAGCAGCAGCAGCCTCAATGGTCACGAAAGCGGAAAGCGCAGGATGATGGCGAACAAGACAAGGATGAGGAGGGCGAAGAGGATCCAGACGATCGCGCTGTCCTTGCCATTCGGTTGGAACAGGAAAGGCATGACCAGGAATGGATTGCTTCGGAGACGCGAGCGTTGGAAGATTTCAAGCGGCGCCGCATCACCAGCGTGAGTGAAGTGATGGGCAAGCGCCGGATCATCCTGGAGAAACGGGCATGGGCGCAGAAAGCGGTCGAGGCTGCCCAGGACCGGATCAAGCTGGAGTCGAGATTCGAGGCGCTGCGAGGACGGTATGAGGGGATTGAGGCGGATTTACAACAAGAGCAGCCGGAGGAGGGACTTGAAGAGAATGGCAATGATGAAAATGATGATACCCATGAGGAGAATACCGAGGGGGGGGATCGGGAGGGATGTGAAGGGGATGGAGGGACTGAAGGGGGAGGAGGGGAGTCCATGAACGGGACCGCGCCTGCAAATGGAAATGGGAATGCGAATGCGAATTAGGATTGGCTGGCTGAATGGGAGGAAAGAGGAAAGAAGGATGACGATGAACTTGTGCCTTGTGAGCAATTGTAACTTATGGCATGCAATTCAATTTCCTAATGTTGAAATTGAGAAAAGTCTCAGTCTCGCTTGCAATGCTCTCTGCGGTCCCGATAATCTTTTGATCTTCCGTCCCATAGTTCTAGCTCAGTGAGTGAGGCGCTGTAATACCCAGTAGTTCTATCCTTGCTTCGTTATCTTGTTGTAGGCCGACGCGGGTGAAAGGTGAAAGGTAAAAGGTATCGTGCCTCTTCAAAAATGAAGCTGTTTTGCATTAGTTGTGCAGCCGCAAGAATAATGCAATGATAAATATTTGTGCAGTCAGGTTTCCAGTTTTGGGGGGATTTGCTGTATTTGCTAGTGGCTTGGCCGCAAGGGCCTCTTAGGTAGATTTTGCTCCCTGCATTTCCCCCCTGCATACATGATAGGTAGATCCTTCATGCATCTATCCTACCACTAAGACTAAGCAACGTGCATCAGTAGTCTTGCTTTTCTCAGTCTGTTCCAGTGGGTTACATAACCAATGGGTTCGATTCCTATTGGCGCTACTCCCGTGGTCAAAGTGGTTAGCAGCTTTTCTCAGTCGGCTGCGTCACGTCAGTTTTTCCGCTATTCCGCATTGACCCTAGGTTCTAAATGTAAACAAACAATCTCTTCCCAACCACTCACTTTCCAATCAAATTGCCCCATTGCCCACAGCCTTTTGGGTCTATCGACTTTGGTGTGTCGAACCGTGTACTTCCGTACCGATCAGAACAGAATGCTAGTCGAGCTTCTCAAGCTTCTTTCATTTGTCTTGATCGACTTCTTATTCCTGACCATTCTCATCCTTCCCGGCCTGACCTTCGCCGCCTGTGTCCTTTTGGTCGGGGCGGAAGATGCGTTGCATTTCCAAAGCTTGTGGAAATGGAAAGAGGTGTCTCGGATCACGTTGGGAGTCTTGCTCGGTCTGAGAAATCTGGCCCGACCTTGGCTTGAGTGCCAGTGCCTGAGGTTTGTCGTTTGCCTACCCTTAGTACTCTACTACCCTCCCTACTACCCTCCCTACTACCCTCCCTACTACCCTCCCTACTACCCTGACCTTTGGATGTCCCTGTCCGGCAATACCTTTAGCTCTCGATTCGCGCGCCAGCTTATAGACGTTGGATCGCTTCTCCCTACCCTTAGCTTCCTCTACTGGATATGCCAATGCCTATGCCAATGCCTATTATACCCACGCAAGTCTCATCCGTCGGCCTCCATCGTGGTCGTACCTTCTTCCACCAAGCCCGATGCCGCTCCATCTCTGGGCAATATAGGGAAAAACCCTGCCGAGTTGCCACCAATAGAGGAAGAAGAAGATGCTGTGTTCAGACGAGAGAAGCGTGAACCATCATCCACAGATGGCGACATCGACAGCATATCCTCTCTCCTCAGGCCGTCCGTCCGCCACTTCAAGACTTCGCAAATCAACTCTTCTCTCGAACAATCAATCGATGGAGAATATCGAGCTACGGCTCCGGCTCTCTCATCCAGCCGTATACCTCGTCCCTCGTATGACTCAAGGCCAGCACCAGCCTTTGATCACTCATCACGAAGGAGTGAGCCATTACGAGCCCAAACCTCTCCAACAACCGATGCTTTCCCGCCTCGGCTGGAACATTCTACCTCTCGAGGGTCTTTATTGCAGCAGTTCAAGCATTCGAGAAAGAATGAGGACAAGCATTCGAGAAAGAATGAGGACAAGAACCAGGACAAGGCCGATGACGATGACGGTCATACCACCGGTGCCTTTGCTGGTGACTCCCCACCCATCAGCCCTAAAAGTCAACAACGGAATCACGTCCAAATCACAATCCCCCGCTCAGACAATCAAAAGCCGAACCCATCCTCTCCAACTGCTGCCAAGGACGCTTTAAACGCTTTTAAACGCCAGGAATCAACGCTCCCAGATAGCCAGGAGATGCAGCAGCCTTGGACTCCACCTCAGGATGAAGTCTTTGACCCGGATGCTCAAGAGCACGGCAGTAGCTTTCACACCAATCTTGGTCCGACGACCTCTTCATCGACCCTAAGGCCACTTCATAAACAATCAAGACCCTCATCGCCCACGCCCACGCCCACGCCCACGCCCACGCCCACGCCCACGCCCATCATGGCCTCCGAACAGCAACAGCCTCTCCAAGCCTCTGGTTCTAGCTCGACAAACAACACCAACAACAATGATGTTGGCACAGCATCCTCACATCAACCAAATACTGATGAAAAAAGCGACGTCTTCTATCAGCTTTCTCAACAGGAGGATCAGTGGTGTAAAGCCGAGGTCTTGAAGGATTGTGACAAGGACCCCAAGAAACTATACTATCCCAAGCTCATTGAAAACCGTTGGGGCGCCATATCCGACATTCAAAGACAAGCAATGCTAACCCGGATTCTTTCCCTCGAAGAAGAAAAGACGAAAAAGAGATCGGAGATGTTGACCAAGATTTAGAAGACATAACCCCTCCTCCTCCCCTCCTCCTCCTCTCCTCATTCATGGTGACAGATGATGGAGTTTGGTTGTCGCACGAGTCACCCTTTGCTTTTGGCGGCATTGGTCTGCACCTTTCTCTTTCCCGACCTTTCCCTTCTTCACCCGCCCTTTGACTCTATGCTTCTCTCCGCTCTCTCCTGCCGTTTCTTGCTGCCGCGCTATTGGTCTGCTTCGGCCGGCAGCTCCGTTTCTCGCCTTTGGTGATATGGTGTTTGGTGTGGTGCTGGTCAAGTCATTCGACGATTCACCCTGGATCGATCCATATGCCTCAGCAGCCTCATTTTGGTATTGTCGAACATCCATGATCGTGGCGGCCAAGTCATAGAGGGGGTCCGCTTGACTTTGGTCTTGTTCGTCTGTCAGGAGGGTGGCCAAGCTTTGCTCTTGTTCGTCTGTAATGAGGGTGGTGGCCAAGCTTTGATGGGAGGTGTCCAGATTCAGCATCTGACTCTCAATGGGGCTGCTCTGGTTACGTTCGACTTTGTTGAGATTGAAAGTTACCGGCAGACCCCGTTGACAAAGGCACACATAGAGAGCTGCGGCGGCACCGCCAGATACAACAACTGTCAAGCCAAAGGTTTCGATCGGGTGATGAGCAATCTGTAGCGCTGTGTTGACGAGATCCCTGCCGCACTGCTGCCAACCGAGGCCGTTGATCCCGAAGCCGAGGAGATGTTGACGAATCATTTCTGCATCGAATGGGAGGGTTTGGATGGGGCCGGAGATGGCTCTTGGAATTGGGAGATCGGAGATGTGATCGCAGACATGGATGACCAAGCCCGGCTTTTCCATCAGGTTCGTGGATTTGCAACCTTGGGCCAGCCAGCTGAGGTCGGCAGTCGAGATCATGGGGATGCTCGTCAAGGAAGCCATCATTCCGAAGGCTTTGTCCGACATGGCTGGGACGTACACGGATGACTGATAACTTCTTGCCTGTGGTGATGGAGGACGTGCCGTGTAATGATCGATCTTCGAATGCCTGGTGTTTGAGTGGCAGGCCAAAGGAAAAGGGAAAATAGTTCTCAGGATGCATGGTTGGTTTGGTTTTATGCAACGAGTCCTACCGCAGTGTCGTGATTGAACAAAGGCAAGATACGAGGAGCAATGAGCAATGAGAAATGAGATACGACCAAGATGCACCCCCAACCGGCGTAGGAGGTGTCGAGCATCCCATGGATTCAATCAACATCGCCATTGCATCCAGCTTTATTTGTTGCTGTAAAGGCGAGCCAATCTCCCCAGTTTTCGTTTTTTTTCGGAGTGTTTTTTTTCTCTCGCTTCATTGTTCATCATGTTGTGTCCGATTTTACTGAAGATGTGAGATGTGATCTAAGTAAGACATGGTAAGACATGCTTCTTTGTTGTTGATCAGGCAACTTCTCGTCGCCAAAGCTTCTCCTCTAACTTGCCTCCCCCAATCTTCTTCCTCTTGACGGGTCGGTCTGTCCATTCCATTTGATCCCAGCATCATCCTGGCTCCTCCATCTCCTCGATCCCCTCGATCCTTCTTTCATTCTCATAGGGTTCCTGACTCAACCGTCGCATTTCACACCAAAAAAGGCAACTCGATTGGACTGGCAACCCTGATTAGGAGCCCATTATCACGCGCAGCAGCAGATCATTCCCTTCTCAGTGACCTTCCTCAGTGACCTTCCTGCAGATCTGAGAAATGAAAGAAGACGCCTTCGGCATGTCGACGCTCAATTCTGCACCGCTTCTTCGCGTTCTTCCCCGGGCTCTGACCGACGCAGCATTTGATCGCATGGAGAGAGCCACACAAGCGGCCCAAGTCGAAAATCAAGACGTGTTACGGCGTATGGACAAACCAATCCTCCCATCTCGTCGACCGGGGGACAAGATCAAGACGGTCAAACTCGGGATGCTTATCCTCTTCTGCGGCATGGCCTCCCTCGTCTTCTACTATGCCTGGAAGGCGACTTCATTTCCCCATCTAAGCGAGACCGACCTCGACCGCCTCGTAGATCTCCCCTACCTCGCGTACGAATCCAGTAAGCAAGTCTCGCATCTCGCCGCCGCCACTCGTCGCACCTCCAATGTCGACGACGCCGGCCGGTGCACCGCCCACCTGAACCTCCTCGTCACCGAATCCGCCGTCCTCACCCTCGCCTGGCACAGCCACACCACGTCCCTGATCCATGCCATCGACCACGCCGATCTCCGCACCGCCAACACCACCATCACCACCGTCCTATCCTCCCTCGCCACCATCGAAACCTCCACTTCCGCCGCCTTAACCGCGTGCCGCGCCTTCTTCGCCACCCTCGACAACGAAACCCACACCGCGCCTATCGTCACCTACCGCACCAACGACCGCAACCTGCAAAAGGGTCTCGCCATCCTCCCACACGTGCGCCGCCTCTGGGGGGGGGCCCCCGCCGACGACGACCACCACTGGTGCGCAGCCACATACGTCACGCTCCGACTGCGATGCAGCGCCGGGGCGCTCGACCTGCCGTTCCGCTTCTTATGGCGCGTCACGGGCCTCCCGGCGCAATTGCGCAGGAACGCGGGGATTATACAGACGCTCGTGGAGGCGCGGCAGACGGCGTATCGAGCCCGTGTCGGGGATTCGCTCGAAAGGATGCAGAGGGAGGTTGAAGATGCTGCTCGGCGGCACCGGGATCGAGATAAGAAGACGGTGATGTCGTGGATGGATGGGTGGGTTAGTTGGGTTTGGGGGGGGTGGGGAGGGGAGGAGGATGAGTTCTTTGGGAGAAGTGTGTGGAGCTCTGTCTGCTTTTTTACGTTGTTGTGTATGAAATGAAGATGATTGAATCTGCCGACGATTAAAGGCCTGCCAAGGTGAAAAGTGTAAGATTAATCGATGGTGTATTTTAGCGGTACAGTAACGTTTCCATCAGGTTAATAACAAATCTTCA